>JADLZN010010878.1:52872-503488 GCA_018155175.1 Sinocyclocheilus anophthalmus
AATGATGACAAAATTTAATTTTTTGGGTGAACTATCCCTTTGAAAAAAATCACACAAGCAAGGGTACTGTGAAGGTGTCTTTAAATAGCTGAGTTAAGTCTGCTTGTGCCTGCTCAAAATACTCTGTATAGCATTGCAGCATTAAACAGTATGTAAAGACACATAAAAGCTACTTTCAGAAGTGCTTCTGTGCTATCTTTGTAATGTGAATTTTGACTCTAGATCAGGGGTGGCGAACGTCAGTCCTGGAGCCGCAGCCCTGCAGGAGTTTTGCTTCAAACCCTAAATCAACACACTGAACAAGCTAATCAGGCTCTGACCCGGTGATTAGGAAGTCCAGGCAGGTGGTTTGAATTAGGGTTGGAGCTGTACTCTGCAGGGCTGCGGCTCTCCAGGACCGGAGTTCGCCACCGCTGCTCTAGATCAATATAGATCAGGTATGAGACCACAGAAAACCACAGCCTGCTGATATAGAGTCTAACAGCATGATTACGAGAGTGATATATAGTTTTTACATACCGGTAACTTAAATTTCATTCTATATGTCATTGATACACTGACATTACCACCCACTAGCATAACAATGTAACATGCAGAAAGAGTTCAAAAATCCCCACACCTGTCTATAATGATACAAACACCACTCTTGTAACACTCGGCTAATATAACAGACATTAATTCATTATTACAACAGTAAGAAGTCAAATGAAAGACTGCTACCATGGCTTAGAAAAGTGTGGGTTTTTTCCCATTTTTCCCCCAATTCTTGTTCAGTGATTAATCTGTTGTTCTTTCTATTTAAGATGGTCTTTGGAGATTGCATTAAAGTTGCATTAAAACCCCGACATCCTCCTCCATTGCCATACAAAGTGGGTAAGTGCATCTTTTATGACAATACATTTTTGGGTAATATTTCATCCAATGTATGTATGCATATTAGCTATTTCAAATTTCTGTTTAAAGGTTGGAACAAATGTAATTCTGTATTTGGAAGAGGAGGAGGAGCAACAAAGGCGATACCCTCATGTCCTGCAGTTTTGGGATAAAATCCATCCTTCATCATAAAGGGAGAAATGGCACGGAAGCAAGACCGTCTTTTTATAAGCAGTTGATACATGGTTTAGATTATTTTAAATTTTGAACATTGCATATCCCAAGCCTGTTTCAGCTGTAATTACATTGTCTGTACTAGCTTTGTTCTGTTTGTTTGTTTATTTGTGAATTTATATTTATCTTGTAAACTAAAACAATTGCAAGCAACCTAATGTGATAAGGAAGTGATTAATAAGACAATTTCAACCAGTTATTTAATTTAATAGAGATTTTTGCAACTTTAAATGTAATAGAAATAAAGTGTTTTCAAAATATTTGTATGCTGTGTAATATTATTGATTTACATAGCAATACTACTACTACTACTACTACTAATAATAATACCAGGATGGTTAAAGCAAAAAAAAAATTGTCCAAATAACCCAACAAATTAGTTATTTTTTAACCCAATGCATTGGGTTACTAACTTACTACCCAATCCATTGGGTTAAAATAACCCAACATTAGGTAGGTGCTATAGTAACCCACCATTGGGTTATCTGTTGGGTCATTTTTAACCCAACTATTTTAAGTGAGTATAAGCATCGCAATCAGCTGTTTAAAACTCTCCCAGACAACAATCTTGCTTCATATAAACAATTTAAATGGTCGGCAATAATTCAGCTGCCTCTGCACAGTTTTGCCTCCAGCCCAGCAGATACATTCATCCCTTCATATGTGACTTGTGCCAGATTACGGTTAGGCGGTGAGATAATACTAACCACCTGTCCCCTGTTAAGCTGTCTCTCCCATGCTGCTTCAATTACCTTCAAATTCCTCACTTCAAACTCCACAACTGTCACAGACGTTCTCCTAGCAAGCTCACAGTAGGGGCGAGGTTAAATGATGCCATCATGCCAATATTGTTTTGGTTTATTGTGATTACCTTGACAGATATGAGACCAAGTGTGGGCCCCTCGGGTTTGGGAGAGGCCGGAGGAGCCCAATCAATTGTTTACAAGGACAGAAAAACATTTCTAAACACTCTTGGCTAGCAGAAAGACAGAGTAAAACTTAAGGAAGAGCAAAGCACCTTCATGGCTCATATGGAGCAGATGTGAGGCCCTGAATATCAATGTATAAAAAACAATGTATACACCATTAAATCAAACACTTAGCATTTGCACAAACATAATAAAAACATTATTTTTTTAAAGTAATAACACATTCACCAAGAAAAATAAATGTATATTACTGTTAATATGTATAATTAACAGAATCCAGAATACAAATGCAATATTTATGCACGCTTCAAACAAATGCACATACTGTAAAGTGACCAAATCACCTAACAGCTGTACTAGCGGAATCTTAGGAGAGGCAAAGAAAATAAACATTAATTTCCTATAAAAAATTAGATCAGAAAAAAAATCAGAGTTGTGAGATGTAAACTCACAATTGAGAGAAAAAAAGTCTGAATTGTGAGATAAAAGGTCAGAATATAATTAATAAATAAGTCAGTTATAAACAGTTATAAGACTTTTCTTCTTCTCAGATTTTTGAGTTTATATTTTACAGTTCTGAGTTTATATCTCACAGTTGGTAAAATCGTGCAATTCTGATTTGTGCAGTTGTGAGAAAAAGTTTGAATTATGAGATTGAGGGCCCTATCATACACCCGGTGCAATGCGACACCAGGTGTGACACAAGTGTTTACCATGTCTGTTTTTGAAGCAATTGATAGCAAAATTTAGACGAAATAGTACAGCATTAAATAGTCACCCTGCTATCTTGGGAACATTTCCACATCTTTTTTTACAAAAAGTATGCTTAAACTGTTTAGAAGCAGACTCTCTTTAAAGTGGTGAAAATGCTCATCTTTCTGGGATTTCCAAACTCCCTGAAAACTGCGTGTACGCCCCTCTGAAAAAAGAGCAATCTTGATAAACACCATATTGAGCAACTAAGACCATAATCTAATCTACCTTTTTATAGTGCCAAATTATGAAAAGGTTGGTTTTATCAGCTGAACAACCTACTTAACTCAAAAGGTATGGACAATTTTTATCTGGTTTCGATCCCCGAATCACCGCCCGAGACAGCGTCTTAAGAAATAAATAGATTCGCTTCTAATTTGATCTGGCAACAAATCAGGCTAGGTACTACTAGATCTTAGTGCTGCGTTTGACACTGTCGATCATAACATACTTCTTGAGAGACTGGAAAACTGGGTCAGGCTTACTGGTATGGTAATCAAATGGTTCAGGTCATATTAGAAGGGAGAGGTTATTATGTGAGTATAGGAGAGCATAAGTCTAAGTGAACATCCATGACATGCGGAGTCCCACAAGGCTCAATTCTTGCACCGCTCTTGTTTAGCCGGTAACACTTTACAATAAGGTTCATTAGTTAACTACATTAGTTAACATGAAATAATAATGAAACTGGCACTTTACAGCAATTAATCTTTGTTAATTTCATTTCAACATTATAAAACACATTATTAAAATCTTGTTTAACATTATTAATGCACTGGGAACTAACAGAACTAACATATGAACATCTGGATTTATTAACGTACGGTAGTAAAGATTAGTAAATCAGTAAACAAATGTATTGCTCATGGTTAGGTCATGTTAGTTAATACATGAACTACTGTTTAACTAATGAACCTTATGGAAAGTGTTACCGTTTAGCCTATATATGCTCCCACTAAGTCAAATAATGAGAAAGAACCAAATTGCCTATCACAGCTTTGCTGATGATATCCAGATTTACCTAGCCTTATCATTAAATGACTGCAGCCCCATTGACTCCCTCGGCCAATGCATTGATGAAATTAACAGTTGAATGTGACAGAACTTTCTTCAGTTAAACAAAGAAAAAAACCGAAGTCATTGCATTTGGAAACAAAAGATGAAGTTTCTAAAGGTGAATGCATACCTTGACTCTAGGGGTCAAATAACTAAAAATCTAGTCAAGAATCTTGGTGTGATTCTGGAAATAGACCTTAGTTTCAGTAGTCATATCAAAGCAGTAACTAAATCAGCATACTATCTAAAAAAACAATGCAAGAATTAGGAACATTTGGGGGTTTTTTTGTTTCCAGTCAAGACTTGGAGAAACTTGTTCCTGCCTTTATCACCAGCAGGGTGGACTAATGTTGTAATGGGTTGTCTCACAGCCTTCAAGAAGGGAATCTTAGCCAGGCCAGCTCATCCATGGAACGTCGCTGCAGGAATTCTGAACTAGAACCCGAACAATGAGCATGTACACCAGTCCTCAGGCATTACACTGGTTTACCAGTTATAGTTAGGATTTGATTTTACGTACTTTACTTCATTTATAAATTCACTCAATGGCCCTAGGACCTAAATACATGCAGCTATAAACCTATACAGAACACTTAGCTCATGAGGATCGAGGTCAGTTAGAAAATTCAGGGTTCCAAAAAAACAAGGGAGTACGCGTTTAGCTTTAGGCGACTGCAGGGGGATCGGGATCCAGAAAGACTCAGAGAGTGCTTAAAGCATTAGCCACACTAAAATCCAGACTCAGAATACTCTGTTTAGCTGTGCATTTATGACTGAGGAATTACGGGGGGGGGGAATTTATCCAAAATGATTTGACAGTAGTTTATATATAATAATGTGTACTTTACTGTTTTAAAAATCCTGTTTAAATAAATTGGAAATCATTTAAAAGTTTTAAATTCCTTGTTTTATTCTTGATTATTTTTTTATGATTATTTTACATTAGTAAGCTTTGAATAACAGTGTGTATGAAAGTGCTATATACCAGTAAATATGCCATGGTGCAAGTTGAATGCATTTTAAAGGGATTGGGAGATGAGGACTCTGATTAGTTGATGTATGTACACCCAAAACAAACCCATGATCTTTGACAGAGAACAACGGTATAACCCTTTTATCATATTGTAAATGCACTGTAGGTGGTTGTCCGATTTGGACAATGTTGCTGTACCATTTTTCTCATCGTTACCAACTTGCAAAAGTGAATTCGGACATGCCCTAAGTGCACTTGCGCCATGCGCGTATACATGGCTTAGATCGTTAAAATAGGGCCCATAGTGTCAGAATATAAATAATAAAGAAGTAATTTACAAATGCAATAAGACTTTTCTTTCTCAGAAATGCGAGTTACAATGTGTATGATTGATAATACGTATTTGACTTTTTTTTAAGTTAATATTTTGCACTTGGGGGGAAATTTATATCTCGCAAAAATTGCTTTTGAAGAATTGCTTTATTCCACCACAAAATAAAATATAAAAAGGTAATTGCGACTTTTTATCACACAATTCAGACGTTTTTTCTAGCATTTGTGTGTTTTTATCTCAAAATTGTTTTTATCTCAAAATTGACTTTTCTTTTGAGATTTGTGAGTTTACATCATATCTCCCAATTGCAAGTTACAAACTCTTTTATAAACTTGCAATTCTGACACTTTTTCTCACAACTACAATTTTATTTTATTTTAGTTTAGTTTCCTTCTTGCAATTCTGATTGCCTCGCAATCGTAATGTTACAATAAGAAAAAATTACCTAAAATTACAATATTTATTTATGTATATATTTATTTATTTCATTTCATTGCAGAAATTAGCTTCCATTTTAAACTGTCTTGTTGCTATAAGCTATTATTTTTTTCAGATACAGTTCACAGTTTGACTCTGTATCAACAAAACTATGTATCAATCAACACAAACAAGCATGTTAGCATTCTACAGTTGTTACTGTATGTGGCTGCTAAGGTGTTCTGGTGGTTGCTATCATGCTTAATTGATTATAAAAGTAACAAAATGTTCGACGAGTTGCACCCTAAGTATGAGAAATAGTAATGGTGATCGTCTTAACAAAAAACACTAATAACAGAAGTCTTCATAAACAGAAAGATCAGCTGTGTGTAAAGTTTAAACCTCTAAAACACATATGCTGCAAAATGTTTAGATATCATGTAATCATTGCGTTTGATTAATAAAGGCCTTTCTGTAGCCCAAACATTCAAGAGTGTTCAATCACAGCAGTTTAATTTTACTTTAAATCAGTCTTTGTTTCAGCATGTTAAATTGTTCTTCCCTCTGTGTTATTGTGGATATTATTCCCTCCAAATCTGATGTTTATTATGAAGAGCCTCTGGCCAAGCTTTAAGATTCAGTTGTAAAACACATAGTAAACATTTTAATTTATGGCCTCTGCAATTCTGCTAATGATTACTTTTGGAATTACAGTCTGTTTGCTTCTTTTTGATCTTTGCGTAACCAAACTCATGTTTCCATTGTCTAGATGAACTTAAACTACTCAAAACATTTACAGGGGGTCTTAAAATGAAACCCTCCAAAACAAGCACTGGCACAGGATCTAGTGAGCAGTTGAAGAGTGTTACAGAGAGGTGATAAACACAAGGGTACGTTTCTAATTATTGTAAAGTGTGTGTCTTTGAACTTTAAATGCATCTGTCTGGAGCCGTTCCGTTTTCATGTTTTAGGCACCAGACATGCTCTAAGTGATCTCTTCTGGCTAAACAAACGAGTTGTCTTTCTGAAATGTGTCTGAACACTATTCATAACACAGTGAAATGTTGCATTTCCAGCCTTGCCACATGGGTCACTATAGAAGACAATGGTGTAAATGTCCAAAAAGAAAACACTTTATAATAATTAAATAACATATAATTATAATAATTAAACAACAAAAAAACATATACTGTATGTTGCTTGCTTAAAAAAATGCTTATACTTACTAAGGCTGCATTTATTTAATCAAAAAAACAATACAAAGGTCAACGATTGATCGGTTTGCCGGTTAATCAGGACCAATAATCGATTGCTGAAACTATCGGTGTTTGCCAAAAATCCATATTGGCAGTTTTTCCGGTTGCGTACAGTTTGATGGGAGCAGATGCGGCGGGCCGCTGTCATTATACAGAACAAGAGCAGCTTCTAGAGGAGATCATGATGCGCTTGCTGTTGTTTGTGGGAAACGTGAGGCTGCGCACTGCACAGAGCGGGACAATTCAGATGCGGAAGATCGACAACGAACTACAGTGCTATAGTATACTATAGTGCATGTTTTCATATCATTATAAAGTAATTAATCTGTTGACTAGATGCTGCATTAATAGAAAAAGGACAACAGTATGTTTGCCGTTAAGGCTGAGAGGACGCTAACATTAGTAGAACATTGAGCAGTTAAAACGATGTGAACAAAACACGCAAATCTGCCTCAAATGTTTAATGCCACAATTGTTAACATCTATTTCCATTAGTTTATTGTTACCATCTTTAATCCAGAGAAGTTGCATATTTAAAGCTAGTGGCGTGAGAAAGCAAATGCAACCGACAGATATCCTTCCACGCCACTCACATAGCTTTCCATTAAATCACATTATATTTGTCACAAATCATTGTTAATGTACATAAGGACGTCAATCGGCGGTGAGAGGTGTATTGTGCGATAATAAGATCCACTTTCTCTTTCGGTTTTGCTTTTGCTTGTCAAACACCAAACTTCTCAAAATCATCAATGCAACATTGTTACATTCTGAGTGAACTTTGCCGACTTTGGGGATTAAATAAACAGTTTTGGACCGCTGCTTGAATTGAAGCATTGTTTAGTAATGAACTTGAACTAAAATTTGATCAACATGTATAATTATATGTAATACTAACAGTTATTTATTTTAAAGGTGATTCAGTCTGTGTTTTTTTGTTTTATAATAAAGTAATATTTTAGACTTCCAGTCGGACTATTTTAAAAACAATTTTAATTAATAGGTTATCGGCCAGTGTGGTTCCAAAGTAGCAATAGGTATCGGTAAACCAACTATCAGTGACCACTAATATCATAAAAAAACAAAACAACCGTACTATTATGGAAAAATTCTTACAATTTATAATAAAAGTTAATTTACATATAAATTCAATCAACATCATACATTTTTAAAAATTTTTTTTTTGCTTGATGGCAAAGATGAATTTCAGCAGCCATTACTCCAGTTCTCAGTGTCACATGATCCATCAGAAATAATTCTAATATGCTGTGCGTGATTTGGTGACAAGGGGGGAAGAACATTTTTATTTTATTATTATTATCATTATTATTATTGAAAACAGTTGCTACTTATAATTTTTGTGGAAACAATGATACATGTTTTCAAGATTTGTTTGATGAATAAAAAGTTCAAAAGAACTTATTTTTTCCTTTGGATGAGCCAAATGCTTAGTCCAAACCAGTCTAACAGCATGTTTACTTCATTCAAGATCATAAACTATAAGAAATACTAACAGTGATGCTTGCCTTAGCAAACACAGCCAATATCGTAAGTCTGCAGAAAGGGTATACTGTATGTCTTTAACAGAAAGTTCACTATGTGTAAACAGTTTACACACATCTGCTGCAAAATGTGTTTATGTAAACATCCCGTATGATTAATAAAGGCCTTTCTGGAGCCCAAACATTCAGGTGTGTGTTATACTCAACAAACAAACAAAAAACCCTCTCTCTCTTTCTGTTCCTCTTTTGGTGTGATAGAACAGTAATTTTACAATCAGAACATAATTTCTAAAGAAAGGACCATAAAAACCAACAGCTGTAAATCAATCTTTCCACATATGCACGTCTCCACCACTTCCTTGAAGTTTTTGGTTTTGCATGGACTAAGACAAACACAGTGATGAATAGTGAAGCAGTCTGGACGTTAGATCACCAAAAATCGACTCCAGATGATGAGCATGTGTAGTTGTTGCCATTTAGCGTCGGCTTGTTCAACCACAATGAAGCGACTCAGATTGTTTTGATGTAAAAATTAAACATGATCTCAGAGCTTTGATATAAGCATGTGTGATATGTTTACAGCTGACATTCATCTCGCCACTCAAGGTCATTGTATAGCACAGTATATATCATGATATCATTATTTTTTTGTTAGAAATTCAATATACAGTATGGGGTCATACTGCCCAGTGCTACAATTCTTATGTTCCAGATGTAAGGATTAAGGAAGTGACATAATGAAATACAGTCTACAGTATTGTGTGACATTAAAAAGTCTGCAGTCCATGCTTTTGTCCTGTTGTACAATTTATTCCATTAGGATCCAAGTTTGGGATTATAAAACAAACAGCTATGGATCTACCCGCTGATTAGATCAAATAAAAACTGAGCGCTAAAATGTTGTCTAAGAGGAAAATGCTGCTATCTTAATCCTGCAGATGTGCAAAATGGCCAGAATGATCAAAGAACTGAACGTGTTTCCTCAAACATTTGCACTGCAGAAGCGCACAGCTAGACAACATAAACAACAATATTATCCATCATATCTGCTGTCGGTTCCCTGTCAAGTCCCCGCTGACTTCCATCTCCTGATGGGAATAAGTCTGAATGATGAATGCACGGGATCAAACTCTTTGCTTCCAGGCTACTAGTGGTTTTCTGACAAGCCGGATGGAGAAGTTTATTTTGGAATGAAATCTGATTATTTCCACTTGTAAATATAGACAGGGCAGAGAATAATTGCATCTTTCAGATGTTTGTAAATGTGTGGGATCAGAGGACAAAAACAAACAAAAAAACAGCTGTAAGGCTCAAGCACAATTCAGGTGCAAGTCTATGGCCTTTTTCCTCATGTGTTTTATTATCTGTCAAGCAAAATCAAAAATTATCTGTCTACTTATAATAGATAAAAGTATAATAGCACACCCTTCACAAGCTGTATGATTTATGGCATTCATGTACAGTGTGTAGCACATGTGGAGTCAAAATGTTAAACTTAGGAGCTGAGTCAAAAACTATGTAGCAAGCCCACTAATACATTTACATTTAGTCATTTTGTAGAACGCTTTTATCCAGAGCGACTTACAATTGGGGAATACATAAAGCGATTCTTCTTAAAGAGGCAAACAGACACAGGAAGTGCTCGTAAGTTTCAGGCATTTGTTCAAATAAGTACACGCTAGAAACACCTAAATATGTACTAAATGGACGTTGCATCTTCTCAAAAGGCTTTTTTTGCAGTGGCTAAATCAAGCATCTTCATTGGCCAAAAAAGGTGCAAGATGTTTGCCAATAATGCCTCCACTGCAACAACTGTCCCATTAGCTGTTCTAAAACAACATATCAAAAATCTCACTGGACAGCAGGAATCTTAATTGACCAAATCCAAACCTCTTTGCCACAATTTTCACCGTCTAAAATCAATCATCAGGCACAAAAAGCAGCACTGTGTCCAAACCTGTCACTTCTGCAGCACATGTTGTTTTGTGAGAGTGCTGTAGATCTCAGTGTTGGACTGAATGTGTGTGGGGGCTGTTAAAAAATGTAACCCAGCAGAGGTGTCTGGCTTTAGAAAAGTGTTAAACATGAACTTCCAATGAATTTCTGCTCTCAAGCGATCTTGTTTATCCAAACGGATTTGAACTATTACACGCCTCATGAAAGATTTGTTTATTAATGCATGCATTCAACAATGACAATGTCGTTTACCCTGTGTAAGTGTACTGGGAAAAAACCTGGCCCTGGTGTGATTTTCTCATGAAAAAAAGGCAAACCAACTATCTTAAGACTTCCGTTCTAAATGTTTAAAACTAATATAAATAAAAATACAGTCTTCTTAAAAAAGATCAAGACCTTAAACGTTGCTTCCTTGTATACATGACAACAAGAAATACACAGCTGCCTGAACTCAACACTGGAGACAGCGACCAAAACGCTATGAGAGGCTCTAGGACTCCTCATGATTCAGTTCACTATGAAAATTATGCCATCACATCATTCCAAACCTATAATTCTTTGGCTTATCTTTGAAACATGAATTAGGAATCTTTTAATGAAATTTCTGTCCCTCCACATGGAAGCTAACGCTTAAAGGTTTCATTAAAAATATATTAATTAGTGTTTTGAAGATTAACCAAAGACTTATGGGTTTGGAATGACAAGAAGGTGAGTAAATGATGACAGGATTTTCATTTTTGGTGAACTTTCACTTTAAAGGGGTCATATGATGCGATTTCAAGTTTTCCTTACTCTTTGGAATGTTACAAGCTCTTGGTGCATAAAGAAGATCTGTAAAGTTGTAAATACTAAAAAAAAAGACTCTGAATCAGCGACTGTACGGACTTAAACCTGACTACGGACAGGGATCTATGGGGACTCGCGTCACGGTGGGGACCTAAATTGTGGTCCCCACAGGTACAAAAGCTTATAAATCATACAGAATTAAGTTTTTTGAAAATCTAAAAATGCAAAAAGTCTCCTGTGAGGGGTAGGTTTAGGTGTAGGGGTGGTTGTAGGGCAATAGAATATATGGTTTGTACAGTATAAAAACCATTACGCCTATGGAGAGTCCCCACAAGGATAGCTGACCAGACTGTGTGTGTGCATGTGTGAGTGTGTGTGTGAGGGAACAAGGCGTCACGCATCACAGGAGAGAGTTGACCTGGTCGGAGCAGAAATAATTCGCACGCAGCTGTCGTAACGAGAGGATGGGGGTACATGCTGTTCATCACTGTGTCTGTCACGTGACTCTGTTGTCCTTTCGGGCTTGAAATGATGGTAAAACTAATGACATTATTTACTGTTTTTATATTTATTTTGAAAGATGAAGCTTGCGGTTATGGTAAGGGGCGTTATATTTCCGACGTGTGCTTGTGGTGTTCAGCTAATCACAAGGCACTGGGTCAGCTGGCCAATCAGAGCAGACTGCGCTTGTCAAAGGAGGGGGCTTTGTTGAAAACGACAAGTTTGAGAGAGGCGGGGCATAGAGAACATACAATAATGTACAGTATTTGAAAAATAATAGGTTTGTTTGAACATTAAAGCATGTAAACATATTCTGTTACACCAAATACACAAAATAATGATCTTTAAAATAGCATCATATGACCCCTTTAACAAACACATATTAAAGGAGCATTCAGCGTTAATAATACAAGTAATTTTTTTCCTTTTTTAAATGCAGAAATAAATAGTTCCTTTTTAAAAATGTGTTTAAAATTATGTACAATCACATAAGATGAAGAGTAGCCTAAAAAAGCAATTGTATTTAAGATGCAGCAGGTCACATCATGGAGCATCCATGCTGAAATCACATGACCTGCCCAATATTGCTCACTTTATTCTTTTTTATTGCAGAAAAACTGTTTTAACAAGAGAGTTGCATATTTCTGATTTAAACCACTGATGATAGTGCTTTGGACAGTGTTTAACTTGTGTGGAACCCAGAACATTCCTTCAGAAGTGAAGAATTTCATGAAAAACAGGTCAAAATGGAAGCAAAACCGGAGAAAAGTGATATGTACGCTATGAAAAATTTATACTTCTCTGAGACAGGGAAAAATGGTAAAGAGGCTAAAGAAGAGAAAAGAAAGAAAAGACAAGTGATACATAGTGATAAGCACAAATGCATCTATATGGACTCACATCTGATCCAGGGTCACCTGGCTCTCCATCATCTCCCTTGGGTCCAGGGGTTCCTTTTCCACCCTTGAAAGTGAGAAGTTCAAGAAAGTGCAAGAGAGAAGAAGGGAGATTAGATGCTGTGTTAGCTCATCAACTGTCTCCTCTTAACGTCTGGACTCGGCCTCAGTCTAGACGATTTACATCTGCTAGGGATGAGCTGTTGTGTTTCTATTGCGATACACAGTCCCTGCTGTGAGACACACATGCACTAACCCCTGATGAATCAAGACATTGTGAATCAACAGTTAGGCATGCTAATACAAACCACTAATAAATCATACGAATCATTCTCAATATTAACATCATCTTCCATATGGAGGATTTCTTTTAATCTGTAAATAAATAATTTTGAATTTCATGATAACCATAGATGTGAATTATAAGCTCAGTTGTGGAGGATTTTTCCAATTAATTTTTTTCCATAGGGATGTTTAAAAAATCATCTTAAGCAATGGTGTTGCTGTGTGGGGTGTGGAGCTGTGTGTGTGTGTGTGTGTGTGTGTATATATACTTAACTAATTAAGACACTGATTATAAGTTTATAGTATCATGTATTTAAAGTTTCTTGCAAAATATTCAAACATGCAAATATGTAACTGTTTGATAGTGTAAGGAGATTGGATTGCATCATTCTCAATGATTTATGAGAGTGGGAGGTTTTTCTGCAACGGCAACTCTGATTAATGGATCTCCCTGCAGAATAATTTGGTTCTTTACTGGGAATATTTATTTTTTTAAATGAAATGAGCATGTATTATTACATAACAAATTAAATGTGTTATTCATTATCAATCAAAATCAGTTTCTCATTGGAAGCAATTAATGAGATTTTTACTTCTTGAACACTATTGGGTTGTACTCAAAATGAGATCTTATGTAGGGTTCAGGATACTTACAGGTGCTCCTTGATCTCCCCTGGGCCCAGGATAACCCTAAAACGACACAAAACATGCACATAAACAATACAGATACTCCACTGGATATGAGTTTAATGTCCGCATGAAATCAAAATTTACAATATTTATTTTGTTAGCGCTCATTGCTAGCCTTAGGGTGTTTTCACACATGTAGATCGACAGCTTTGTTCCGAAACCGGGGGTTTAAACATACAAGCTTGCGCTCATCTGGTTAGGTTGATCACAACGGGCAATATTTCCAACACGGAACCAACTTTGTTAATACAGTCACGTGCAAATAAATCCCTTTAATTGGGCAGAGGGCATTGTTATTCGGATTCTGACCAAAGTTGGCATCCATAAGGCGATATATTCAATATTGTTGAAGGGGTTTCTTTGCCTTAACGCGGGTGGAACTCGTCAATCTACAATTAAATTAAGCCATTTGTTTAGCGCTCCGCAAAACACTTTATAAATTTCTGTGTTTTTGTGTGTTTGGAAGAGATGTGCGGCAATGTGTGTGTCTGACCAAATTTCACTAAACATTTCAACTTTTCCTGCTCCAAGTTAGCCCACGGTTCATTTTGGGAGCCATTAGCAATACAATCACTGCTTCATGCAACTTTACGTAATATACCATCGAACTATTGTGATCACAGCCTGGTTGGGGGGGCATGGCGTCGGATTGCTTTCTGACTACAACCGAACCTCTCCAGAGTTCGTTTCAATCGAGCAGAGGCTGCTTCGTTCAGGCGGTCTCGGAGTGATAGTTTTGGTGCGGATCCGAGCGCGATTGCCGTGTTCACATATGCCTAAACGAACCGAACCAAGGGAGAAAACACCCTTAAATTGAACAATTAATCCATGCAAAATTAATCTAATTAATTCATTAGTCTTGGCAATCTTTAATCAAAACGAATCGTTTGCTTCAGCTCTGGAATGGCATGCTTTCTCTAATGACGTCAGTTTGAGGCTTGGGCCATGGCTTTGGAAGAATATGCTTAACCACACCCCTCCAACAGTTCGTTTGTTGCGAGTGAGAGATGAGAGGAGGAGAGCAAAAATAAAAACCCGCCCTCTACTCAGTATTCAGTTTCAGTTGGAAATTCGTCACCATACTGAAATAAAGTTGGCAGCAACTTCCTGTTCACATGGACTTTATAGGCAAGAGGTTTAATAAACTGAGAGGTATTCTACCTGAAAACCATGGCAGCCCACTGTTCCATTGTCTGGTGGTCTTTCTTCACCGAAGAAGGTAAAAAAAAAAAAAAAAAACAAGGGGACAAAATGCCTTTGGTTAGTTAAAACCAGTTATAACGATCCCAGGCCAAATCACCCTCTCCCATCAGGCCTCTGTCTCCTGGGGCCCCTTTGATTCCTCTGGGCCCTTTAGCTCCCTAAAGCACAGACATGCAACATGGGAAATGTAGGTCAGTCATAGATGCAGCAGGAGGTCAGGTTGAAAGGTAATCAAGACTAGTTAACATCACCCACCTCTGGCCCAGTAGCACCTTCATCACCACGGTAACCTGGGGACCCCGCCCTTCCTAGCTCACCCTGTTGGAAATGGGAGAAAATTATATTCCTAAAGATATTCGAATATATTAATATCCCTCTGTTTGGGTTGAAAAACGCTCTTAAACCAACCTAAACTAGTTTTCTTAGCGGTGGTTGAAGATTTCCCTCTGGTCAAGATATAATAAAAATATAATTTATACACTGCCGTTCAAAAGCTTGTTGTTTTCTTAATGAGTTCTCTTTATGTCATCAAGGGCTGTATTTATGTTATTTTTACATAAAATACAGTAAGAAAGAACAGAATGAGTGTGCTTATATGGCAAGTGCTAATGTTGGTCCGATTTTATATTCATAAGAATTAAATTATTTCTGGAACATGCACGAATGGTTTCATCCAGTCATTACTCGTCTTCAGTGTCACATGATCCTTAAAAAAAAAAAATCATTCTAATATGCTGATTTATAATCAGTGTTGAAAATGTTGCGCTGCTTAATATTTTTTTTGGAACCTGTGATACATTTTTTATTTGATTCTTTGATGAATAAAAAGTTTTAAAAGAACAGCATTTATTCAAAATCTTTTCTATTAATATACGTCTCTACTATCAATTTTTTTTATCAAATTAACACATCCTTGCTGAATAAAAATATTAATTGCTAATTAATCAAAACTTTGAATAGTAGTGCAAGTCACCAAATGTTTATTCTTGAATATACATTGGTCGTGTTTACTTTTTTTTATCAAAGAATCCTGAAAAAAAAGTATCACAGGTCCCAAAAAATATTAAATGTTTCCAACATTGATTATAAATCAGCATAATAGAATGATTTCTGAAGGATAATGTGACACTGAAGCCTGGAGTAATGCTGCTGAAAATTCAGCTTTGTTTCACAGGAATAAACTAGATTTTAAAGTATATTAAAATAGAAAAAAAGCGCTTTTAAATTGTTATAATATTTCACAAAATTAATGTTTTTACTGTATTTTTAAAACCAATAAATACAGCCTTGGTGAGCATAAAAACATCATTAAAAAAAATTAAAAATCTTATGAGCCAAACATTTGAACAGATGATATATTATCGGGTAGTCAAAGTTTTTATTTATGCAATCCATTATTTTATTAAAAATCGGTAGAACTATTGTGTTTGGCGCAGAAAAGTCACTCCAGAGGTTAAGGCATGGAGACTGAAGACGAGAGCCATTCCATGTACAACATGACCACATATTGGACTCATACAGGTAGTAATATTGTTAAAACATTTAGCTTTTGACTGGCCTAGGACATCGAGGCATCAACTCACAATTATTCTTTGGAAAGATCAGTAAAAAACTATTTGTTATATATACATTTTTTATGTACTGCAGCATTATCATTTCTCGAGGGGGACGTTGACACGAAGGGCAATTCTCGACAGTAAAAAAAAACAGGCTTGAGGAAAGCAGTGCTCATGAGTTCCAGAAACGAATCCAGATTTACATGATTGATAACACTCGGTTCTTTCCATCCCACCACTAACTCACTGGAAATCTCTATGCCAGGCCCAAAGACCAATAAAAAACTAGCGTTTACTCAACTAGCAGAATAGTAAAACTCTGATTTGTGGTAACTTCAGCGCGCAAAAATCTGAGCATTTGGGATACGGCAGTCCTCGCTACGTCACTAACGAGCTTATGTGCGAGCCTAAAGAGCGCTAGCGGTTTTTGGAGAGACAACACCATGAACATGAGGAAGAACTTCGGGCCCGACTAGCTCCGAACACTCTCAAGTAAGCTGCACAGGAAATTTGGAGTCCTGAGAGGCAACGGAAATGTGTTGGTCTGTCGCAGTGGGCTCGGCCCAGTTCTCACAGAGCCTGTCAGCGAGACGGAGCAGATGGTGCTGACAGACTAGCATAGCAGTGGAGATTCGTGTGGGTGAAGCTGGTCGGGGAGTTTGAAGACTCAACGCCGTCCCCGCTAATGGTCGCCAAATCTCAAGCAAAGATGCGAGTGAGGTGGTAGGGGCAAGGGCGGGAAATCAGATGAGGGTCAGGGTCTGGCATGTGTAATCACTCTTAATGTCCTTCCTAAAGTTGAACCATTCTAATGAATGTTACTCAATGCCTCAAAACTGCCAAAATGTTTGTTTGAGACAAGAATTTTTGTCTTGAGATAAACACAATTTACTCACGTGGTCCCTGTGTAAAAAAAAAGAAAACTCAAAGCTGGTTTGCTCATCTCAACTGGTTTCCCAGACTGGCCAAGCTAAGACCACCAAAAGTGTTTTTTTTTTAAAGAAGTACACAAGATTTTAGGTAAAGATTTTTAGGGGAATTTTCACAAAATAAAAATTTTATTAAAATAAATTCTCAAATGAATTTAATTTCACATGTATTTATTTTATTATTTATTTTTTAAGAAGCTGTATGGTAAGTTGGATAATTAACAGTCAGACAGTCATTACTGCAAAATAAACCCTTTTAGAGTAACACAAGACCCCTCTGATTTCTGTCAGTGTCTATGAGAGCCCATTTCCACCATGTAAAAAAAAGTAAATCATAATTATGAGATCAATAGCAAATATCATGAAATGTTTAAATTATGACATAAAAAGTCCTAATCATGTGTTGAAAAGTTTACCAGTCAAAATTTTGACATGACATTAAAAGTAAATTTTTTATGACTTTTATCTCATAATTTCAATTTTTAATCTCATTATTTTGACTTTTTATCTCATAAATATGATTTACCAGTATGTATGGTGGAAGTGGTCCAGATCACCTTGTGATCGGGGTGTCATTTATAATAATGACTGTACATTATCTTTTACTGGTTATACTTACTATGAATATTTACATGTCTTCCTTTTTTTCTTTTCATAAGAGGACCCATAAAACAATCACCAGTGCTTTTCTATTTGAAATGATCTATGTTTTTATGTGATTAGGGCTGGGTGGAAGAATTAACAGCCTAAATTAGTTTGGGACACTCAAACGACGTCATCTTTTACTACACGGAGGGTAAGATATTCCTGTTAGGGAAGAACATTTGTATGATTTTAGGTATTAAAATACATGTGTTGAACTGTATCTGCTGCTCGCCCAGCCGGTCTGACATCGTCCATCTGGAGTCCATCTGACCTTGGGAACTATAGCTTTCGTTCTTTCTCCTCCCACTGCCCAAACCATCACAAATTGCAGAAACACTGGTCGTATTTCTTTGTTCCTAAGTTACCTCCCAACACAGCCCAGAGGTCCAATGATCTCAGAGATTTCAGAGGGTCAATCAAAATGCCTGTGTCCTGAGGTCATAGGCTTTCATCCTTGTTCAAGCTCGTATGCCTTACACACTACACAATTCTGCACCGTATAATTCTGGATTAACATTTAAGGAAGTGTATAAATGTATAAAGGTGATAAAGAATTGAACTCTTTCAGTGTCTCAGTTCAAGCAAGTCAAACCCTCAAAATCTGTTGTATACCGCTCATGATGGTTTTCGTCACTCACTCACCGGATCTCCGTTTGGCCCTGCTGACCCCTCACGTCCTTGTTCACCCCGGGGCCCAGGTTCACCCTGTCAGAGTTAGAAGTACACATTCATGTCACATGTCATTATTTTCTTCTTGGGTGCATAAACACCACAGGCTTAAGTTGTCAAACTATTTACCGAACAGAACATGAACAATTAATAACTAATGAATTTGTTTGAAACCAACATTATGTACATCTGCGCATATATTATATGTCAGTAATTAGAACCACTTAATCTTTTAAGTCAATGTGAAATCAAACAGAAATGTATTTTCTTGTGAGCAATTCATGTGTGTTATTTCAATGGGGGAAAAATGCAGAAAAATGTTTGGAAAATATTACAACCTTGCCTCTTTCAGTTGGAAATCCACATAAAAATATTGTTATTATTAATAAAAATTAAAAATTATAATCGTGTTAAATTTACATAGAAACATTTCTTGTCATAATTATATTTATCTCAGAATTTCAATTTTTTTGATGTCATAGTTATAACCTAGTATGTCATAATTATGACTTTTTATAACATAATTTTGAATTTTGTCATAGTTATAATGTAGTGTCATAATTTTACGTTTGATTCCATAATTATAACTTTTTATCACATAATTACAATTTATGTCATAGTTATAATCTATTATGTCATATTTTATGACTTTTTATCTCATAATTTTAACTTTTGTCATAGTTATAATGTAGTATGTCATAATTTACAACTTATGTAATTGTTATAATCTACAGTGTCATAATTTAAATTTTTTAAGTCATAATTACAATTTATGTCATAGTTATAATCTATTGTCATATTTATGACTTTTTATCTCATAATTTTGATTTTTGTCATAGTTATAATGTAGTATGTCATAATTTTGACTTTTTATTCCATAATTACAATTTATGTCTTTGTTCAAATCTATTATGTCATAATTTCAAATTATGCCATTGTTAGTTTCTCATCATTTTTGTCCTTTAATGTCATAATTATGGAGGAATTTAGTCTAAAAAATTACATAGAAAGTAGACATTTTGACATAAAACTCATAACTATGACAAAAAGTCCGTTTTATCACATAAAAAGTTTAATGTCATAATTATTACTTTGTATCTCATAATTTCACATTTTAATAACATAATTATAACATAGCATGTCATAATTTTGACTTTTTATGTTCTAATTTTGAAGGAATTTACAGCCTAATGAGTTTCATTCAACCCTACAGCCTAAAATAATGTGATTTTTTACTACACAGAGTGTAAGATATTTCTGAACATTTGTATGCTTTTAAGTATTAAAATGCATCTGTTGAACTGTATATGATGCTCAGGTCCACAAAATTACTGTTATTATTATTGGCTTGCGAATGTCATTTCAAATTGACTTTAAATTATTAGCAGGGTTTTACCATTGTGTTTGGAAGGGATGTATTGTGGGATATTTTCTAAATGTGACATATACTTACAGGTTCGCCTCTGGGCCCTCTGTTACCACGGGAACCTTGTTCACCTTTCTCACCAGATGTGCCCTGACAGAAAAACACATCAGATCACCTGCATATTTTGACCCTCACATGTAAAAAGACCCACATTTGCAAACAGCTTAAAACACAACCATTCACACTAAGACAGAAGTAAATATAAATGCTTGATTACTCCGTCTCCTCTTGTGCCATCTGGTCCTTGTAGTCCCTAAAAAAGAACAGGAAATGGAAGAAACTGTTAGATAACACTAAAAGCAGGTCTGTCACACATTACTACACCGAATGTTTAGAATCCAAGTCTGAAAATGTGAAAAAAAGAGTGAAAACACTTACGTCATCTCCTCGCTCGCCTTTATCGCCATTGGCTCCACGAGGACCCCTGTCTCCCTGAAACAACAAACAATGAGATTGCAGATGAGCCAGTGTCCATTAAAATTAGTTATAATACTGTAAAAGCCCATAAAGCCAAACAACAGCATTAGTGAATCATAACTAACCTATGTCAAAGGCATATGTAAAGTCATAATGTAAAACTGTGTTTAATACAAGATCAAAATCTTCCTCTGTACCTTCGGCCCTGAAGACCCATAGTTTCCAGATCTTCCTGGTTCACCGTCTTTGCCAGGATCTCCCTGAAAGCAACAATCAAACCCAGAAGATATGTTTCTAAGTTTAAAGATGTTTCACTGCAAGAAATGACTTATAAAAAAGTAATATCACACATTGATGTCTTGATCAAATAAATGCAGCCTTGCCGAGCTTAAGAGACTGAGCGCTCTTGTTGCTGTCTGATCATGATTTCTAACATAATCTAAATTTTAAATCCCTTACTCTTTCTCCTTTGGGTCCATATTGGCCGGGGTCTCCTTTAGGACCTAGTTCTCCTTGCAAGCCCTACCAAATCAAACAAAAAAAGTTTATTTATGAATAATGGAGAAGAACATACAACCAAATAATCTACTTTTTATTTAGCATATTCTTTACAACAGAATGTAAACAAAGTACAAACTCTGTGCAGAGTTCTGAAAGCAGCTTGGATGTCAAATTTGGTAAATGTTTGGCTGCTCAAGAGACAAACATCCCACGTCCTGGCCTCCAGAAGCAGGCTGAGTGGAAACAGATGCTTGTGAAACTGACTGACACACTGCACAGCCTATGAACATTGCTCAAAGGGGCGGGAATCTCTACAGTCCTACTGAGGTGATGCTTTATAGGAGAATGAGATCCAACTCAGCCAATTAGATTCTGATGTCTAAACGTGTGGATCTATAACTCAATTTATAAATCTCAAATGCATCTGGATCAACAGAAGCTTAAATGCACCTGGATCAAAGTAATGTGATGTAAACATGCACTCAGCTGGTAGACAGTAATGGGAGTCCATGAATATACAAACACTCACAGTAAGTAAGTACTCAAGTATAAAACCGGCCATCCTAAAAGTATGTTTATGCACAAAAGGAAGATTTTGCAAACAACTAGGTTAGATATTTTTGCACTCTAACCTGCCCAAAGTTCACTTTATGAATCCCGCTTAGCAGATTTATAAACATACAGGCACAAGTGAAATTCCTTTGCCAAAATAACCATATATGGAGTTTACAATGTGATTTATTATGCATGACTTCATCTGTATATAATCTCATTATGCATACTGCCATCCACTCATGTGATACTAATACATTTAATGGTATACAAGAAACTAGAAATATAGCAAAGAATAAAGATTGTAAATGTTGCTTTGCTAAAAATATTTTCTTTATTACATTTTTGTCTTTTTTTTTTAACTTTAGTAGAAATACCTAAATAACCTGTAAACAAGATCATTTTAAATGCCAGAAATATTATATTATATTATTATACATAAGACTTGTTTTCTGAATTTTGAATATGAAGAATATGAGTATGCAGAATCTAGGATTAGATTGACAAAAATATCATTCTCACACCTTTGAAAAATTGCTATTAACATTTTTTAACGGTTTAAACTATAAACCTAATGTAACCTATGCAGTTTATTTTTTACATCTGATATTTTAACTCAATAAAATAATACAACTCTCCGAAACTCAGAATGTGATTTCTGCAATACAATATAATATAATATAATATAAAAGTGCAGATGATGCACACTTTTTCCCCCTAAAAAATTACATATTTTTTAACAGTTATACTTACATCTGGCCCCGGTGACCCTTTGCAGCCTGGAAGGCCACTGAATCCCGCCTCACCCTATGAAATAAATATAATACAAACACACAAAACATAAACACTTTTCTTCATGGTGGGAGTCAAACACCCTGAACTGCATTTAATTAGCTTGAGGGTGACGTCATGCAAAGAAAGAGTGAAGAAATAACGTACTAAAGAAAGCATTACAAAACAAGACTGCATGCAGTGGAGACTGAAAATAACAACAGCAAGAGATACATGTTGTAAATCACACTATGGTCAAGTTTTACTGTGAGCTCAGATGCATCATGTGCAGATGGGGGAGTGAAGGCAAGGGACAGTGATTTGTTGAGTGGAAAATGACTTGGAAAGAGTTACAGTACATGCTGAGAACTAACTGAGGAGCAAAATGACCCGAGGATGAAGACAAAGTCAAGTCAAGGGTCAGAGACACAAGACTAGGCTGTTTTCCAAAAGCACAGTCACACTTAAGAAAAAACACAAAGCAGAATTGGAACAAGTGTCAGATAGACAAGAGAGATAACCATGCAATGTTTTTTGGTATCTATTGTTCACATACTGTTAACCTGAAATCTGACACAGGATGCCAGAGAAAGCAGCACAGGAAGATGAGAGAGAAATGACGTCAAATCTAATAGCAGCGTATTATTCTTCAGTATTAAATTCATTTATTCACCCTCATGTAATTTGAAACCTGTTCAAATTTTATGCTTTCATGGAACACAAAAGGAGATTCACACTGCTCTTTTCTGCTCAATGAAAGTGAAGGGGATGCGGCACTGATAAAAAAAAAAAATTATAAATCAAAGACGTACCATACAATTTGTGCACTATATTCCAAATCTTCAAAGCTTTGTATGAAGGACAGACCAAAATGTAAATCATTATCTACTAACATCACATCTGGTGACTAAATGTACATGAACACACATAAGATTGGAAAACTATAGGAAGATTTTAGACTTTGGAGTTCCCTGACTCCATTCGCTCTAAATATATGGAAAATATCAGCGAATATTATGCAACATTTCTCTTTTTTGTTCCATGGAAGAAGAAAAATTATACAGGTTTGGTAAATAATTACAGAATCTTCATTTTTAGGTGCACTATCCCTTTAAAGGGCTGTTTTTGTGTCATATAGGAAGAGGACATAAGCACTTACCTTACGTCCATCAACACCATCAAGACCATGTTGACCTTTGTCTCCCTAAAAGCAGGTTTGAGATTCAATTCAGACCGATAAACTGGGAAAAATGGGTAAGACTCAACAACTAAAGAGACTGCTAATAAGCAAGCTCACCTTGAAGCCTTTATGACCTCTCTCTCCCTGCAGATAAAACAAAAGTGTATTTGTGACGTTTTGCAGTTCCAAAATGAATTATGAGATAAAATAATCGACTGCAGACTCTCGGAATGTGCTTTTGATAAAAATGTCCGTCGTATCTGCAAGGAAGCTCTGTTTCTTTTACCTTATCGCCTCTTATTCCTTGGTCTCCCTGGAAGGAAAGGAAAAGAGTACAGATTATCGTTTCAGCAAGAGTGCACAAATCAACTGTAATCTAAACAGAATGTAAACATTTGTGAGAGAGAGCGGAAGACAGACCTTCATTCCTTGGTAACCGATAGGACCGGGATCACCAACATTTCCCTAATAGGAGAAGTAAAGAAACATCAGAGAGGATGCCAAAAAGAGTTTTGCGGGATGTGGTCGTGATATAAATCACTAACGCAGACATTTGTTAATATGGCTGCCCTCTAAACCCATTTAAGATCACCCTGAATGCCTGAGTGAGGATAAACAAGGAAAATTTAAGTCATCAAGATAATATCTTCAAGAAAAACATTACTACAGGGCTTTATGAAGTCAACTGTATGCTGTAATTATTGTTATATCTACACAATCAGCATTTGCTGTAAAATAACAGAATAGCTGGCGCAGTCACCATACACGGTTTAATAGCATAGCTGGATGTTTTGCAGTGTGTGGGTGTGTTTGTTTCTTTTATGACACTTATAATGGCTAAATCTCTGAAAACATCCTTACAAACATTGTACAATTTTGCGCATGTGACAGACAGGAAGTCCACCAGCAAAATCAGAGAAAATTTTTTTTTTGACAGATCGTTGAAACTGTAACAGCTGCAGAAGATGAAAGACCTCGGGGTCAGTCGAGGGTTTTGCTTTGACTGGATTATCAACAAAGAAATCCAGGGACACATGGAACATTTATTCGACACGATCTCATAGCCATGTGAAAAGTATTAAAAGTATGCAACTGACTTTTCACCTGACAGCTGTATATTTTGACTTCATTCTTAATGTGCGTTCTTCGTTACATTTTCGCAGGCAAAAGTCATTCATTTAAATAAGGTATTTATCAAATCTACACAATCAGGAATTTTGTTTGAGGGTCAAAGATTTCCTTATGCAGATTTCGCAACAGGTTCAAGTTGATGTTGACCAACAGAAAACTGTGCTTATACAGTACTATCTCTAAACTACTGACAATGGACAATGAGCCTTCTTTGCTAATGCTAATGTGACCGCACATTTAGTATACGGCGAAAAGCCCAGTCACACCAACAATAATAACTATAATGATATCTATTAGGATAACTATTTTTAGTGTCCACAGACTCCACACCAACGCATGATATCGTTCTGTTTATATAAGCGGTGGCGGTTGAGGAGAGACCCCCTAATATCATTGTAAAGTGCTTTGGGTGTACAGCAACACACAATAAAGTGCTATATAAATGCCTCATTCATTCCTTCATTTATTCAAGTGCGCACTGCAGTTTTGAAAGTAGGTGGGATTTCTGATTGGCTGTCAACGTCTATATCATTCATCAGCTGGAAAAAATGATTGAGAAAGTGATCCCAATGATATTGTTTCTCTGTGCTGATATTGTTATAGTTGTGGTGTGAACATTCCTATTCTTATAGAATCATAGAATGATTTTTAAAACTTTGATCTTTATAGTTATCCATGGTGTGAATGGGCTTTTAGACGCGAGTTCTGACACCTCACTTCTATTAATTCTGTAAAAATGGCGATTAATAGCATCCAAAATAAAAGTTGTTGTTTACACAATACATGAGTGTGTACTGTGTATATTTATTATGTATATAATATGTGTTTATTTATATATACATAACAAATATACACAGTACACACACAATATATTATGTAAACAAAAACTTTTATTTCGGATGCGATTAATCGTGATTAATCGTTTGACAGCACTAAAATTTGGCACCTTATCGTCTGCCAGTTGAAAATTTTAAGTCGAAAAGTTCTATGCCAAAGTTTAATAGTTAAGATTAGGAAATTTTCAAATCCCTACATCTAAACATGAGCAGTAATAATATTAATGCTTGCTTAAACATCAAAGTTCAGCATTACAATTGATCTTGAGTGTTTTCTGGATCAGAAACAGAATGGAGGAAGTCAGAAATGTCAGATGTAATCCTACAATCCCCCACTCACACTTCTGAACAGGAGTATGTCTAAAAGCAGATAGCAGATGCTTACCGGAGCACCAACATCTCCTTTCTCTCCTGGCATGCCTGGTCTTCCAGCCTCTCCCTGCAGGAAAAGGAAAGGTTAGGCCACAGTCCTCTGTGCATGCTGAGAGTGAATTAACACATGTAACATGTCATAGGAATCAACCGGTGGTTTCTAAGCATATGGATGAAGAGGCAACATTATAAAAAAAAAAAAAAAAAAAAAAAAATGTAATACTCACTCTTTGCCTGGATAACCGGGGGGAAGTCCCAGAAGAGGGCCTCAGGGCCTTTGAAAATATTGCATGAAACAGTTAGAACCGACCACCCCCACACCTCATACCAAGAATCGGTCCGGTTGACGGGTACGTATGCACCCCCACCGCCTGATTACTGACGTGGCGTCAAAGGGCAGCACTGAAGGAAAGATTGAGAAAGGACACAAAATCTCCTGACAAAATGACATACGACGCTGCATAAAAATGTGCACAAAGCTATGCCCGAACCCCAACCACACACACACTACCACCTCCTTTGTTCGTTGTCTAGAAGCATTTTTAGCAAATCATTTTAAAAAAAAAAAAGTGCTCGGGTTATCTTCTAAGGAACACTAGTGTAGCCTTAATAATCAATCTACCATCACCCTTTCTCTCTAGTGGCAGGGAGGTCATATTTGGTTCGTGATTGATAATTTCTCGGAAGTTTTTCTTTTGTTTTTTTTTTTTTTTTTTTTCTTTTTTTCTCTTCTTTTTTTTTTTAGTGATTCTAATCAGGTATTTCTTTTATTTGTTACCTAAGATTTTATCTTTTTCTTCTTTCTTTCAATCTGTCCTTTCGCATTGTCTCAGAGTCTAATTGTTTCTATTCTAACTATGATTCATTTATCAAATATACATACCATTCAAACCCATCTCTACACCTCCAACTCGCGCTCTCCTTTTTTTTGTTTGTTTGTAATATTTTTGAAAGAAGTCTCTTATGCTCACCAAGCTTGCATTTATTTGATCAAAAATACAGTAAAAACAGTAATGATGTGAAATATTATTACAATTAAATAATTGGTTGATCATTAATATGTTAAGTGTTCCTTGATGCCAACCAACCGTGACAGTTCCCTCATTTCAGCAGCCCCCCCAGATTAATGTATTTTTATTTTAACTCGTGTGTATCTTATTTGTTCTTTTTATCCTTCAGAAATGATTCTAATATGCTCATTTTCTGCTCAAAAAACATTTCAATATTATGAATATTGAAAACACTTGTGCCACTTGAAACCAGCATTTTTTTTATTCTTTGAATTCAAAACAACAGCATCAATTTGAAACGGAAATCTTTTGTAAAATTATAAATGTCTTTACTGTCACTTTTGATCAATTTAATAAATTCAGAATAAAAGTATTAATTTCTTTCAAGGAAAAAAAAAATAGTAATAATAATTACTGACCCCAAACTTTGAACAGTAGTGTATATAGTTCAAAGCACACTTCATGTTTACGCCAATATAATCTTTTCTTAAATAAACATTTAATCATGCAATTTCAAGCAAACTTCCCAATTCTTTATCTTCATGCAAATCAATTCTGTATGTGTTTTGGTCAGTCTGACCCATAAATACACAGGAAAACCATACAAACATCATTGTTGTGGTGAGTTTGTGTTACGACACTCACGATCAGGTCGATGATGGTGCTTATAGTGCTCATTTGCGAGGAGCGGGAGTTGTCTGCAGCGGTGAAGTTCTGTCTGTAGTTCACATCTGTGGCAATGACAGAGAGTCTGGTGTCCTGAGAAGAAGACAGTTCAAAGAAAATTATTGTTTGTCCAAATACAATTGCAATACATTTCTCATCAAGAACATCACATTTTGTGTTTTCTTGTGTGGCCAGATTTTTGACCATCGGCATGTCTTCTCCACACTGCTGCTTATTATGGTCGCCCACTTACATTGGACAAGGATGTCTGAGTTTTTATATTGTTTACTTGCTATGTGTTGCAAATCAAGAAAAGTCGCACAGTATCTAACTAAAAACCCATTGTATTCTTCAATGTTATACACGTCAGAAAATGAGAAGCAATGCACTTGAAAAACTTGAAGTAGCATCTGTACGGTACCTCCTGGTCAGGTGAGATGGCCACAGCGAACACTTTGATAGCATGTTGTCGTGCCTCATTGGCAGCCTCTTGGATCCCACCACATGGCTCCTTGTAGCCGGTCACAGGGTGACCATCCGTGACCACCACTATGTACTTATTCTCATGATAATGGGAGCCCCTGCAGATGCATGTAACTGTTTTCACACATGGCTATTTGTAAAAAATCACATTTTGAAATGCCGTCTCAAAGGGTTAGTTCACCCCAAAATGAAAATTCTGTTATTAATTACTCGCCCTCATCTCGTTCTAAACCCATAAGACCTTCGTTCATCTTCGGAACACAAATTAAGATATTTTTGATGAAATGTGAGAGCTCTCAGACCCTGCATAGACAGCAACGCAACTGTAATGTTCCCAGGTCCAAACATAGTAAGGACACCGGTAAAAAAGTCCATGTGACATCAGTGGCTCAACTTCAGTTTTGCGAAGCTACGAGAATACTTTTTGAGCACAAAGAAAACAAACAGAACATTTTTTCCCACAATTCTTCTCCCCCAAGTTACGTCTTCCACCATTTTAGAGAGTATCACAATGGATACGCACACTTTCCCCCAAGTGTAAACAACGCTGATTACGCAGATTACGTTCATGCGCACGCTTTCTCCCCTGAAAGTAAACAATGCTGATTACGTCGATTACGTTCTTGGGTACTCTCCAAAATGGCTGAAGACGTAACTCGGGGGAGAAGAATTGTTAAATAAATTATGTTATTTTTGTTTTCTTTGTGCTCAAAAGATGAACGAAGGTTTTACACGTTTGGAATGAAATGAGGGTGAGTAATAATGACAGAATTGTCATTTTTGGATGAACTAACCCTTTAGGAATAATGAATTTCACATCGTTCCGGCAGCAGCTCAGAGATACCCTCCTTGATGGCACAGTCGGTGTATGTTCCTTTTCCAATGTATTTGATTTTGTCTATGGCCGCCTTTAGGTCGAAACGCCTTGTGTTCAGGTCAACTAGTCCCATCACCAGCTCAGTGTCGTCACTGTAATGCAGAGCTCCAGAATTCCACGTCACATTGCGATCACATGGCTGTGGTCTGGCAACAACACAACAGATATGATCAGATTGGTAACACTTGACTGTTAAATATACAGACATTAATGCCTTATTCTACATGACCATATTCTACATCCATAATCCTACCCAATACCTAAACTTAAAAACTACCTACTCGTTATTAATAAGCAGCAAATTAGGAGTTTAATGAGGGAAAAATTCTTAGTTAATAGTGTATACGTGTTCCCTAATCTCAAGTGTTAAAAAGCAAAGCAAAGCAATACAGTAAAAATGTACGTAGACTCATTTTTAAAGGTGCACTAAGAAAACATTTGTTTGCTGGCTGATACAACAACACTGACCAAAATTATTATCAATAAGTATAATAAAACTAAAACTATTAAAAACATTTATATTAATTGAAATAAAAATTGAAATAAAATATAGCTGTAACATGAAAAACTAAAAAGAAAATTCAAAATGTTGGCTTGGTAACTAACGGAATAAGCTTAAGTTGAAGCATTAAAATTGCTAATTGAAAATAAATTAAAACCAAAACAGAACTAAAAGTGAAAAAATAAACCTAAAACAGTAAGAATTGAAAATAATAATAGTAATAATGACAAACACACATGACACAACTACTAAAAAGTAACATTAAAATACAAACTGAAAATATAAAAATAAAAGCTAATTAAAAACATTAATAAAAAACTATAATAGTATGTAAAAATGCTAAATAACACCTCTTAACAGTATAAAGCATCAAGCAATTAGAAAAAAAGTAAAAAATATTGTTTGGCCTGGTCACCAAAGGGAGGCTCCATATTATGAATCTGCATTTTCTAAGATATATTTTGTTAACCTTTTAAAGCATATGCTAGATATGATATAGATTTCTTGGTCAACATATTTACAATACATCAATCAGAATATGAAACTTAAAGATAGCATACAGGTTTATTAGCTGATCAATGAACAGCTTTGTGAAGGTCTTGATCTGGTTGATGTAAAACTCTGGAGGTTTGGCTCTGAGGGCCACACTTTCAGACGTGTCCAACACAAAGAACAAGTCCACAGGACACTCTGCAGGAAAACAGAAGGAGAATCACAAAATGATGTTTTTAATGGGTCCAGTCTATCAGGACTTGATTTCAGGAAAAATGTCAGCATGAAAATGGTTGTGTAAACAGTAGCAATCAGGCCCGGGTCCAGATACGAGATGAAGGGTGGGCAAAGTGATATTCCAGGGTGGGCGGGGTAGGAATAATGATTTTTTTATAGAAATAAAAATAATTTAGTGCAGTTGGAAAACATACGGTACAATTCTAAACTGAAAGCATCTGCTCTACAACAGGGTTGCCAGGTGACAAAACTAACCCAATGGCCAGTGAAAAGCAGCACAAGGTAGTGACCATATCCCAAATATCAAAACTCATTTCCATACCTAAAATACATATTTTACAGTCACTGTTATACTGCATTATGATAAACTTAAAAAAATTCATTCAAATTAAATATTTTTAAATAGACTGCAGCAATTAACATTTTGTCAGAACCTCTCGTAAATTACACAGCGATTTCTGATCGAGGAGAAATCAGGATCTCTATCTGAAAAAAAAAGTGATAAATTTATCCAGAATGGCATATTCCAGTTTGGATGATGTTTTCTCCATGGCAATGACAGGCAAATGGCACCCCACCCCCCCCCCACTCCCTCCATACCTTTTACAATTTATATATAGTGCAAAAAAACATTAGAAAACACTCGTGCTTTTAAGCCAAATACAAGCTGAAATGAATAATTCTGGACATGACCATTCATCTCTGATGAAATCAGTCAGGTTTTCTCTGTATTAGAGCGTTTTAAACTTACTGTTTGAACGCATTTGTGTACTGGATCCTTGGACTGAAAAGTATACAGGAGTTTACCAGTATAAAAAATATCTGATCACAAAATCCTAATGAATGGTTCAGGTCCTATTTAGAAGGCCGGACTTTTTGTGTCAGCTGTGATGACTCTGTGTCCTCCTCGGCTCCTCTCTCTTGTGGGGTGCCGCAGGGCTCAGTTTTAGGCCCTCTCCTTTTCTCTCTTTATTTGCTCCCACTTTGGTTCAATAATCAGGAAGCATGGATTGTCATTTCATTGTTACACTCTTAAAAATAAAGGTGCTTCAAAAGGTTCTTCAAGCGATGCCATAGAAGAACCATTTTTGGTTCCACAAAGAACCATTCAGTCAAAGGTTCTTTAAAGAACCATCTCTTTCTTACCTTTTTGTAATCTGAAGAACCTTATTTCGCCACAAAGAACCTTTTGTCAAACAGAAAGGTTCTTCAGATGTTAAAGGTTCTTTATGGAACCATTTAGACAAAAAGGTTCTTCTATGGCATCGTGAAGCACCTTTATTTTTAAGAGTGTATGCGGACGATAGCCAGATTTATGTGCCACTTAGAAAGAATGACACTATCAGACCGTTACTTGATTGTCTTGACGATATAAAGGCATGGGTGGCTCTTAATATTTTAAGTTTCAATGAAAACAAGACAGAAGTGATGGTTTTTGGTGGGACCACTGGGACCCCTCTGGTTGATTTGGGAGCCTTGGCCTCCTCGATTCCGGCATCCCTCCTCTCCCCCTCAGTACATCAAGCCAACCATCACTAACTTGGGGGTGAAAATTGACTCGGATCTCAAGCTTGACAGTCAGATCAGGGCAGTAGTTAATTCAAGTTTTTTCCAATTGAGGCAGCTGGCCAAAATAAATTCATATCTTACGAGGCAACACTTTGAGACGTAATCCATGCCTTTGTTACCACTCGGTTGGATTACTGTAATGCACTGTACGTGGGGGTAAGTGGGTCTTCTGTTGCTCGTTTGCAGCTGGTGCAGAATGCTGCAGCGCTTCTTTTAACTGGAACATGTAAATATGAGTACATTTCCCCCATTTTAGCTTCACTTCACTGGCTGCCCATGCATTTTAGGATTCAATTTAAAATTCTTCTGTTTGTTTTTAAATCCCTAAATGGTCTTGCCCCACCCTACATTTCTGAGCTGCTACACCCTTAAATGCCCACCCGTTCTCTCAGGTCAGCTGATCAGCTGTTCCTGAATGTGCCCAAAACAAATCGTAAGCTTAGAGGGTACCGTGCTTTTGTTGTGGAAGCTCCTAAATTGTGGAATGATTTGCCTCTGCGCATTAGACAGGCCTCTTCATTGTCTTTATTTAAATAGTCTCTTAAAACACCTTTTCTCCTTGGCTTTTGAACTGATGTGATATTGGGCATTGCTTTTAGCTTTCTATGCTATCTTAAAGGGGTCATATGATGCGATTTCAAGTTTTCCTTTCTCTTTGGAGTGTTACAAGCTGATTGTGCATAGATAAGATCCCTGAAGTTGCAAAGACTAAAGTCTCAAAACCAAAGAGATATTCTTTATCAAAGTTAAGACTCTGCCACGCCCCCCTAAAACGGCTCGTTCTAACACACCCCCACATATCTACCGCACTATGTGGAAATATTTGCATAATGCCGCAGTTATGCCGCAGTTAGTGTTGAAGCAGCCATGTCAGGGAGACGCTGTGTGTTTCTAGGCGAAAGCAAAGCACTTTATTTGGCCTTCCGAAAGTGAGAAATGCATTTAGAAATCTTGAAGATTAATTACAAAAGAACAGCAATGCAGTTTTATGGGACGGGACCGTTTAGTGAAAATAGGAGAGGAGGTATTCTGACTTGCTATGAAAACTTCTGGCGCTTATGAAGCAGCACTGTTGTTATTATTTTAAGTATTTGTTATTGACTGTTCAAATGCCGAGTTTTGCGCATCGTGTGTGTGTGTGTGCGTGAGCGAGGGAGAAAGAGAGAGAGAGAGAGAGAGAGAGAGCGAGAGGGTCACATCACAGTGGAGTCAGCTTGTTTAACCATGGCTTGTGTACTGCACAACACATACCAGTTCATCAATGTCTGTCACGGATCTGTTCCCCTTTAGGGCTCTGTATTTACTATTAGTTTGAAAGTGACAGCTCACGATATGTACGGGGAGTAAATTTTCACTTCTGTGTTTTTAAAGTGTGATTGATTATAATGTACTGATTTAAATTAGAAATCAATAATTAATTATTATTTTACTACTTTGCGCGCCTCCCGTGACATGCTCTCATGCCCCAGACCGACTCTGCTTGCATTCACGTGATTTGTCGAGATGAGAGGTAATTCACGGTGCCCCCTCCTGGGTAGTCTGATTTTTATAGTGTCATTTCTAATTACCCAGATACTGATGCTTTGACTGAGTACAGGCAACATGTGTAGCTCAATAGAATATCACAACAATTTTGTGATTGGCTGTTATGTAGTATGGAGCCAGGGTGGGCCAAGCTTCTGATTGGGTGGGCCAGGCCCACCCTGGTCCCCCCGTGGAGCCGGGCCTGGTAGCAATGCATTCTCATGTTCACAATTCTATATAAATATTAACTTTCAGTGTTTACTTACTTTTATCTATCACTTCCTAGTCATGATAATTATGGTTAGTTAGGAAAAATAATGAGCTCCCTCTATTGGTGGGTGATAAAGTTGTTGCTCCATTATCAATCTGAGAAATTAGCATCACCTGACCTAAACCCTGCAGTCATGTGACATTATAGATTATTTGAATACAGTATTAATGTGTCTGAGATACTGTATACAGGCATTACAGATGTACGAAGATGTAAATTATAAAATAAACTGCCCAAAAGTCACAAAATGTTTACCTAATCGAATTACCCTCAAAATCTATTTTTGGGACAATCAGATAAGATTTACTCAGTTGCAATAATGATTTTATCTTATTTTTACCAACTTAAGCACAGATAATATAGGAGGAATCCATAAAAGTTGTCTTAGCCTTTCTTGCAAAGAGGCACAAGGGTTCTTCAAAAACATAAGTTGCATCTAAAAAATGAACTCACTACCCTGATTTAATTTACTTTGAAGCATCATTTTGCTCATTGTTGGTGCATTAAACGTAATAATCTTCTGCATATACTTTGAAACAAGCAGCATCACATCACCATAGGTATCTCCTGATGGATGGATGGATGGATATGTAATTTCCATTGGATAAAATAATTTGATTCATTCTTTGAGTTGCTATAATATTGTAACTCATTAAACTATCGCACTATACTATATTTTACTATACTACCATCCTAAACTAGCCTATATCTTTCTATGATTCCACTCACTACACAATTCCATATACTTTAATTCCAAACACCTCTATATACCTTCTTATAAAATTTCTATGATTATTATAACAAAAGAGCAAACGTTAAATGCATTAAAAACCCATATAGTGCAGAATGTGTCCATCGTTTATTTTGCAGCTGCATTTAATATCAGTCTAATGTAACTTATAACCGACTTTTACGCACAGCGACAGCATTAATACCGAACATGCAAAACATATTTATCTTTTAGAAATAAGAAAATCAATGCAACATGGACGGAAAATATTTATAAATACCTCTGAATGAGGTTAGTTGGACATCCTGAGCGATGATCCCTCCCCAAAGTGCGCACAGAGCGGTCAATATATATCCATTAAGCGCCATTGATCCTGATGTTACTGCACGTTAACCGTGCAAACTGAGGTTGAGGGACTCACAGAACAGAAGGAGGGATATGATTGCAGATGAAATATAAAAACAGGCTCGGGTGAGTTGAAGTGGCGGACAGTGGCACGGTGGCGCGTCCGCTCAGAGCGCACAGCAGAATGAAACGCCTTACAGAAGGAGGGAGGAGGAGGAGGAGTTCGGTTCACTCTTCACTTCTTCAGGGCTTCATTCTACTGCTGCACACCAATTATAGGCCCTGAAACAATTCAAAATATGAGGTATATTCAAAATCAATACGTACTTAATGAACATGATTATGTTTAACGCACCAAATGCACCCTATTTCTGGTGTTTGAAAACGTTTTGCTGCATAATGACGCCACCATTATACGAACACCATATATGGAATAACCAAAATACACATTGCATTCTATGCTAGACTGTCCCATAACAATAATATATATATAGTATATCATATATAATATATATATATATAATATCTGATAATTACAATTTAAAATCCAAAATGCATTTCTAATTCCCATTAATACTTTACCAACATATCTAGCATGAATGCTTAACAATTTCGTTACTGTAATAGCCCTAGTTTTGAAGATCATGAAACTTTAACTAATGTATCACATTTGCATGTAATTAATAGTATTGTACTTAAATTAACGACGCAACATAAACCTTTTCTCATTGCTTTGTAAAGACATATATTATACATTATAGCCTAATAGCTATATATAAAATTGTTATATATTTATATTATATTGCTATGTAATATTGTTATCTATTTATTTATTTTCAATGATACTGTCTCTTATACAAATAGTTGTTTCAGAAACTATGTTTTGTTTTTTTGCATAAAGTCTGGTTACCTTGAAAACTAAATGGGTAACATTCTAGTGAGTTTGAACGTGCAAGCGACATGAAGCAGAAGCAGAATGATGCTCTGTTCGATGTTGCACTGTGGGAGAGAATGAGCCATCCTGATGAGGTTATGCATGTAGTCTTTGTGATGTAATATGTGTATGAGAGGTTATAAAAGTGCACTCAAAGATACACAGTTGTCAAGATCTGAGAGGTGAAGAGTTTGAGAGAAAGAGCGAGAGAGAGAATAACGAATAAGCGAGACATCTGACATGTCTTTTCTCTTCCAGAGGGGGAGGGTAAAGGACTTTCCACATCTGCATCTCGTCTACTTGTAGACCAATTGATGAGACGACAGAGAGAAAGAAAGAATAAAGACTGAGGAACATATGAACAGCAAAAAATAACGCCACTCCCTTCTAAACGTTTGTTTTTGAAAGAGAAACAGCGCCACCCATGTGCGGATTTGAATAAGTCACACTGTCTTCATTATTTTAGAAGAGAACATGAGAACAGGCTTTGCTCAATTTTGTCTCACTGAGATCTTGATTATGAGGTTCATATTTCTCTATAACTGAATGTTTCCTTCCACACTGATTCCTTCCACAAAAGCTGTGTGGCTCATAATATAGCCTATATTCGTCTATATCTATAAAATATATTTTTATTTACGTGTCAAAACATTTTATTTTAAATTGCCTAATATATTTCACAGTACTGTTTTTAACGAATGTTTAATCAAATAAATGACTTGAGGGGAAACAAATTATGGAGCCCAGACTTTTGAATGGTAGTGTATTTGTAAATTTAAAAGTAAACATAAATGATAAATGGATACTTGTATGAATATCCATAGAGATACATATCTATGCGAATATCAGCATTAACTGTCAACCATGTTACCCATTCTGAATGCATAATATCCCAAAATATATTAATGTATAAATGTAATTCAACTTTAGATGGCACAAAGCAATATACATACACATTTTTAATTTTAAATTAGAAACGACAACAAGACATAGAATAACTGGCCTATAATTTCATCTGCCATTTTGAGGGCTATTAATGAAGTAAACAAGGCTATATTACACATGTATTACTTAAACAATTAAAAAAAACATAATTGTTTGACCACTAATCTGAATATTGGGTGGGATGGGTTCACCATAGGTTTTATACAGGCCTAATGCTTCTGCTTTGAGATCTATAACATGAAGCTGATGTAAATCAACACACCAAATGATGTCATCGGTTGAGATAAATGATGAGCTATACATTTGTTCATATATTTTTCCAGAACGATGACAGGAGTGGAACAGTATGGGTAATATCTGGAGTTAATGAATGATGCTTTGTATCTGGGTTAATGTCTCCCATTAGCACTACAGTAAATTCAAGATGACACTCTGGAACATTATAATTACAACATTGTGAGTGAAGAAGATATCATCATTCATTCGCGTACACAATGACAGACTCGCATGTGAGAGGATGGGAAAACATCGAACCGCTTTGAGAGAGTCCAAGCAAGAGCAGCTACGTTTTAAAACTGGGAAAGAATGACTGTAAAGTCAGACAAGTGAAGACACTACATTCATTGTACATCTAGCAGTGTTGCGCAAAATAGAGGAGGGAAAAAAGCAGTATGGTTCACCAATAGAGGAATATTTTTTTCCTCTCTCGGTCTGTAATGAACACTGCATGAGCTGGAACGTCACAGAGGGGAGCTCAGGGTGGTCCTTGGGGAATCCTAGTCATGGTTCTTTACAATAAAAAAAAAGTACTGTGGTGGTACCATGGTACTAAATGATGTTTACATGGTACTATAAGGTACTATGTGCAAAAAATGTGGTGATATCATGATTAAGCTTCAGAGAGGGAGGGTAAAAGTGTGAAATGGGATGTTTACTGTATGTTTTGGATCAAAATAGTTGCCTGGTGGCAACTGAAGGGAAATGGGTGTGTTTTTCCCCCAAAAGAAAGGATTCATTTCTCCTTGAAAATTCTATTTACAGGAGTCCAATGTTTGGCCAGAGCTCAGCAAGCTTTTTCCACTGATCTCATTCTCTTAGCTTTTTTCTTCCATGAAAGAAAAAATAATTTTGTACCCTAAGACTGAGAGGAAAAAGGGGGGGAAAGCATCTGGTAATAATCAGGATTTAATAGTGGAGGCTTACTGTAAATCTGCGAAGAATCTGACAGCTGCGCTGGTATATTTCGGCCTTCATCGAGGTGAATGACATCAGGATTCTTCACTGTTGTGTGCAAGAGGGAAGCATACTGTAAGACAAAAAAATATTTTTTTGCTGAAGCAAAACTGCTGCAAGGCAGATGTGACAAGAATTCAGACAAGAAGAAAGTTCAAAGTTAAAGGCAGACTGACAGGTCAAAGTGCACGGCCTTTAAAATGAATGTTATTTCGACATGATAAATGGGGGGTGAGGGAGGGGTTAAGCTTGACCTCTGGTCGTCTAGGGAGCCGCAAAGGTTTAGATTACAATCACTAAACAGCAGGTAACATAAACGCCCCAAACTCTGAACACTATCAGGGTTATGTATCATTCAAAACTTTGGGGTCAGTAGGATTTTTTAAAAATGTTTTTGATGGAAAACTAAGGCTGCATTTATTTGCTCATTAATGCAGTAAAATTAGCAATATTGTCATATTTTAAAATGTAAATTATTCCTTTGATGGCAAAGCTGAATTTTTAGCATCATTACTCATCTTTGGAGTCACATGATCCTTCAGAAATCATTCTAATATTAGCTGCTCAAGAAACAGTTCTTAATATCAATGTTGAAAACAGTTGTGCTCGCATTAATATTTTTGTGGAAACAGTGACTTTTTATAAATTGTTTTAAATAGCATTTATTTGAAATATAAATGTATGTACAGTATATGACTTCATTTTTCCAGCTCCATAGCCCTGGTGATATGTACTCTGAAATTCTGGGAGTTTCGTCTATAGCAAGGGAGAGACAGAGGAAAGCATTGATCTGCAAAAGACAATAATCCATGTGTTTTGACCTTCTTGTGAATAATTTATCAGTCATAGATTTTGTTTGAGCATTGGGAAAAATCCCAACTTTTCACCAAATGTATGCCCTGGCCTTCCTTACTGGATTACTACTCCTATATCTGGATCCAAACAGGAAAGCCAGTGAGATTTCCATGGGATGAGATCATAAGCTCTTGAGAATTGCTCCAAGCACATTTGAATACAGATGCCAATTTTACTAGAATTACGAAAACTTTTATAGCACGTGCATGAAACCGAATGATGGAGGAGTTACGTTATGTAATATAATCCAACGTAATTATGTAGATAAGATTATTGTTTATATTGTACAAGAATAATTCTGCCCCATTTCCTCTATCAATTTAAGATGGTGAAGAGATGTTGTCACAGACTTTAGATCACCTACACATGTTGTAGGAACATGGATAGTTTAATTCAGGTGATATGTGGCCATGTTAATGAGAAAACAAACTGATCCCAGACTGCACATTAGCGTCATCTCCTGTTTTTACTCTTCAGCAAAACCATGATGAAACCTTTCTCAGTTTTTCCAAATCATGTGATCATGTGACAGATCGAGGCAGGCACATTATTCTGGAATAACGTCTGGAAAACACATTATTACAAAGACACCTGTTAGGGGAGGAGAAGCAAAGGCTACAGTCATTACAGAGAACAATTTTTGAATAAACCCTCTAACCATTAGGACACTACTGTACACATTCAATGATAAACTTAATTTGAACTCAATATGAATGTACTTATACAGTTGCATCATGGCCTATTATTTATTCTGTGTCCTGTATTACTTTTAGTGGGGTGGTGAATAAACTGCATAGTTATTTATGTAGGCCTATATATTCTTATAAAAAGAGAAACTAAAACATGGTAAGATGGTGAATGGGATCTTGGATACTAGCTGTTTTATAGTGCCCGGTCTATGAGTGTTCACTCAGCATGGTAAGGTATGATGCTTTCACAAGTGTGTCATGGAAAAATGAACAGTGCTTAGCTGAAGCTGCCCTTAATTAAATCACCTCCCGAGGGTGTAATGAGACTGAAAGAGAGAATGAGAGTAAAACACTGAAGAAAACAGCATTCTGACCACAAGAGTCTAATCACTCTACAAATACCTCTCAGAGGATCAATTTAGAGCAGTCGGCAAGGCCTCTCGCCTGAAGAGCTGCAGCTAATTAAACACAGACCTGAGCTGCATTCAAACGGCTGTGAGCGCTGTGACACTTCCATTAATCTTAAAGTGCAGTCTGCCAACCAGATAGAGGAAGCTGGTGAAGTCACTTTGCTCTCTCTCCCGAACTCTGGGACGATGTTCACCAAAAATCTCAATCCACATTGGCAATGAGAAGGTTTTTATGAACATGTGGCTTTATCTGTATGTTTTTGTTTCCCTGTCTCAGTGGCGCAGCTTTTGATTGGAGATAACTGCAGGAAATGCTTGTAGGAGGGGGACAATCAACTGTGATAATTGGATCTCTAAAAGGAGACAGGTTTCCTGAGTTAGTGTCCAGCCCAGTGAAAGTATGTCCCGGCTCAAGCCCAGCAACGCTCTTTACTGGCCGATCCGTCTGTCACTTACATCCTTCAAAGAACATTTAGATTGTAGCCTACTAATTATAGTCAGTCAGGCACTTAACATGATTTCAAAGGCTGCTTTCTTTCACCAAAGATTACAACAGAAGATGAAAGTACACCATGAAACAAGATTTTTTTTCCTTTATTGTCACATGACTCTTCCATTGCCAGAACAACCTTCATTTACTGTTGGATACATTCTGCCCTCTAGTGGACAATACATCTATCTATCTATCTATCTATCTATCTATCTATCTATCTCACTCTGCCCTCTTTTTTGTCAGCTGAAAATCTTTGGCATAAATTATTTACCTGAAGTACCCCCTGAGATTTTAAGCAAATATTCCAATAATTTAATGGCACATTTTCATGTTTACTTTAAAACCTTTTTTTCCCGTTTTAAAGATTTTATCAGAATTATTTTACATAAGCTAGCTAGTGTTATTAGATCATATGTGACCCTGGCCCACAATTTTTTTCTGAATAAATAAGCTTTCCATTGATGTATTGTTTGTTAGGATAGGACAGTATTTGGCCGAGATACAACTATTTGAAAATCAGGAATCTGAGGGTGCAAAAAAAATCTAAATATTGAGAAAATCACCTTTAAAGTTGTCCAAATTAAGTTCTTAGCAATGCATATTATGTATTAAAAATTAAGTTTTGATATATTTATGGTAGGAAATGTACAAAATATCTTCATGGTACATGATCTTTACTTAATATCCTAATGATTTTTGGCATAAAAGAAAAATCAATAACGTTGACTCATACAATGTATTGTTGGCTTTTGCTACAAATATACTCATGCTACTTATGACGACTGGTTTTGTGCTCCAGGGTCACATTTTATATATCATTGTTCATGCACAGCTTACAAAATACATGCATATATATGTATGCTTCATATATATGTATATGTGCTTCATTCAAAAATATATTTTTAGTATTACAAAAGAGACATTTTTTACATAAATGTTTAAAATATAAATAGTATGTACAAGATTTCTTGATTTCCAGTATATACACAATCACTTCATCATTAAACTTTCTTTACGTCATCTTGAGAGACGTTTCTAGCCCTTCAGTGTCTCAGCAAATCAATCAATCATGTAAATGGAACAAAAAGCACAAACTTTGGCTGATCAATACAGAGTACTGACACTATTCCTGAGTTTCTGGACATCATTTTGTTTCATCAGCACAGACAAACAAGTCGGATCTTTCTAATCTGAATCCTCACTGCTGTATGAATTGTACGAGCTGTCGTAACACTCGGCCATGTAGGGAAACTTATGGATGTTTGGGTTCAGTTTGGGCACCCAGGCACGAGGTACCAGGAATGTCGCGAGGTTGAACAAATCCCCAAACACTTTGCAACGATCACTGAAAGATGAGAGAACAATTAAGGCATCTTTATTTTGTGGTCCATCTTATTAGCACTTTTCTGAGGTTAAAGTGTTACTGTTTATCACAGATTTTTATCACTGAGTGAATTTCAATAAACACAATTGAAAATGTGCTTTTATCCGCGTCAAACACAGATAAGTGAGCATTATGGATCATAACTTGAGATGAATTAATGAGCTGTAATCATGCCACCATTGAGTAAGATGATGACCAAAATAACACAAAACCCTAGAGTAGTTTAGTATTTCAGATTGGAACAAAAAAGCATGTTTCTCAGATCATTAGAGACACAAACCTGACAGTGGAGCACAGGTATTGGTAGCCTGACGATCCACCAGTCCCTGCCTTACTCCCGATCATTCTGTGCACCGTACAGACATGGTTATCTGGAGGGAAAGGTTTGTGGTGTTAGTGTGGGATATGGCTGTAGTATATGTGGAGATTCCTGAATTTGTGCTTGGAATCAAAGACTTACATCTCCACTTGGTCATGAGCATATCGATCTCCATCAGTGCAGTCAGGAGCTGGAAGGGCACCTGGAATCGAGGCTCTTCCCTGGAAAACAAAAAAGGATGAAGATCTTCACTGAAAAAATGGCCTACTCTATAATGCACAAAAACAGTATTGAATATAGTGAATAGAATATTAAACGTAATCTCACATACCTATAGAAATTAATCATCAGAGCTCCCTGAAGGGCCTTTTGGAAAAAGATTGAAATCCATTGAGATTTATGCACCATAGACTGTAAAAATACTTTTCAAAGTTAAAGTAAATAAAACAGATTACTGGACAGTTTACATGGAAATAGTATAGTAATAGTAGTAAATTCTACACCTTTTTCTCAGTGTTTATTTGGAATGGGTACTATAAGGTCTTATAGTGTCCAAAAACATGGTATTACCTGCATTTTTACCTTTGTTTGGGCAAGTGGTGCTCTGTTCATAATGGCATCCACTCATTTTATTAATATTTTAAATTAACTTTTATTTTTATGTATTCAGTTATTCATTATTATGCACTTTTTGTCATTTTGATTAGTTTGTTGTTGTTGATATTGTTCTTTTTAAATATTAATTTTAAGGTTTAATTTTAGGGCGGTGAAGTTCCATTTGAGATTTTATTTATTTCCTGTTCCAGTCAGCCTTGGCAACTGCAGTGTGTTTATTGTATTTATATTCCAATCAACAAAAAGGTTTTTAATAGTTTATATAGTTTAATAGTTTAGTTAACAATAATAACTCTGCATTGTCTATACTACACTACTACTAGCAAAGCATTGTGAGCTAATCCTCACCTTTGCTTAAAAGATGATCATGCCGTTCTGGATCAAACAGGGCGGTGAAGACCTCAGTCTGTTTGTTTAGATCTGCCAGAAGGTCCTCCTTCGCCTCAGAATCTTCCATTTTCTGTAAATCAAAGCAATGAGTAAACCTTGAGCATAGCAACATTTCTGAGAAAATGGAATGGAAAAAATGATTGTGATCAAAACGAACTTCCAGTTTGTAATTCTCCATCTTGAGACCCTCTTCGATGTTGGCTTGCAGTTTCCCCCAGAAATTAAATCCATCCTTTTCCAGTCCAGGAGTCCTCTCCAGCCATTGCTACAATATACATTATATAATTGAAATGGCATGCTAATTATGCCAAAATTCATTATTGAAGATGAGAGATTTTACCTCCACCAGCTGAAGGAGAGTGGCTTCCTGCTCTGAACTCAGCAGCGTCTCGCTCTCCTGTCCGTGGAAGCTATCTCTGTAGTGTCGTCGGTTGTAGGGGACTCTCAAATGATCCGCCACACCAATCTTAGCCTCCAGAAGACGGAACTGAAGACTCTGGAACCCCGAGGCTGGGGACAGATACTCCCTACAACACATAAGCACATTCAACCGGTCCGATTTGTGAACAAATCACTCAAACCGTTTTTCTGGATTAAAGGATTCAACACATTAATCTACTTGCAAATGTAAACTATATAAACCTCATGACCTTTTTTTTCTTAATTTTCTAAAATTAAGGCCTATTTTTTTCAGGGTTGTTTGAGCTGAGGCCATCCAGATCTCATCAGAAAACATACTGTAAGTATATTATGAGGTGGCGATTTTGTATGTATTAGTATGATGTGATTCATACAGAAACGTGATTTTTAGGGGGGAAAAAACACACACACAAAGGTCCACCCCTTAACCTGACTGTCAGTGGGGCATAAGTAGATAATACGCAAACATATGAATGTGATTGTATGACTTCATAATAAATGGCCACCAATTCGCAATATTTAAAGTAGTTATGAATTGCCATGAGGGTATGTTGACTGAGGATGTTACCTGAAATCAAAGAAGTCCAGGGCAGTCATAGTCTCCAGGACTGCAAACTGCTCCACCAGTAGTTTGAAGATCATGGTGATCCTGTGGATCCTCTCACCACCTTCACATGTGTTTCTTTCATCCCGAACCTGTGGACAAAGTCCACATTTAATGTTTTTTTTTTTTTTTTTTTTGTTTACAAAAAATACACCTACGCTCTTAAACTAAAGTTCCAAAGGTGGGTTTCGCAGTGATAGCACAGAAGAACCATTTTTGCTTCCCCAAAGAACCTTTCAGTAAAATAACTTTGTGTGAAGAACATTAAAAAAAAAATCTAAAGGACCATTTCCAAACATGTTAAAGGTTCTTCATGATTCCACTGATGCCAAAAACAAACCTATATTTTTAAAAGCTTCAGGAGCAATCAACTCTTCCTGTCCACAACTCAATATTCATTTTGTTAGTTTAACTTACATGGTTTTTAATGAATAGGTCCCGAACTGAATCAAGCTCCCACAATATATGCTTAAACCACAACTCATAAGCTAAAAGAGAAAACACAGAATAACAGTCAGGATATGTGGAAATGGTCCCTCAAACCCAAAATGTTTTTGATAATGTTATGTGAGAACTAACAGGTTTTCATATAGTATGAATACATATAAATAGATTACCTTGGTGGGTAACAATGAAGAGATGCTCATCATGGATTTTGTTACCTTTCTGTTGACTCTGCAAAACTTGAGCGCTCAACACCTTGTCAAGCTAACAGCAAATGGATCAAAGTTATTACACCTTAAGTCATTTTCAGCAAAACAGGCTCAAAGTTATATATGAATAATTCATATATGGATTAGTACATTTAATAAAGTTTGATGACTTATTACCTGTAGGTATTCTCCATAGACGATTCCTCCTTTAGTGGCTTTGTTGATGCCCTTTTGGGATTCATCCTCTTCCTCTGCCTGACTGGGCTTACTGGTAAACAATCTAATTTTGAGATGAAAAATATATATATGCATCCATTCATATTTTAATTATATTTAGGTAAAATATATAAAAAAAAAAAAACATTTCATTTGATTTTGACAGGAATTAAAAATAAATAAAGTTAAAAACTAATTCTGAAAACATACTGATGCTTTCTTCCCAAAAAAGGACATCCACTCATGTTTTTCCTCAAAATGTCCAACAGAAATTGATCTTATCTATGTCTACTGAAGGTTATCACAAGGTTCTGCGTGCTTCATTGCAAAGCCAAGCATTTAAAGGTTTTCAGGGTCCAATCAATGCTGGAGAGCCAGACCCTGCCTATCAAAGCAGACACACATGGTAGGCATCTGAGTGAGTGTGTGTGTGTGTTTGTGTACAGTTTTTTACAATGTTAAGTGTAATTTATTTACCCACGCCATTACAGCCAGTAGACCTAGGGTTGTTTAGGGTCGAACTAAAACTAAAAACAGTTTTGTTACTTGAAATTAAATAAACATTACCTGAAAAAAAAAATCCTTGAACTTTATTTTGATTCCAGCTAGTTGCCAAATTAACATTTCTCTTTTTCATTTAGTTTAACTTGTACTAAAATAACAAAAACTGAAATGAAAATAAAAAACTATGCAGACTATATTAAATGCTGCTTGAAAGTTTGTGACCCCTTTAGAATTTTCTATATTTCTGCATAAATATGATCAAAAACATAATCAGATTTTCACACATGTCCTGAAAGTTGACAAAGAGAACCCAATTAAACAGATGAGAAAAAAATATATACGTTGTCATTTTTTCAGGAAAATGATCCAATATTACATATGTGAGTGGCAAAAGTATGTGAATCTCTAGGCTGAGCTGTAAAATTGAAAGGTGAACTGTTAACTGTTAAGAGGCGTTGCCTGCCCTGTTTTATTTAAACAAAACAACAACAAAAACAGTAAAGAGCTAGACATCCGTCCATGAACTGAGTCTCAAGAGAAAGTGGTCATGCAGCAAGACAACGACCCCAAAAAAATAAGTCATTTTACCGAAGAATGGTTAAAGAAGAACAAAGTTAATGTTTTGGAATGGTCAAGTCAAAGTCCAGACCTTAAAACCTAGCAGCGTTCATAATACAAACTCACCAACATCACAGTTGAATTGGTCTGTACTGAGGAATGGCTAAAACTCCTACAAGCCTTTGTGCAGGACTGATCAGCAGTTAAAAGAAACGTTACCTGCAGTTATTGCTGCAAAAGGGGGCCACGCCAGATACTGAAAGCAAAGATTCACATACTTTTACAATGCATATACTGGATATGTAACACTGGATCAATTTTCTCAAATAAATGACAAATAAAAAAAAATTGTCTCATTTGTTTAATTGGGTTCTCTTTGTCAACTTTCAGGATTTGTGTGAAAATCTTATTATGTTTTGGGTCATATTTATGCACAAATATATATAGAAAACTCTAAAGGGTTCACAAATTTTTAAGCAGCACTGTATATATATATATTAAAAAAAACTACAAAATCACACAGCAAAATTACAAGGTCATGTGGTGTTAACTGGATACATGTCAGTGTAGAAGCTACTGCAGAAAATAAATGAAAATGACATGAACCATAAAGCTACAAGCATTACTTGGTCAAAAGTAACTGCATTAAATACTCCACAAGCATACATACACTCTTAAAAATAAAGGTGCTTCATGATGCCATAGAAGAGCCTTTTTGTCTAAATGGTTCTATAAAGAACTTTTAACATTTGAAGAACCTTTCTGTTTCCCAAAAGTTTCTTTGTGGCGAAAGAAGGTTCTTCAGATTATAAAAAGGTGAGAAAGAGAAGGTTCTTTAAAGAACCTTTGACTGAATGGTTATTCTATGGCATCGAAGAACCTTTTGAAGCACCTTTATTTTTAAGAGTGTAGTTGCGGTGTTTGGGTGTCCATTTTATATATATATATATATATAGGGCAGCAAGTTTCAGACCCCCTTACATTTTCACTTCTTTGTTATATGCAAAGCAGCAATTGGCAGCCATTTGACTAAAGAGCATTTGAAGAAGCAAGTTTTTTTTTTTTCCTCATTAATGTATACACAGCAACCCATATTGACAGAAAACACAGAATTGTTGACATTTTTGCAATTTATTAAAAAAGAAAAACTGAAATATCACATGGTCCTAAGTATTCAGATTCTTTGCTGTGACACTCATATATTTAAACTCAGGTGCTGTCCATTTCTTCTGATCATCCTTGAGAGGGTTCTACACCTTCATTTAAGTCCAGCTGTGTTTGATTATACTGATTGACTTGATTAGGAAAGCCACACACCTGTCTATAAAGACCTTACAGCTCACAGTGCATGTCAGAGCAAATGAGAATCATGAGGTCAAAGAACTGCCCGGAAGAGCTCAGATACAGAATTGTGGCAAGGCACAGATCTGGCCAAGGTTACAAAAAAATTCTGCTGCACTTAAGGTTCCTAAGTGGCCTCCATAATCCTTAAATGTAAGACGTTTGGGATGACCAGAACCCTCCTAGAGCTGGCCGTCCGGCCAAACTGAGCTATCGGGGGAGAATAGCCTTGGTGAGAGAGGTAAAGAAGAAACCAAAGATCACTGTGGCTGAGCTCCAAAGATGCAGTCGGGAGATGGGAGAAAAGTGTAGACAGTCTCCATCACTGTCAGCCCTCCAACCATTCGGGGCTTATGGCAGAGTGTCCCTTACCGTAAGCCTCTCCTCAGATGGCAAGACACGTGAAAGCCCGCATGAGTTTTGCTAAAAACACCTGAAGACTCCAGATGGTGAGAAATAAGTCTCTGGTCTGATGAACCAAGATAGAACTTTTTGCCTTACTTCTAGCGGTATGGTTGGAGAAAACCAGGCACTGCTCATCATCTGGCCAATACCATCCCTACAGTGAAGCATTGTGGTGGCAGCATCATGCTGTGGGGGTGTTTTTCCAGCTGCAGGGACAGGACGACTGGTTGCAATCGAGGGAAAGATGAATGCGGCTAAGTACAGGAATATCCTGGACGAAAACCTTCTCCAGAGTGCTCAGAACCTCAGACTGGGCAGAAGGTTTACCTCCCAACAAGACAATGACCCTAAGCACAAAGCTAAAATAACGAAGGAGTGGCGTCACAACATCTCTGTGACTGTTCTTGAATGGCCCAGCCAAGCCCTGACTTAAACCCAATTGAGCATCTCTGGATACACCTAAAAATGTCTGTCCACCAACGTTTACCATCCAACTGACAGAACTGGAGAGGATCTGCAAGGAGGAATGGCAGAGGATCCCCAAATCAAGGTGTGAAAACTTGTTGCATCTTTCCCAAAAGACTCATGGCTGTATTAGATCACAAGGGTGCTTCTACTAAATACTGAGCAAGGGTCTGAATACTTAGGACCATGTGATATTTTTAGTTTTTTCTTTTTTAATAATCTGCAAAAATGTCAACAATTCTGTGTTTTTCTGTCACTATGGGGTGCTGTGTGTACATTAATGAGGAAAAAAGTTAACTTAAATGACTTTAGCAAATGGCTGCAATATAACAAAGAGTGAAAAAAATAAGGGGGTCTGAAGCCTTTCCCTACCCACTGTATATACTATATATATATAGATAATTTATTAATCTAATATATATATATAAATAATCAAACCCTCCAAGCCACTAAATCTTATTGAGAGAGGTCCTTTGGGGATCACAACAAGATTGGCCGTTATATAAGAGCAGACCTTTGCGGACACATCCTGAAACAGAACATCAGTTGGAGCCCGACCAGAAGGCCTGACCTAAAAACGAAACAAATCGATATTTCAGAGACCGAGCTTGAGTTCAAAGGGTGTCGTAGTTTTAGTGGGGTTAATGTACAAATTTATGGGCAAACACAAGTAAAAACAAATCACATGCTCTGTGGCACACAAGCACTAATGACATAAGAAAGAGTTCACAGAAAACGACGCCTAAACAAACTGACCTTGACACTTGCTCGGGTCACATGATCTGACATAAGAGTTAAAGATTCTACCAACTCTAAAACATAAAAGGAGTCAGACACACAGGTATTTCTATACTGATCGAAGAGGTGGTCACCCTTTGAGACCCAGCGGGTGAAGAAAGATCCCTCTGGCCATATCACATTATTGTTGCAGTAGAAGATATTGGTATACAGTAGGTGATATTGTGAAAGGATTTCTCACCGAACCGTCTATTTTCCCCATGGCCAGTGATTTTTCTGGAAGCTTCCTGTCCTATACTTCTCTCCCTGTCAGCTCTTCGCACTACTCCTGCTGCCTGTTTAACCTACTGGAAGCCAAAAGAAATTAATGGTCATGATAAACAATTCAGTGAAATCGCTAAACACAGAACCGCTCACACTAGACATGTTGGTTTCTATTTTAAACCTCTCATTTATTGTACAAATTAACTGTAGTGTATTTTTCACTATTGATTACAATACAAGTCAAAAGTTTAGGGTCAGCAATTTATTTATTTTTTTTAGAAAGAAAATGAAGCAATGAACAAAACTAAACTTCTGTTTGTGACATTTATTACAGAGCATTAAGTAGATTGTCAAAAAGACGACCACTTACAATTTTTATTAAAGCAAATAAAAATAAATTACATGTGTATAAAACAAACTGCAATGACAAATTTACATCTCTACAAAAATAAAAAGTGGTGGGATTTAGAATACCTACTGACCATCTTCAAGAATACAGACTCGCATGACTTTTCCATAATTATTTATTTAGCATTAATCATTACAAATACACACATTTCCCTGAGGAAATTAACCACTCCAGCTTTAAAAGAACCAGTGGCTGATTGTTGCTACATGTTTGCAGTAATAACAACTATGATCAATGAACATGACATACGGTAAACCATGCATGAAAAGACGACGTACCAATGTCGACTGAAAGCTATGAAACTCCCAGTAATAATATTTTCCTTGTGTGCATGCCGATCTGAAAACAGATGTACATTAACACGGCCCCGTTTTTTAGACTAAATGATTTGCTCCACGGAGACCATCCGCATGATCATGACAGATATTCAGTGTGATTTGATCTAAGCGTGGTAAAAAGTGACCAAAAACATCCATACGAAATGCGATACGGTGCAGGTTTGTTATTGTGGCACAGGAGTTAACGGGATAGTCCCCCAAAACTGAAATTTGATGTTATCTGCTACCCCCCAGGGCATCCAGATGCTAGGTGGCTTGGTTCTGCGTAGAACACCAACATTATCCGCTTTTTAAGTCCAGCGTTGCGTATATCAGTATTATTATGCAGGCAATGGTAACAAAATTATAATGAGTGTAAAAAAAAACAAGCACAGCCACATCCAAAGTAACCCTGCGGCGTGCCGACAATTGCGTCTAAGACCGAACGATCGGGCGTCGCGCCCAAGAAAACGCGGCATTTAATCAGTTTTACACTCTAATACACCACTGCTCCAACTGATTTGAGCGACACGATTGGCATCGTTTACGCGAGCCGGAAGTGATCTCTTGCGTGTATACGTCACTCATTGGTTACACAGTGCAAAAACATTGTAGGTACGACGGCTAATCCAAATGGTACTTACTTGCGCTTATCCAGATTGTTCAAACCGACTTAAAACTAAAAGATTACGTTCTCTCATGCGAACTCATTCGGGAGTGGTGACTTCCACGTATTCCCAACTTCTGAGCCAGCTCGCCTGAAGTTATGGTTGATTTCTCTTCAGCTGGATATCAACACACCCATTAACAAAAACTACGCCAGAGCGCGTACACACCTCACGCAACGGATGCCCTGCACACGCTCAAGGAAGTTGGACATAGTGTTGTATTAGAGGTAAAATATTATATAAATACTGTTTGGTTTCTGTCACAAACCGATCGTTTCGTGTCTTAGTACATTAATGTGTCGTCACGAGCCGCAGGGTTATTGGGTAATTTGGATTTGTCTGTGCATGTTTGTTTTACACTCATAGACTTTGTTACCACTGCCATCCATTATAAGACTGATAGACCACAACGGCTGGACTTAAAAATCATCAAATGTGTTCTACTGAAGAAAAAGTCACCTACATCTTGGATGCCCTGGGGGTAAGCAGATAAACATCAAATTTTCATTTTTGGGTGAACTATCCCTTTAATGAATGTTTCCAAGCCTTGCAAGAACTAGCCTCCTCGAGGAAGAGAAAGTGATTGCCACACCACACAGTTAGATCAGACAACAAAACTATTTAATAAAAAAATTAAACTTAGCATTAACAAGAACAATAATTAAAAAAGAAAATAATTTAACATGCCCCAATCCCAAAATCATTCAGCATTATGTTCACATTTGTAAAAGGAACAAACGCGGTTTTCAACCCGACACCACCCCACTTGTTGTGCCTCAGCAAATATCCCCACTCTGCGCACGGTCGGTAGACCAGCCGTGCCGCAGACGTGCTTGCAGCGTGGTGCTTTCCCAAGGCATACCCCATCTTGTCTACTCGACTCGTTCAAGTCCACAAGCACAGCAAGCGTGATGTTTTTTTGTTGTCATTCACACGGACAACCCTGCCAGAAAAAGCATTTAGGCCCATACACAACCACAAAACCCACGGATACAACATAATCGGCACCCCACAATCCCCAGAGTGACTAAGAACACACTGCAATTATTTCAGATGATCAATACCATTTCATAAAACAAACAGTACCAAAGTATTGCAGAAATGGAGCAATAAACACAGAGACAGATTCAGCCCTTTTTCAGATTAAACTGAAGATTTTAAAATGCCCCATACAGTAAAATAAATCAATGAATTTGAAGTCCAAACAATAAATAAATGCAAACATGGAAGAAAACCTATGATCAGATTGTAAGATTTTTACTGTATGAACTTCAACTTTATGGAGTCCTTTGCTTTCACAGAGCATTTTAAGGTTTGCGTAAAACATATCTTTAATATGTTTACAAATTGTATTACCTCACATATTATTTATTAAATGAAGAGAAGCCCAATAGACATGAAATTGGTATTTTTTTTAATAGTAAAATTTTACTATTAATCATTTTTCATTTGAAACTACTTTGTGTGTGTGTGCGCGTGTAAAATGTAAAACAAAAAAAAAAACAGACACACAGCCTAAGCAAAATGGACGACCAAAACTTCACAGGACAATTAAAACGGTCAAAGGAAAAAAACCAAAGGTGACACTGAACTGTTAGTGGTTCATTTCAGGACAACACAAAATCTACTTCATTATAATATTATATATAAACTCACCCTGAATCTTATATTATACTAAACACTTTTTCCTTCAAATAAACCAAAAAAGATACACTGAGGCAAGCTTGCAAAAGTTGAGAATAGTTGAACTGCACTGCATAAATTATGCAAGTAAATCTGGAAGAAGGGAATCATCTGCAACATTTCGAACCTTCAGTTTGTTATTTAGGATTTTAAAAATAGCTTTTTTTCATAGATTAGCAGCAAAACCATTAATAATTCATGCACAAGTAATACTGTAATCTGGCCAATTTTGAGTGATTTCATTGGCAGCCTGATTTGATTTGGATTGCAAAATTTGAACATACAATTTTCAGATAGTACACCCCCCGACAACCAAAGACTCCAGTTTCACAACGTCTATCATTTGTACATTTTCCTAATGAATGTGCCCTAAATATCTTTGTGAACAATCAATGCACCTGAGCCCCTTCCAGCCGATTCCCAATGCAATTCCTAGAAATGCGTCATTGCAAATATGACGACGCTGAATAAACCAGGACTTGCCGTGACACTGTTTTCAACAAAAATTGGTAAAAAGTTTCAGGATGGACCAAATCAAAACCCATCACTGGATACTGTGCCAGGAGAGGTGAACAAAACACAAACGACTTTCACAATGTTTGGCCTTTCTCACCTGAATCCCACCTTGATTCTTCCATGGGAAGAGATATGAAAAGTAAAGATCGTGTGTAATTATATACATCTACCTCGATATATTTGTAAAAACGAGCTGGCTGTAAATGAAGCTGGATCTTGGATTCTGTGAGTCACTAGAGTTTGGTTTGGTTTGTTCCACATGCAGCGATGGTTTTCAAAGCGTTTGTGTGCAGCCCCTGCCGCGCAGCCAGTAGAGATGATGGGCTACCAACTACATTACAGAACGTCGCTTGAAATCCAGTGAAGAGCTGATATCCGTAGGAGAGCCACCAGGTCCATGAAATCATGGAAAAGGTGATGTAAAGAGCCACATTTGGTAGAGTTCAATCACTTTGCGGTCTACTTGATGTGTTAAGGGGATATCGGTGACAAACCGCATTCCAGTGTGGGCGGAGATTCCACAGTTCCCAGCCTGTGAACCCCGCCCACTAAAAAAACAATCTTGAGCAGCAGGGAAAAAAAATAAAAAAAAGAGGGACAATGAATCACCTCAAGATATCTTTGAGGTGCTAATACAAACTCTCCTTTGCAGGTTTTTGGTGTCTTTTTCGTATCTCTTTTAACAAAACCGTTATTATTTGACTGTTTCATTTGTTTAAAGGTATTCCTGGTGGTTTAGACATGCGATATGGAGTGTGTTGGTGGAAACGCTAGGAAACGGCCTCGATCTGGTAGGAGCAGTCATCCGGATGAGGGGTGGGTTTGGCTTCAGTAGTGCTCTTAGGTTTGGGAGGCCAGTCAGGATCCACGCTCAGCTCTTGGGCCAGGTGCATGTACCGAGCCTTGGGCACTTTTTTCTGCCGGCAGCAGAGCCAGGAGAGGCATTTCGTTCCAAACATGTCTATTCCTTCCTATAGACACACATACACACACACACCACCCCAGCCAGGGGGAAGTGGAGAGGAGAAGAGAAGATAACAAGAAATTTATCATTTCCTTCAAAATACAGAATTCAAACCTGTGATGGAAACACTAAAGCTATAACAAAATAAAATGAGATATTCATTTTCATATGCAGAAACAAAGTCAGAGCCTTTGGTCTGTCTGTACAGTATGTCATGCCTCTGAGCACATGCAAGGGTAATGACTCTTTATGCTTATTCAAATTAATACCAGAATGCTTGCTTTAGCTACTTTTGAAGCTCACATGGCATTAAAAATAATGTTCCGGGTTCAAATCCATAGCATGCTGACAGTTACCACAGAAAATAATTCGGAGTTTTTAAAACAAGCAAAGTTGTGTATAAAGTAATGCGCCTACAACACAAGTATATGGGGTCGGCCACTGCACTGGGATACATATAAAAATACACTCAATTATAAATTTGGAGACAGAAGACAATAAAATGGAAATTATGTGACAAAACTATTTATAAAGCTATTGAAGTAAAGTATGAACACAAGTTAATTCACCTGTTGGCATATTTTGGTATGGAAGGATTAATACAAGTGCTTCAACAAAATGATGAACAATGCATTTCATTTTGTGAACCCATCTGGAGGCCCAGCTCCATGAACTTCCATTGAAATTGCGTTACTGTAAACAATTTTTGCTTATTTTTACATTCTCATCAAAATTACTTTTAGTGGTAATCAGAGGCAGGCCACAAAGCTCGCTTTAAACCCGGAACATCCCTTTAAAGGAATATTCCAGGTTATGTGCAATTTAAAGTCTATTATAGCTTAATGATTATTATATTATAACTTTCACTATATCAGTGTTAAATTAAAATCATTTTATGAAACAGTTAAATAAAAATGACAATAGCACATCACAGAACTACTAAAACTTCAAATAAAATGAAGAACTGAAAATATAAAAATTAAATTTAAGATAAAATTCAAAATATAAATAAAAAGTATATAGTAATACAAAAAAAAATCATATACCAACACTGATCAGTATATTCGAGGACACACAACAAGTTTTACATGTGCTTTTCAGATGCAACCTCAAAAAATAAATTGTAACTTGCAACCAGCCAAGTTTATCCAAACCCCATAGAAACAAAGCTAGTCCCACTTTAAAAGTGTTAAGCAAGTACAAACCCTCGCCAACGCGCCTGTGAAAATCATTCAGGCCAGACTCATTTTGAACCCCGAACATTCATTTAAAGGAAAAATCTGAGCTATTTACCCTTTAATGTCTATGACAACTTTATAGTCACGGACATTCAAAAGTTTGCGTTTGGTAAGATTTGAACTTTTTAGGAAATCTCACAAAGGGCGCGCTTATTGGGAAAAAAAAAAAAAAATGTAAAAATAGTCATATTATGAAATATTATTATAATTTTAAACAACAGTTCTAGTAATGTTTTAAATAAATGTATTCCTGGCGGCAACGAATGGAAGTCTCAAAGGCAAAAAATGCTGAATAAAAAGATATTCATATAAAAAAATAAATATAACCACAAACTTTCGAACATGATACCAGAAATGGGACTTTTCATAAAAGACTAGTTACATAGTACTGTGAACGCTACATTAGTAACACAAAACCAATAGTTCCTCCACAAAAATAAACTTCTTCCCATAGACATTAAGTTGCAAACAACCCGGACAGTTCCTTTAACCAAACCAGATGCTTAAATCAACACACAAAACACAATGTATCAGAACGTTAGTGCAAGTTTTGCGATTCACCGAGTTAGACATTAAGCATTGCTGTTTGGCACATACCTGCACCGTCACTGCAGTTTAAACAGACGCAGAGCTTACACATGTACGCAGTAGTTGCCACTACAGAAGGAGCATTAGAGGAAAATGGGGGGGGCATGACAAAACAAGAGGGTGCACTAGAGAGCGTTCAGAAAAATCATGTTGGCGCATGCAAGGCCAAACGTTAAGACAGGGTGCTGGGTGAGAGGGAGAGAGAAGAGGAGGAGGATTTAGGAAAGGGGGAAAAGAGTGAAAGTGGACACCAGGAAGTGAAAAGGCAACGGTGAACAGAAGTGTCAGATTTTTCCCAACCTGTGGTGTCGGGCCTGCAGGGGAGACGCCATAGCTGCCCTGCTTGTCTCTGCTGAACACATGCTTCCATAAGATGACGTCAAGCACGACGGTCTAAAGAATATCGCAGTAGGGCGGAAAGAATGAAGAAAGCTACGGATCACATGGCTAGCAAAAGATTTATGGTCATTTGTTTCTGCTTTTTCCTTGTCAATTGCAAAACTAAATACATTTCTTGAAAGGGCAGTGATTTTTTGGATTGTGTGTTAGTTTAAGAAAAACAGTGGAGGCAAGAGAATTACGTTATTCTGCACTAAAGGTCATCAGTTCATTGGCAATGAACATACAGCGAGATCACAGGGAGTCCCACTGATTGGCTGTTGTAGTCTAGTGTTCTACTGATTGACAGGTGAGAGAGAACGGCGTGCCCTGTAGTTAGCACCAGGAAGTCATCTCTAAAAGGGATCTAAAAGGCGAAGCAAACAGCCACTACGCCACTACCATGATTGCTGGCATTTCTTAATCAGGGTGAGGAGCTTTCGACCAAAGAAGAAGACAAGAATAATTGGACTATTTCTTTGGGATTCAGAGGCAGAAGGAGCTGCTGATGGAATCAGACACGCTGTACAATACATGGCCTGGCTGTACAGGGTACAATATTAATGCGGTTTCCTTATCCTGTGGATCAGCCTCAGTAGAGCGGAATTAACTTCTGTATAGGGATGGGAATCATAAGAAATTTTGGCTTCTTATTTTCATTAATGATTCTTTTAGTGCTGTTAGCTACTGATTTTAATATTGTTATACCATATACATATATTGAAATGAATTACATTTATATTTGAGTGAACTTATTTATAGGCAATGCTTAATAGTTAATCATATGAACTACAAATAATAAAAATTATTAAAAAAAGAGCAACTTATTACAACAAAAATCAGATGTTCAGATATTAATTCAGTAATTTCAACAAATAACTGCCTTTTTAGATGAGTTTGAGATTGTTTCTGAATTGATGGAAAAATCATAAAACGTATTATACACAACATTATATTACATATATATATATATTTTTTTTTTTTATTATTATTAGATGTATTGATGTATAGTTATGTTATATAAAACTTATAAAGTTGTTGAATTGTTCTATAGTTCATAGTTATATTATGTAAAACTGTTACATAGCGTTATAGTTATATAAAAAACAATATATAATGGAATGGTTCTGAATAGCACCAAGCTTTTTGATTCCAAAACCCATTTTTGTTGTTTTCTCGTATCTCCCATCAACAATACCACGAGGGTTTTAATTGTGTTAACGCCGAGCAGTGTGTTACGACCTGGCTGAAGGGTTTCACACATGGACCAAGTCACATCTATAAGAAAAAGTTCACCATAATAAGTTACTGTACATTCCCATATATATATATAATATATATATATATATTCTATATATATAGGGCTAGCAATAACACATAATGATTACCTGGGATTTAAATGATTTATATAAAAAGTTTTTTTAATATGTGAATATCCACAACAAATAATGTGGCAGATGTAACTGCCTGATGTTCCCACTTACCTCGATGAAGACAGACACTAGGGTGTTGCCCAGCACGATGAGAACCATAGACACACGCCAGCTCAAAGGAACACATACGAGCTGAGGAGAACGTCAATGTAATGAACTTCTTAAAACATACTATCGATCAAAGGACAGTAAGATGTTTAAGAAATTAATACTTTCAGCTAGGATGCATTAAAATGATCAACTTTAATAATGTAAGATTTCTATTTCAAATAAATCTTGTTCTTCTGAACTTCCTATTCAAAGAAAAATGAAAAAAGAAAGTATCATGTATCCTGAAAATTATTAAGCAGCACTACTGTTTTCAACTTTAGACATTGAACTCTGAACAGTCTAAGTTTTATAAGGGCCCGAGTGATAAATACTCAAAGCATAGGCCATATATTACAGTTTCTAAAAGAATCAATCATTAGGAAACAAACATACCTCTAAAAATTCATAGATTCCAGAGATTGGGACAAACATGATGAAAAACAGGAAAATGATGAGAATTAAAGCAGAGAGGACAAACGGCCCTGAATGAAGAAGAGGAGGGAAAAAACAAACAAACAAACAGACACACAGTCAATGAAGAGTAAGTGAAAGCAGGTTTGCGTTTCCTCCGTTTTCAAGACAATGTCAGACAAGAACTATTTAATTTCAATATGCATATATTACAATGACATCACTTACATTTTAGTTCTAGAAAAAAATTACGTGAAATTTTTTATTTTTTTAATAAATACCTAAATTAACTGCACAAAAATATCAGGATGCAGAGATAGATTGCAAACATTATATCTATATAACATTCAATGGGAAATGTTCAAAATGTACTCTTAAATTTCTTTGAAATTCCATATGCATTAAATAGATTTTTTTTAAAAAGTGTGAGGGATTTTAAAACAATGTGAGTGAGCATTGTGAGTTTGTCACACTGCACTGTGAATGCATCAAGCTGAAAAAGGTTCATCCTTACAGTTCTTGTAGCTGGGCTGGCGGAAAGGTTTTCCTTTGGAGAAAATAATGGCAACAATGAGGTACTGAAAAGAGGAGACGAAGAAGAGTGTGGTATTCACACGGTTCATGATTCTTTCTTCAGGTTCTGCTTCAGTGGAGTTATCCATGTGATGGGGAGCAGAGCAGTTGTAGAAACTGTAAATTAAAGAAAACAAAAACAAAAACAAAAAAAGACTGGAGCTGATTTTTTTTTTAATGCAATTAAGGTTAAGTATGAAACAATATGAAGACTGTTTAAGTGTGTTGCAGTACCACTATTGCACTGTACTCACTCTGGTTTGGAGTACCAGTCCAATTCTTGGATCAAGAGGAAGGCCATGATCTGGAAACCCAGGCAAATGAGAATCTGGGTCAGAACTGAGAAGAGGAGAGGACCTGAGACGAGACCGGAGGGAGGTCTTTGGGCGACAAGCTCCTTCCATGCGGAATTCAAACTCACTGGGAGCAAATGAAAGAAATTATAGAAAATGTACTTACAAATAATCAATAACGTACCTCCGTTTTCATGAGCTCAATGTCGTAGTGTTCAATCTAAATGCTTTCTGACAACATGAAATCAGAATATTTACTCCATCTATTTTATTGCATATTATTCTCAAGAAAAGGTTTGCAGCCATTAAGATCAATTTAAGATGAACAAGAAAGACATTACAGATCATACTCACTAGTGAAGACAATTAAAAGAATGATAGCCATATCGATGAAGAGAAACTGGAAGTCGCCCAGGTTACTGCGAATCTGAAATATATATATGTATAAGCAATCTCAGCATGAACTAATGACCTTCTGTCTCTCACAAGCACAGAAAGATGTATAATAACTATAATAAGTAGTTCAGTGAATGACGGGGGAACTTACGGAGTAGAGAAGGGCGACACTGAGGCATTGAATAATACTGTACAGAGCCATGAACTTAAACACACAGAAGGAGGTGATGAGAGCTGCTCGGCCCTCCCTGTGGAGAAACAACATGTGTGAGACTCAGAATGTTTTGTGTCATTGGGAGACGCTGTCTACAATGTTCAAACAAGCACCCTCATCAACTCCAAATGGTTTATTTTCAAAACATTCAATTTGAGGTGCATCAGCATCATTTAGACTAATACAGCATCCTAACCAGTTTCCACAGAAACCAAGCAATCAAACCCAGAAGAGTCCTAATTTGTTTGCATGATTATTTTCTACTCTTTTTCTGGCCCTTCGAATTAAATGGGGTGTGTTTTGCCATGCCTATCCTACTTCCTCATTACTTTACGGTGACTGGGTGGGCTCTAAAATAGCCCTATTTATAGTCTTGTAAAATATAATGTTATTTCAATATTTATGATTTAAAATGTATATTTTATTTAACAATATCACTATATATCAATATGCCTATATAAAATAATGATGATTATTATTAGATTTATTACCGAATACAAATATTAAACAAAATAAGAATTATGACAGCAGGTTGTCCAGATGAAGGCTAATAGCAGCCATAGCCAAGCTTTATTTATTGATTTATTGTCTTAATTTCTTCATTTTTAACATTATACCGTCAAGCTTTTATTTTGGGGGGGGAAAAAAATAATAAAAAAATACAAGGAGCTCTTAAAGCTTCTCTTTATAAATAAGTTCATATGGAGCAGCATTTATTGTAAATGTATATACAGTGGGTACGGAAAGTATGCAGACCCCCTTAAATTTTTCACTCTTGTTATATTGCAGCCATTTGCTAAAATCATTTAAGTATTTTTTTTCCTCATTAATGTACACAAAGCAACCCATATTGACAGAAAAAACACAGCCTTTGTTGAATTGTTGAGATTTATTAAAAAAGAAAAACTGAATATCACATGGTCCTAAGTATTCAGACTCTTTGCTGTGACACTCATATATTTAAACTCAGGTGCTGTCCATTTCTTCTGAACATCCTTGAGATGGTTCTACACCTTCATTTGAGTCCAGCTGTGTTTGATTATACTGATTGGACTTGATTAGGAAAGCCACACACCTGTCTATATAAGACCTTACATTTCACAGTGCATGTCAGAGCAAATGAGATCATGAGGTCAAAGGAACTGCCTGAAGAGCTCAGAAACAGAATTGTGGCAAGGCACAGATCTAACCAAAGTTACAAAAAAATTTCTGCTGCACTTAAAATTCCTAAGAGCACAGTGGCCTCCATAATCCTTAAATGGCAGACGTTTGGGATGACCAGAACCCTTCTTAGAGCCGGCCGTCCGGCCAAACTGAACTATCGGGGGAGAAGAGCCTTGGTGAGAGAGGTAAAGAAGAACCCAACGATCACTGTGGCTGAGCTCCAGAGATGCGGTCGGGAGATGGGAGAAAGTTGTAGAAGGTTAATCATCACTGCAGCCCTCCACCAGTTGGAAGCCTCTCCTCAGTGCAAGACATATGAAAGCCTGCATGGAGTTTGCTAAGAAACACCTGAAGGACTCCAAGATGGTGTGAAATAAGATTCTCTGGTCTGATGAGACCAAGATAGGACTTTTTGGCCTTAATTCTAAGCGGTATGTGTAAAGAAAACCAGGCACTGCTCATCACCTGTCCAATACAGTCCCAACAGGGAAGCATGGTGGTGGCAGCATCATGCAGTGGGGGTGTTTTCAGCTGCAGGGACAGGGACTGGTTGCAATCGAGGGAAAGATGAAGGCGGCCAAGCACAGGGATATCCTGGACGAAAAACTTCTCCAGAGTGCTCATGACCTCAGACTGGGCCGAAGGTTTACCTTCAACAAGACAATGACCCTAAGCACACAATCTAAAATAACGAAGGAGTGGCTTCACTACAACTATGTGACTGTTCTTGAATGGCTCAGCCAGAGCCTTGACTTAAACCCAATTGAGCATCTCTAAAAATGGCTGTCCACCAACGTTTAACATCCAACCTGACAGAACTGGAGAGGAACTGCAAGGAGGAATGGCAGAGGAACCCCAAATCCAGGTGTGAAAAACTTGATGCATCTTTCCCAAAAAGGCCATGGCTTTATTAGATCAAAAGGATGCTTCATACTAAATACAGCAAAGGGTCTGAATATTTAGTACCATGTGATATTTCAGTTTTTTTTTAATAAATCTGCAAAAATGTCAACAATTCTGTGTTTTCTGTCAATATGGAGGGTGCTGTGTGTACATAATGAGGAAAAAAATTAACTTAAATAATTTTAGAAAATGGCTGCAATATAACAAAAAGTGAAAAATTTAAGGGGGTCAACCCCTGAATACTGTCCGTAACCAGGTAAGTGTCGCCTTAGCCAAAATATTTGTTAACATGTTAATGCAGGATGTCTCATGTTTTTGGGTTTCTGATGTCAAAAAATCAAATGTTAGTAATTTTTATAAATGCTTTTGTTGGACTGGAGATGTTTCGAGTCCTGAAAGTTACTGTAGTGCAATGAATTTAGTTTGAAAACATGATTTTTCTTGAAACAGAGCTGTGCTGTGGTGCAGTTAGGACACCTGATCAGATTGGGCACACAGGTGATGCTGGGAGTTGTGGAGGTAAATGGAGAAGCCACTGAAGCCTCCAGCTCTGACAGGGAGATCCCAGCATGAGCTCTCTTCAGTGCCTGAGGACAAAACAGACAGACATCAGCTACACATGACACTTTCAGAATCGTAAAAGACCCATATAAACCTTGAAACTAAGATTTTAAGGTCACTCACCCCACAGTCGTTCGCTCCGTCTCCACACATTCCAACAAAATAGCTGCAGAAGAGAGAGGGACAAAAGGTTTAGCCAGGGTTTTACTACTTCTTAGTAGTTTACTACTTCTTCTGAGTAATACTTTGTAAAACCCCAAGTATACACCAATGATTACTATTCTAAATAGACATGTAAATAGAGCTCTCATGGAGTGTGTGTGTGTTTAATACTCACTCTACACTTTCTAATGTCTCAACAAGCTGAGTCTTCTGGTCAGGCGCCATCCTTGCAAACACTGTTCCATGAAGCACCAGCTACACCAACAACCATAACACAATAAATATCACAATAAATGTGAGACCCTGGATTACAAAACCAGTCATAAGTAGCACGAGTATATTTGTAGCAATAGCCAACAATACATTGTATAGGTCAAAATTATCGATTTTTCTTTTATGACAAAAATCATTAGGATATTAAGTAAAGATAATTATATATATATATGTGCCATGTGTATACAAATCTTAAACTTTTTTTGTACCTTCTGTAGCAGGTCCTGGAAATGCTCAGTAATTACAGCAAATGATTTGCCGCTCATGGCAAAGTGATACTGTTCCTGAGTTTTCATCTCATCCACAGAATGCCCATCTTCCATAATAATCTCCATCTCCTGCCAAAGAACACAAGTACAGAGAGATGCTAAAGATAATGCTTCTTGAGATTTATTTAGCTGATTACCATAGCTTAATGTATATTGCATGGGCATGTGTACTTATATTGCATGTATCTTACTGTAACAGTGATTTTGCTAAAGGTATCTGAAAACGTGCCACAAATACTGGCGACTGATCTCAAACCGTATTAACCCAGAACATTAATTCCCATAAAGCCACAGTGACTGGGTCTGGCCAGTAGATGGTACACTGACCTCTAGTTTGGTGGGCTTGTTCGAGAATTTGCTGGGTTTGTCGGCATAGTGCCAGGTGATCTTGGCAGCCTGGCCGTCTTTAGGGGGCAGAGCGTCGGCAATAATGACTCGGTCTTGTGGCTGAATCATGCCGCAGTCTCGTGCCACAGAGATGGCCGTCAGCATGTTGTCACCTACACAAGAGACAAAGAAAAGTTTAAGAAAACAAAAAAAAAAAGCCTTACAAAAAAACCCCACATACTTTGGTACAGTGATTTTTAAATTGCATTCAGAGACTTTTAGACCATTCAATATACTGGTACAAAGGTACTTTTTTTATTAGTCAGTGGACAGAGATGATGGCTGGTGTCCGGCAATAACCCAATGCTCCTCATGATTGTAAGAGTAGGTCATGTACAAGCTCAATCTGCTTACATTCACAATGCTGCATTCAGCCTCGTCTGAACTTTGGAGCGCTTGGCTGGTAATCTGGAGAGCATTATTAGACGAGATTCCAGGAATACCTAATGATTTAAGCTACAAAGCTCCCAGACTCCGGTCTGCCTGCGGCTGGTCACCCTAAACTCCCTTCCATCTTCAAACAACATGGGCATATTCAGCTCCTGATAAGCTAACCAGGTGAACTAACATAAATAAGGTAAGAAGGGAGTAACTGAACCAGGTTTGTTGGACACAGATCAAACATGTCCTGTTAGGAAAACTTACAGAACTACTATGAGGAAAACATGTATACATCATGGGCAGCACATGCAGTACACTAGTGCTCAAAAGTTTGGTATGCAAGTAATTTTGTAAAGGAATTAATACTTTTAATCAGCAAGGACCCATTAAATTGACAGAAACAGATTTATAAAATTACAAAAGATTTATATTTCAAATAAATGCTGTGCTTTTGAATTTTTTGTTCATTAAAGAGTATTTCAAATATATTCCATTTTAAAATGTATAAAAATAGAAAACAGTTTAAACTTTAAAATGTTCATATTTCACAATATTACTATTTTCAGTCTTGATAAGCAAGAAACTTTCTTTCAAAAACAAAATCTTTTGAATGGTACTGTATAACTTTACATAAAATATATGTGAATAGCTGTGAATGTGTTTGAAAATTTAAATTGACCATTTGGAAAGAATATTCATGAACTATATTAAAGTGCCCCTATTATGGATTTTTGAAAATTACCTTTTATGCAGAGTGTGACACAGCTCTAAGTGAATGAAAACATCCTGCAAAGTTTTAAATCTGAAAGTGCACCGTGTATAAAGTTATTGTCTCTCAAAAGAAAGAGTCGACTCTGAATCATTGAAACGAGTCGTTTTTAAAACGAATCCCAATCTGTTTGATGTTGACGTCAACATGAAACTTTAGCATATTGCCCGCCCACTTGTTGGTCTTTTCAGACTTGTCTGGTCTGTGCTCTTTGCCACTAGGTGCTGCTTTTGGAGCGGTTAAAATAGCGGTTTCCCCCGGTAACGCTGTACACAAAGCAGAGCTCCACTCACAAACACTGCTTTATCAGGCATTACAGGCAAGATGAAAAGAAAATGAGACCAATCACCGCAGATTAGAGTCAAGCAAGGGAGGGGTTTGGAAAAAGGAATCATTGAGTGAATCGTTTGGGAGTCCTTGAGCAAAAATAAATGCATATTATAAGACAAATTAAAGTGTTTTTTGACCTTGCATGCATGTCAACCCGTTGTTGGGGACTCCCAAAACCAAAATATGAACCTTTCATTACCCATAATAGGGGCACTTTAAACTCGCAGGTTTTCTGAACTGGCATGGACGCAGGCCTGAAAAAAAAAAACACCAGTAGAACATGTAGACCACAGAAGTCATGTTTTCTGTACCTGTGACCATAACGGTGCGTATGTTGGCACGTCGTAGATCTTCCAGCACACCTGGAGTTTCCGTTTTCAGCTTGTTCTGCATGATGATCAAACCCAGAAAATCCATATTTTTCTCAATTTGATCCCTGTAGAGGAAGAGAGACCAAATATAGTTTGACATTAAACCAGAGCACAGCATGGTAAAAGTTCCAGTATAACATTGTACATTTATTTGTAAAAGACCTTAATTTTGATTGGAAGTGCCAGTAAAAAAAGCTTCATCTTTACCGGTTAATGTTCTGCACTTTGTGAAATGTAAGTTTGGATTCTAGCCGTCTGTGTGCCAGCGCGATGACCCGGAAGCCCTGTTTGGTGTAGTCCTCCAGAACCTCTGCAAAATCCTCTGGTACTGTGGTGCATTGTGAGAAAAAAAAATACTTCAATCCAACACTGATTTGAAACTCAAAAAAGATAAGATATTAATAACTGACAGATTTTTCCACTAACCGGTTTCTTTCTTACACAGGCTTGCCACAACCTCTGGAGCTCCTTTTAGATAGGCGTCCATGCGTCTCTCTCCGATCTGTCGGACAACCACGCTCATTCTCTGCAGAGCAGAGGAGAAGGAGAACTGCCGCACGATACCGATCATATATGATGCCTGCAGCATAACAAAAAAATCAGCAGACAGTATGTAAACACCCATATATGTCCATAAAATTCATAAATGAAACAAATAATAGCCATTGTACATACCGAGAGCTCATAGAGTTCAGACAGTTCCTGGAAAGAAACGGCAAGATATTAGAATGTTTTAAAAACAAATAACTTGGATTGTAATAAGCAGAGAAATGCTCACCATGTCCTGTTCAGGTGATATGACTGGTGGCGGCAGAAGCTGATTGGGTGGTTTTACGTAAGTGAGTTCAATGCGGTCGTGGTGAGCCGTCTCCTCTTCTGTAGCTTCCACCAATATCTGAAGACCACAGATAGACAGAGCGACACCAAAATAAATAAAAACAAGTACAACTTGTTCCAAAACTTGAATGAGAACATTAAAAACTGTTCTCCTGTCACAGCAGACACTGACCCAGCCTGTGGCCTCGAACATCTTGAGGTCTAGTGGATCTCCAGAGAGCTGACCCTCAATCTTGGTGAGGGAGTGACAGGTGGCCATACAGGACACAAACTTGGTTGTTACTAAGCTCTTATCGTCTGCTTTTTCTTCCGAATGGTGGAATCTAGGGAATAGAGATTCTTGGGTCAGAAAAGACACTTAAATGCCTGCAGTGAGAATTCAAAAACAACTGAGAATGTTCTGTTAATCTATTTCATCTTTATTTTATAGTTATAATCATACCTGCCATCTTCTGCTCGTTGAATTCCCCACATGTCCAAGCCATCTTCTGTGAGGGTGCCGGTCTGAAATGATGCACAGTAATAATTATTTTTAAATTAATTATAAAATTATAATAATTGTTATATAATAATAATAATCTGTTTTACATTATTATTAGTATAGTAGTAGTAGTCGAGTAATAACAGTTTATTAATAATCCTTTGATTAATAACCACCCAATTAGTATGTTTAAAATAAGTACAGTAATTGTTTAAATCCATATTAGATAAACTGTTAAATGAAAAAAAAATACATAAATTATTACATTACCTACCAAAGGTATACGCAATTAGACAATGAATCTAAAATGTCACCACAATTTACCCTAGTTTTATGAAAAATAACCAGATTTAAATGATCAGTTGTGTGTGTGAAAGTTGGTTTTTTAAAAGACATTCATAGTATAGTTTACTCCGTTTAATTCCGGTTTACACTAAAGAAAAGGCTTCAGTTTCCCATTTTTACCTAGTCAAAGCACACCAGGTTCACTGCCCCACAGATTTGATCTTGTGTGGGTGATGGAGAATATCCCGACTTGTCTTGAGGCGCCAGTGCTGAGCATAGACGATGCCCGCACTGTCATGGCTGCCGCAGCACAGGGGGCACCGTGATAGTAGATATATATCCAGAGACTTGACTATGATGTACTCTTTACTGGTTTCCTGCAGGATACACACATACCAGTGAAGCGCACATTTTCCCACACTATATTTACTCGAATTTATTGACAGGTCACATTCTTTTCCTAGAAATTCTGCTCACAAGACTAGCCCCTAATATACCAAATTTTCAATCTATCGATCTACAGTTGAGGTAAAACTTTTACTCCCACCTTACTCAGAATGCTGCAAAACTATCTTTAATTATTGTTACCAAATAAGAGGATCACTACAAATGCAAGTGTTATTGTTTAGTTATTACATGTCCTGAAACTAAATATTTGACATAGAAGAGTGTTTCACATAAGTCTCACAATGAGAGAAATAATAGTTGCATCTATAAAAACGACACCCGGTCAAATCAAAAGTTCTACCTTTTCCCCCCCCCTTTATTGAGTCTTATAGGTCGGCGTGTGTTGTTACCCGGAAGTGAATGATCCACAGTGGGGGACGGTGAGACGGTTGAAACCAGAAGTAGAGGTGGTACATTTTGTCTTTTTTTTGCCTAAATATCATATTTTTTTTCATTTAGCACTGCCCTTCAGAGGCTACAGAAGATACTTACATGATTCCCAGAAGACAAATCCAAGGGTTAAACTACCCTGATCTTCAATTCAAGTTTTCTTAAAGGTGCACTTAAGACATTTCTAGCCAGACGATGTGATATGTTGAAAGTCACCAACCCAACCACAAAAAACAGCCCATACCGCTACAGAGACCTCGCGCCCACTATATTTGTAATCTATCTCAGCCCCACAAGTAACGTACGGCACCATGGCTCACGACTGATCGTGCGGAGCAAACAATTAAATGATGACAAGCATATTCAAAAAAAACGGCAGCCACGACGGTTAAGTTGTGTGCACACGATCAAATCAACGTTCAGCTCACCTATCAAAAAGAAAGAACAGCACAACCTTGGCCGTTCCGCTTTTATTGCGGGTCCTACCTCTTGCCATGACTGTAACCCTGGGCTTTTTTTTTAGGTTTTTGTTTCTCTGATTTTCCCTCTTTTTGTTTTATCTGCATCCTCCTCTCTATCTATAGTCGATCTATCTAATATACCTCCTGTGGCACTCAAATGAGCGCTCTCTTCTCTTCATATTGCACGGACACAGGCCCCACGCCAACCCTTACTTCTTGATTGTCTGCATGTGTTTTGGTGACTTGGTCCGCGTTGTGGTCAACAAGTGTTTTATCAAAATCACTAAGTAGCACCTTTAAATGCTTTGTGTTTGCTTTTGGAGCATCAGTGAGCGTTTGAACCTCTGTAATAGTTGCATATGAGTCCCTCAATTGTCCTCAGTGTAAAAGATGGATCTCAAAATCATCCAACGGATATAACTTTTGACGCTGGGGGGAAGGGGGGGTGGCGGGGTCAGTTTTGTTATTATTCAACGTATTATTTCTCTTGAGGACTATATGTAAAATCTTTTAGGTGTAACTATCTTATTCGGTCATATCCTAAAGAATAAAACAATTGACATACATTGTGTGTCATTGATTCCCTCTTAATTTTTGGTTAAAATAATTAACGATTTTGCAGGAATTCTGAAACAGGGGACCGGTAACTTATTGACAATCAACTGTTCGGTAAATCTCAAAAATTTATATATCGTGAAATTTTCAAGAAGTAACTTTCATATATTCCTAGATTCATTGCATAAAGAATAAAACCATTCAAATAATTCAATTTTTTAAATTTTGATTAGAGCTTACAGCTCATGAAAGTCAAAAATCCAGTATCTCAAAATATTAGAATATTTACATTTGAGTTTCATTAAATGACCATCCCTACAGTATAAATTCCGGGTATCTGTTGTTCTTTAAAACCACAATAATGGGGAAGACTGCTGACTTGGCAATGGTCCAAAAGACAATCATTGACACCCTCCAATCAACAACCTCCACAACGAGGGTAGTCAGAAGGTTCAATTACTGGAAAGGGGTGCTGTCAAGAGTGCTGTATCAAAGCATCTTAAATGCAAAGTTGACTGGAAGGAAGAAATTGGGTAGGAAAAGGTGCACAAACAACAGGGATGACCGCAAGCTTGAGAATACTGTCAAGCAAAGCCAATTCAATCACTTGGAAGAGCTCCACAAGGAGAGGGCTGAAGCTGGAGTCAGTGCATCGCTCAGGCGTCTTCAGGAAAAGGGCTACCCAAGCCACTTCTGAAACAGAAACAATGTCAGAAGCATCTTACCTGGGCTAAGGAGAAAAAGAGCTGGACTGTTGCTCAGTGGTCCAAAGTCCTCTTTTTAGATGAAAGTAAATTTTACATTTCATTTTGGAAATCAAGGTCCCAGAGTCTGTAGGATGAGTGGAGAGGCACAGAAACCATGTTGTTTGAAGTCCAGTGTGAAGTTTCCAAAGTCAGTGATGATTTGGGGTGCCGTGACGTCTGCTGGTGTTGGTCCATTGTGTTTTATCAAGTCCAAAGTCAATGCAGCCGTCTACCAGGAGATCTGCTGACAAGCTTTATGGAGATGCCGATTTCCTTTTCCAGCAGGACTTAGTACACAAAACCACTTCCAAAAGGTTTGCTGACCATGATATTACCGTGCTTAATTGGCCAGCCGACATACCTGACCTGAACCCCATATGGAATCTAATCTATGGAATATTTTCAAGAGAAAGATGAGAAACAGTCGATCCAACAATACAGATGAGCTGAATCAGCATAAATAGTGCCAAATCCCAAAGCCACAAAAAGTGACCACAGGCTGATCGCTTCCTTCCAAAAAAAAAAAAAAAACACACCTCACTGATGCTGGAGTTTGTGCTAAAGGAACCCCAACCAAGTATTGAGTGCAGAAATTACTATACTTTAAAGAACTGTTTTGCAAATCCTTTTTTTTTTTTTATTGATCTTAGGAAATATTCTAATATTTTGAGATACTAGATTTTTGTCTTTCATGAGCTGTACAAAAACACGTTTGAAATGTTTTACTTTACATGTAATGAATCTAGAATATATGAAAGTTTCACTTTTTGAAATGAACTTTTTCACGTTACAAAAAAAAAAATTCTAATTTTTTGAGATGCACCTGTACATGCAAGTGGGATTGATGTCACAAAAATGCTGCTGTTCCTTTAAAGACAGATAAAAACCTGATTTATGATTTTCATGACCAAAGAATAGACAAAGACGACACTGGCAATGGCCACCAGGCACAGCAGGAACAGGTAGGCGTCCCGGTACAGCTTAAAATCTGTGGGTTTGGGGTACAGGATGGAGCGGATGAGCTGCCCTTTAGCAGTGCTGAAACCTAGAAAAGAAAAAAAAAATATATAATGAAATTGTAACTATGGGCTCTGTTATAAAACCTAGTCAGCTGTCATAAAACCTAGTCAGCTGTCTATGTAGGCAGTATTTTAAAGCATCAGCCAAGCAGATATTAGGGTTGGGACAAAATCCGGTACCAATATGGCACCGGTACCTATGTAACCGGTATGTACTAGAACCGAATCCGAATGCAGATTTCGGTGCCATGCCTGAGCGATCGATTGAAATATCTGTCCTCAGGTTCTCCGAAACAGACATAAGAAGCATCATCACTGGCACCGCACGTGAAAAATAATTTCCCGACTGAGAAAATGCACGTGAACTCAAGTCACAAAGCTCTAGTAATGCAAATCCAACACATATTTGTAGTAACGTGAGTGTCCACGTTGTTTCCACATTCCGACTTAAAAGCACAACTCGGGGAATGAGAGCATCCGAGGAGCGCGTGAATGCAGTAATTACACTTGCTCTGATGGCAGCAGGTAGCCTTCCGTTAACTAAGCTAAACATGCTTAAATTACAATTCCTAAAGCTAAACCTCCCTTGTATTCACATTTCTAAACCTGTTGTCCAACAAAAGAGAACATTATAACCTTTTTACTCCACAACACCAGTCAAATGCTTTTTTTGTGATCTGATAGGCTTCTTGTCACAGAATGAGGCAGAAAATATGTTCCATATGCTACTTTAAAAAGAATACATTGATTAGCAATAGATTATAAATTAGGGTGACCATACGTCCTCTTTTCCCCGGACATGTCCTCTTTTTGGACCATTTTACAAAAATGCGTCCGGCCGGGATTTCTTAATTCCCCAAAATGTCCGGGATTTGGCTGTTTTCTTAATCCCACTCCCGCTGAATCTTTGACCATTGCCACCTGCTCCCACAACATGTGTTTCGCTCTCGAACCCCGCACGCCGATTTTCGTGTCCACAATTCTTTAAAAAACATTCTAATATTGTATATAATTTTGGTGCATCAGGGAGCCGCTCTCAGGATGCGGTGTATTTAAATATTTTTGAATGAGCGTTTGCGCTGTTTACTTTCACTTTCGATTTCGCGATCACATGCACTCTGTGTAAAGGGAGCACATCTTTCAAGATCAGATATTTGTCAATGAGCTCAGAATCTGTTGAGCATGATTATACTCCAGCATGGTCTTGTCAGTCAATTCCTTATTCTCGACCTGTGATCAGTCAAATCTGACTCCGGTAGCTCTTGTTAGATGCAGGGTTGCCAAATCTGCATTTTTTCCATGGAATTGGGCTGATTTTTAACTGTTGCTGCAGATTGATTTTCTCCCATGGGTTAAAGGTTTGAAAATATTGCATAAATTACATTTGACTGAAATGCTTGTATTGAAACATTTTGCATTCTACCTATGATAAAACTTTCATGGACTTCTACATTAACTGTTCCCTCCTGGTGGAATGACCTGTCCTTAATATTTTCAAGAAACGGCTGAAAACACATCTCTTTCATCTTCATTTGACCATCTAAGTCTAGCACTCTCTATTCTAATGCTACATCTAATTTTATCTGCTTGTTTTTTTTAAATAGAAAAAACTTGACCCTCTAACATTTGCACACTCTATTCTATTTCTATTCTAACTACTTGTTTATTTATAAAGAAAAAGAGGCCTCTAAATCTAGCATTCTCTATTCTTTCTACTTATTTTTTTTATTTATTATAAATAATGACCTTGTAACACTAGCATTATCTGTTCTTTTTTTCTGTTCTATTGAATTGTTTTATTTTAATTTTAAAATGACCCTCTAACACCAGCATTCCCTATTATTTTTCTATTTTTTCTACTTGTTTTCTTTTTATTTATTATAAAAACAAAATAAACAAACAAACAAAAAAACAACACAGAAAAAGCAACACCTACTGCTACGATACGTTAGTGAAGCCCCGCCCAAGACCACCCACCAATCATCATTTTTGGGGGGAATTTTTATTTACTTCTTTTTTTAATAAGTATCGGTTCAGGCACTGTTTGGCACCGGAACCATTTTAAAAGTATCGGAAAAAAACAAAAAAAACAATACCCAACCCTAACAGATATGCTGCCTACTAAGGTAACTTTTAGTGCAAACTCAAGGCAGCATCAGATAAATCCCACAATACATTAAAAAAGACAACTTCAGTGACAAAAAGGTGGCAGACAAAGTATGTAAAATGTTGCTTAAAATGTAGTTGGAAGTAGTTTTGGCTTCTAACCTGTCCGGACCACCACGGCTTTGACCATTTCTCCCGTGTAGTAGCGGGTCTGTATGACGTTTGTGCCACAGAAGAGTGTGTGTCTCTTGTGTTCCTCTGTGCTGTAGATCTCGTCTCCATCCCCACCCTTCTTGTCCCGTTGAGGGTTTGGAAGGTCAGTCTTTGTGACTGGAACACTCTCACCTGAATATATGAAATGAGAGAAGGGAACACAGAAACATTTGTGAGACATACATATCTTTATTTTATTCACAATACAATTCTCCAAAAGCAAAAAAAAAAAAAAAAAACATCTTAAATGACATTAATAGCCATTAATAATGACAAAGCACAACATAAACATGAAATCTGTAACATAAGCACATGAAATAAAAACAGTTTTCAGAGAAGAAAGCTAAAGTAAACAAAATCTTTTTTATTAACTTCATTCACATTAACTTCACAATCATAAAAAAACATTATTTATTTATTTTAATTAAAAATTTTTTGACTCCATTAGGTGTCAAAAATATAGACCATTTTACAAAAAGTGACGTTACATTAGTGTCACAAACGTTTGTAAAATATATTTTTCTTCATATCTCACAATTTTTGTTGATGAATATACTGTATAAGTCTATTGACGAACCATTGCCGCAAGAAAAATTAATCACTTTTTTTCATTCCTGGGATTCGGTAATATTTCAGTCCCCCAGAGTTTCTAAAGTGGTGGTTCACCAAAATGAGTTGTTAGAAGCTTTTCGCAAAACTTTGGGATGCCCATTATAATGAATAAAAATAATGATTGCATTTTAATATTTTTAGCATAAAATAATGTCTTATATCTATCTTAAATCAAGCATTTTGTCATGTCCCTGAGGAACTTCACTGAGTTCACTTAGAAAATTATTAACAAAATGTGCAAAGTGTCTGTGATTTTTGGCAATAATGTAAGCATTTATTTGTGTTCCTTGTAAAAAATATTTTTCAAAAATACCAAATAATAAAAATAAAAAACAGACTTTAAAATTATGTCTCTCAGTCTGAACTCAGCCCTGTCACACTAGCCATTCTACTCCCATAATAATTTAGACTCTCCTATGTGACATCATTTACCAGAAATGACATCTTTCAGGTCTCTTTAATAGTGGTGCAGAAAATGGTTAGTAGATTCACACTTTTTATTCATATTTTTGAGACGTGTTATAGTCAGGGAGGGTCCTGTCAAACTTAACAACTCAACCCATCACAAAGTTAAGATGGAAAATTATTACTTTTTCAACATTTTATTTTAATACAATGTACTTATTTTATTGCTGCCATATATGGTCTACTCTCCTACACTACATGATGAGCAGGCGTGTGGGCCTTTTGAAGAAAAAAAAAACAACCCCCCGGTCACACTCAAAACCCGGTCACAAATATATGCATTTCTCATTGTTACAGGGTTGTAAACTTGTGACAGGGTTGAGTTATCTGCCTCATTTATTAAGAATTTTAATAAAAAAATATAATAGTCATGGTTTCAGTAAATATATATACTCCAAATTCATGACAACTCATATTTTTGTTTTAAATAGAATTTTTAATGTAATATGTCCACTTAAACATTGACAAGCATCATACATCAGAAATTGCACCCACATTTGCAGCAGAAAGACAATGTTGGCCATGGAGATATGTTGACCCAGAAACAAGGGGACAATATGATACAGAAATGTATCCCTTCAAATGTTACAGTCTTCAACCACCTTGTCACATTAATATTTTTAGAAAATTATCGGGAAGACAATTAAGAACAAAAGTATTTATTGCTGATTACCATCTGACGTTAAGGGCTAAAACAATAAAATTATGGTTTTAGTTCAAATTTTAAATTAAATTTTTTTTTACAAAAATAAAGAGACCGAGGGAGTAACTAAAAAACTAAGGGACACTTTTGCTTGACAATGGTTCGATCTTGACAACAGTATATTCATCAACAATTGTGTATTTTTTAGCTTCATTCCCATAAAAAATGGTACTCCCTTTGCGACAAAATTAATGATAATGTGTGATAAAACCTGACATATTGTTAATCATTATAATGTTATAAGTAGGGTTGAACGACTTCGATTTTTTAAAAGTTGACTTTTATTTGAGAGAAAGAGTTGTGAGTCGAAGTCGACTAGGAACAAGGCCACGACGTGCTATTGACGTCTTAATGGTAACAAATAAGTCTGGAGCTGTGACAAACACCTTGTGCACATCCTTTTGACACAGTGCTGCCCACATGGCTACATTGCTTTCCACTCCTATAACCTCATTTGTATCAGTTCTTTTGTTGTCTTGGGGTCGTTAATATTTCCTCACAGATATCTGCTCGTTCCTAATCAGATACAAGATAAAGTAGCACAGTCAAGATATACAGTTCATCATGAATCTAAGTGGAGCGATTGCGTGTGTTGCATTAATTCTACCTGGCAGCGTCCTCCTCCTACTATAGTGCAGCTGTGGATTTAGTTAATAAATATATTCTTGAACTTCCAGTTAATAAAGCTATTTTAATTGAAGAAATCACAGAACATTGTTGACATCAACGATTATCCGCGCAATGAATGATTCTGTGCGCAGAAGTCCGTGCTCGTGAATTTAACGCGGAGCTACTGTACTGTAATGTGTGTGTGCGACAGTGCAAGTCAGCACATTTAGATTCAATAACGGCGATTAATTTACCATGCAAAATCCGCTTTTACAAAAAACTGCATTCTCCCAGTCAATTCCGAATATCTATTAATATTAACACATACGAAGGAGAACACGACAAGAAAAACACACGCGTCTTTGTTGGAGGAGCCGACCGTATTCACACACATAGTATGCATTTATTTTTGTCAGTTTAACTAGTTTGAAACTGAGCGTGGGATAATGTGGAAGTCCTTCAAGATTTCTATCATGTTGCGCCCTCCTATAAATGACCGCGACTAGTCTAGCGGAGAACTTCAAGCTTGACAGAAGACCCTGCATGTGGCCCAGCATGGAAGTCGCGAGTCGTGCAAAAAAACCCCTAGACTATCATATACCCTTGAGGACAGTAGGTACATGTTTGTTTTAATAAACATTTCTGTGTAAAAAATTCCTTTTCAAAAACAAACAAAAAAAATAAAAAATACAAAACAAATCCCAATTTGTGGGGTTGGGTGGTCCCATTCTGGATTGAGAAAAAAAGGGTGTAAAAAAAAGGCTGACAAAAAAATAAATAAATCAAATGAATGACAGGTCTTTACTTGCCCACGAAGGTGGGAAATTATGATTTTTGGAGGGTTGAAAAGTTCCCAAAATACTCAGGAATGGACCGGGCCATATGTCTATGTAGAACAGTAAAAAAAAACAAAAAAAACCATTGCCAAAAAGCAACACAGAAAATGAATAATCTTAGTAAGAAGATCACTTGTTTGGTGTTTTGATTCCGCTCTGGGGGCAAATTCACAGCCACCTAAATGGCGAAGAGTTCAAGCTCAAAAGGACTGGGACACAGTGGGCATTTTGTGAATGGGGTGGGAGGAGGGGGTGTGTGTCGAGTATAGGCAGGGGGGGAACCACACACAGGCAGGGGGACGTGGCGCAGCCGGGGGGGGGGAAAAAATGATGCATATAACACAGAATAGGGGCAACACCATTTAATAAATTGAAGGGTGGCGGCGTACCGGTTTCCCATCCGCTTCCACTATTTGTGGTGTCATTCTTTTGCTACGGGAGACTGCCACGGTGTTTTTTACCAATTTGACGGCAGCCTTAAGTATGAAAACATGTGACAGGTGGTACGGCACCTATTCTTCTTGTTATTTCCCACCAGCGGCTAATGAACCGGAAGTCGCACATTCACAGAAAACGGCTGGCTTCTGCGATGAAAAATAAGGTGGATAGGTTTCATATATTTGGACTATTTTTGAGCAATCATTAGGAATATATGATTTTTCCCCAAATCGCCCCTCTCTAATCAACTTCTATGACATCGCATTTGGATGCATCCAATCACCTGTAAGCATGCTCTCATTAACAATGCAGGTTCCACAGATGAGCACTGCATCACAGGGCATGACGGTCCCGTTGCTGGGGATGACGATGACATCGCCGGGGACCAAGTCTGTAGACAGGGCTTCCTCTGTTTCTGTACAGCAAAAACAGAAGACAAAGAGACAGCGGTGAAATAAAACCAGTCTGTCTCAGCAGATGCTTCCTTGCACAGGAGTGCTGACTCATTGTGACTTTGGCCACTGCACCAGGCTCCCTGATGCAGGCAATCCAGACCTGCAGCAGTGCCGTCATTACAGATATACTTAGATGTACTGCAAAAGCATATTCCTCACTCTGAGCCGTACCGTTTTCGCCCCTGTAGACTGTAACTCGAACAGTACTGTGTGCTGCCACCATGTCGTGTAGCATTACATATTGCTGTAAAACAAAAAAGGTCATGTGAAGCACAAATAAACATTCTCCTGACCAGACAGCACAGATAACCTAATAGGCATAAAAAAAATACACACATTAACTGATAATAGACCTCAGTTATGAAATCGGAAATTTAGCATCAACTCTAACCTTGGATACGCCCATATGCTTGATAACTCTAAAATACAACATTATACTGATCTATTTGTAGAAATAACATAGAATCAAAACGGCCATATTAGTGTTACAATGTTACAGTAAATGTCTTTAGTTTTAGTATGCATGATCCATCAGTGTTTGTTATTTCATGTAAAATTTCATTAAAATGTCAAAACTTTTGCTTAGAAAATGACTGATTATTTATTTATTTATTTGACTTAAGTCTTTAATTAAACATTTTATTATTATTAGATTATTATTATTACTTATTGTTATGTTTAACTAATGTGTGATATTATATTTATTATAGTTTATATCATCCAATTTGTATTTTCCCCTGTCTTATATTAGTAAAGTATTACATATTTAATCATTAAATTTAAATAAGCATTTACTATACTAAAATAGAATACAAAACTTACAATAAGTATATCATAAATATGTGGTATATTATACAAAATAGTATAGAATTTTAATATAGGTCATTAATCGGTTAATTAAGGCCAAAACTTGAAATGTATTTATTTACATATACATGCATACATGGAATACAGGAATGTTTGTCTTTAAAATAATATTTAAAAATACTTAATACTACATTTTAAAATAGTGTAGAATGCTAAATGATCGGTGTAAGTATAATTATGTGTATTTTATACAATTGAATTTTTGTATATATATTATTGGTTAACAAAGGCTAAAATTTTAAATGTATTTATTTTAATAATATTTAAAATAGCACAAAATACAAAACTCATACTTTGTATAATAAACTATATAAAATACCATGTACATCTATTTTGTACAAATACTTTGTATAGTATACAGAATAGCATACAATTTTAACAAGCCATTAATCAGTTACTAGCCAAAAATAATCAATGAGCATGTTTACATGCACACCAGTAAGCTGATAACTCAAAATAACCAGTTTACATGCACATCATAAGCTGCGTTTACGTGACTTCATTAATAAATCAGGTTATTTACCTGTAGTGAAGTCAAAATATAATAATTTGCGTATCTGACTCCCGAGTATTCCGTATGTTGTCAGTTGTGATGTTAAATAAAGCTTGCAACATGTCAGAAACCTACAGCTCATATATTATCCTCCCATTAGGGATGTAATGATTACCGGTTTGACGATAAATCATGATCAAATTCCCGACGGTTAGTATTACCATTTCATATTTTAATTATCACTAAAACCGTATTAGATTACCGCGATTTGAACAACTCACGATAAATACTGTCCAGCATAAAGCAGTTTTAAGTAACAGTCTCACGTGCGCACAGCACGCAGAGTAGTTTCGTTTTGAGTGAGAACAGGGCGGGAAAGCTGGGAGGTTTTAAAAAAGTGCTAAGGGAATTATACAAATTAATATATGAATGAATTAATTATATGAATGTACCTCTGACGGTTCTGACTGTCTTCAGAAACGATTCGATGGCATTTTGTTTTTACCTTCGCTCCATGTAATACCTAAAGGAAGTGTTAATCGCAATACTGCTTTGTCCACGGAGGTTACGGGAATCAACTTTTCCATAAGCGCTACCTGCTGTCAGCGAGTGGATTTACAGAGACTTGTATTTACATTCTGCAGTTTCTGTCTGGCCAAAAATGGACCGAATTTGCATGCCCTGTTGTAAATTTTGACCAGTTGATGAAAAACAAGCTTATGTAGATTCTACACATTTAAACAAGTCAGATAAGTTATCTAGAATTATTTATGGAGCAGATAAAATGCATATAATCATTTATTAATTAATTATCGTTTTGACTTAACTTGATCATTTTCTTTATTTAAAGGCTGAAATGTGAGGTTTACCTTTTTATGAAACTTTTTCAAAGCTTTATTTAAACATTTACATTAGATATTTGAACATGCTATTAGACAAAAAAACCCCTGTTGTCAGTCAAGTTATCATTTAAAATCCGAACATCATTGGCAATGACATTGTTTTAGTGATTATGCAAACAAAAAGTCATTTTATTTGTTGTTTGTTGTTTGTTAAATATAAAACTTGGTGATGTGATTTATGTGCTGGTACTTTTTGAACATCTCCAGCACATTTTAGCATTAAAATAATGACGTGATAATACTGATAACCGTGATAATTTTGGTCACTATAATCGTGATAAGAAATTTTCTACCTCCCATGCAGTTATAATGCAGCGTTTTGACTGAACCACTTCTACTTCTGCTGCACGAGATGAGAACACTTAGAAGTTCTGCCCTATATTACTAACTATTCCATTCCACTCAAAATACAGCAGCACGTAAATAAAATGTGAATTACGTTTTAAACGGTTTTACTGTTTACCTTTTTAATAGTGTAGAGAGAGGTAGCTATTGATATGACTGACATGACGACTATGGCCATTGCGTAGTAATAGTATTCATCAGTACACCACAGGATAACACTGAAGAGCTGGAAGATGTAGAAAGGATTGAGGACCTGAGAAAGAGAGAGAAAGATAGAGACAAGCATCAGTTCCTTTATTTCAAGTTTCTGAGAAGACAAATTCACCACAGCAGCGTCAGCAGTGTTGTGTCACACTGTTCTCCAGCCAGTTTCACATTTCACTCGTACCTCCTTAATTAGCAGCTTGAAAAGAGAAGGCACTTTCACGTCTATTTCATTCAGTCCGAAAAAAAATCTCCTAAAAAAGAAAAGGAAACAAATTTACACTGACCAACAAGCCAACTTTATTGTTGAGACCAGCAATCAACATTCAATTCCAGACACAGCGTCAGCTAAACACGACAAATTCAAAGGTTTCACCTGTACTCCTGCTGGTTTTTGTTGAGCCCGGCGCTGTGCTTTGAGTGAACGGATGAGCAGGTCATGCTCAGATCTTCCAGGCCTCTGTAGAACAGTGAAGTTTTAGGGATTCACAGAGCAGAATTTACACAAATCATCAGATTCAGACTATAAACGGGTATGTTTTCTTACTTCAATACTTCAAAGTTCTGAATGGAGTCGTTCCAAAAATATTTAGTGCTGTGGAGGGTAAAATAACGTCTCTGTAATACAAAAGAGAAAGAAAAAGATATTTACCCACTCACCGATAAAGTCTAACTATATGGTTTGCAAATACCAGAATTTGTGGAAATGCAGAATTTAACTATATGGAAAGGATGGGATGGATTTTATGTGGATGATACCGGCACATGCTGGTCCTCTGGATTCCTGGTGATTTTCCCAGGGGCGGAGTCAGAGGGGTTGTGGGCGTGGTCATTGGCCTGAGGGGAGGCGGTTTGAGAGGCCAGGTTGTCATAAGGGTCCTTCCCAGGGGCCAGCATTATCCGAATCCTCGCTCGAAACCAGCGCTTGAACTCGTCCTATGGACAAACATAGAAACAGATTATACGCAAACACATCTTAATGAAAAAAACGTTGGAGACAAATTAGAAAACTTAGCATTGTAATGGTACACAAACTGTGAAACATTAAAGAACTCCAAGGTGATGATTGGCTATAAAAAAAAAAATTTTTTTTAAAAAAAAGGGTGTTTCAAGTGACTTACACTGCACTATAATTATGACTGGCAGCCATTCACAAATTATCTGCCTCAGAGTTGAGGGTTATCTACCACTGAACAACAGGACATCTGAAGCATTATGTAATTCTTAAAGTATATTAAGTCTTAATACTAAAATCCTAAACATTTTAAAGGAGAAGCATTTGAAATACTTAAGTGTTATTAACTCTCCTATATGAAATCAGGCAAAAGATGTGCACTGACAAAGCAAAAGGTGTGAAATTTCACGCAAAGGCGCATTTAATACTTGTATTAACATGAAAACTATTTTTTACTATACATAATTCGTTAGTGTATTCAATTTATTTATTCATTGTTTAGGGAAATTCTTGTCTTTTTATTAAACTAGTATTTTAAAATGTAATCATATTTATAAAACAGAACAAAAAATAGAATAAAAATGTATAGAGTGTATAATATACAAAATTGTGTATATACAGTGTTGGAGTAACTAGTTACATGTAACGGAATTATGTCATTTTAAATGGGTTTTAAAAAAAAATTACAAAATAAATGTAAATGTAATCAGTTACATTTACTGAGAAAAATGTGTAATTAAATTAGTTACTTATGAAAATGTTAACGATTACTAAGTGGGTTACATCTGAATATTTGATTTGAATGATTTCTTTCCCAAATTGCATTGACTGCTCTAAAATATGAGACACCAATGATTCACTAGTTTAGGATACAGAATAGGACATATTCAATAACCGTTTAATTTCTTATTTGGATTTATGCATATGCTTTTTTTTTTTTTAAGCTTTACTGTTTTTCAAAGGCATTGTTAGATGCCTGTGTTTCCGGTCATAGCTATGCAAAGATTTGATTTCAAAAACAGTATCATAACTATTAAACTATATCTTATATCTATATTTATCTTTAAATCTGTATTTAACCTCAGAATGATCTCAAAGTCAGTCTGATTTTGTGGTGGCTGTGCTTTAAAATTCAATTATTACAATCTTAATTTAAGTGATGAAGATTTTGAAAGTCTGACAGTGATCAGTGTTGAGTACTACAGGTTAATCCTGTCTGCTTTAAACGTTTCAAAATGATTAACAGTTAAAAACACTCATTAGAAATTTTGAAAAGTAATCAAAGTAGTCAAATGTAATTAGTTACATTAATAAAGTAATTGAAATAGTTACAATACTTATTACATTTTATATAGGGTAACTTGTAATCTGTAACCTATTACATTTCCAAAGTAATCTTTCCAACCCTATTAACATGGTGTCCAAAAATTATACAAAATAGCATAGAATTTTAAAATTGACCATTTATCAGTTTATAGCCAATATCTGAAAATTAATTATCAACTGATCCAAAATATCGAAGCATATCCGGATGCACAAGACATGTTAATATGTGAGGTGTAAGAGAGCCCAAAAAGTTTTCTTGAGGTTTAATACATACAGTGCTTCGTAAGAGGGCGACGTCTGCGTCTCTGACGGTGGTCCGTGTGCAGGTGGCCTTCACACACCATTCAGGCATCCAATAGAGCAGCAGGAAGAGAAAACCGCCTGTACAGAGACCACCCAAACCCACCAGAACCAGCTTCCATCGGCACAGTCGGTACCCACTCAGCTCCTGGACAGAAAGAAAATCAGCTCGTGTGCCTTATAAGAGAAAAAAAGGCAAAAAAACTGAAGGAGAAACATACCATCTCATCCTCCAAACCCTTGTTGACAATCTTCAGATCTTCCTTCTCCATCCTGATCTTTAGTCCTGCCTGGATAACTGCTGCTCTCCTGCACACACACAGAGATCACACGCTAAGAGAGAGAGAGAGTGTGTGTGCGTGTGTGTGTGTGTGTGCGCGCATGTGTAGTACAGTAAGGATTGTGTGAGGCCCAATAACAGCTGTTATACCATTGGACTGTATTGACAACCAGCTGACCTGAGATGACACATAATCATGTGCACACAAACACAAACACTCAGAGAAGAACTTCCTGTGAGTCACGATCCTGAGCACTACAGCTGAGAGCCACGCTGAGAGTGTTCTCAGACACACATGAGAGCCAGACAACAGCTGGCAAACCAGTGAGACAATTTGACAATCAAAAAAAATGCAAAGAGATCCATTTATTTACACACAGGGCTAAAAATAAATTTTTACATACCAACGGTTGGTGAATTGACAAAAGTTACCAGTTAATTATTTCCTGTCACCTTATTGGTTTCATATCACATTTTTATTAGTTATGTTTAAGCATCATATTAAATTTTACACTTGTATTAAAACACTATTTGTGGTGTCAGCAAAGGCTATATTCATGTTGAAAAAACAAACAAAAAAACGAATTAAAATGATTTAATGTGAGAATACTGCCAAATCACCATATGGAGTTTTGGATTAAAAAAAAAATAAAAAAAAATAATAATAATAAACATGAGACAGGCAACCTAGTAGGGGTGTGTGATAATGACAAAATTATATAAATATTTTCTGTAATTTTGTTGATAGTGATAATTAGACGATATTTTGCTGAGAAATTAACTTTCCCAATAGGTTTAAATTGATTTTTACCATTTATGGGCCTTTTTACCTTTATAAGGCTAATTTCTTCTAACCTAATCAAATGTATGCATCATCTTTTGTGTCAAATTCTTCAATAAATTTTAATAGTAAGACACTATAAGGCTGTTACTAACCAATCAAATGAAATCAGGACAAAAATTTGTGTTTGCAATGCAAAGGTGGCACAGAATCTGCATCTGAAGTGGCATTTAGATGCATTTACACAGACTTAAATGCAGGACATGAATGTGTTTAACCTGCAGTTACAAATGCATAAATAATGTTTTGTTAAAACAACAACAACAAACACTTTGAATACTGATATTTGAAATGATTTTGGGGGGAGGGGGAAAATATAATGTAAACCTAAAATCGCCAGTAGGTGGCGGCAAATCACTGCATGAGTGAGTCTGAGTCATTCATTCAAACGATTTGTTCAAATGGCTGATTGTTGCTCAAAGACGCAAACATTTCTGCTGGGGCTTTCTTTGAAACTATTTTTGTTGGTGAAATAGAGCAAAAACAGGAAATATTGTGTCTAAAATGTAAGTTACTCAGTATTAACTTCTTGATTATTGAGCTGTTCATCAAATCAATATCACATTTGCAATCGTGCTGAAATTTGGAGGAAAACGTCACTCTTCATGTGATATCAAATGATGTAAATATAAAAAGACATAAAAGTCATACGAGGGCATTTTTGCACCCTTACCTTGAATTTTGGGATTTATGATGCAATTTCAAGTTTTCCTTTCTCTTTGGAGTGTTACATTCTTACAATGATCAAATTCAACTTTAATTAAAGTTACCATCCAACTGGCAAGTTTATTTGCTCACCAAAGTCCCTTTTATTCTCATTTGGTGCTGACTGGGTGTTAATTTTGGACCTTGGATGCAAACATTGAAGATGAGTGAGATTAATGGTCAAATATTTCATGACTGGGCAAGTGCAGTTGTCTTGAAGATTGACAGGAATGTACAGCAAGCTGTGTGTAACCAAAGCTCTCTGCAGAGGAAAGAGAAGGAGATCAGAGAAAAACACTGGGCTCAGTCACTCAAAAGGCTCTTTCCAGCTCTCATAATCATTAGACGAACTAGCACAATCCGTCATTCTCACTACAAATCAACAGCTGAACAAAGTCTTGGCCATAAATGATGGCTTTTCCCTCCCTGTGTAATAAGTATTTACTCATAATTTACAATATTTACCCTATTTATTCACTATGACTATCTTGATTTTTGTAAGGGTTAACCTAGTGTGGCTTGTCAAGCTTTTCATCCTAAAATAAAAAATTGTCTATTTTAAAACAATTATGATTTTTAGCATCATGAATTATTTCAGAACATTAATACGCACCCCCCCCCCCCCCCCCATTTTACAAAAATTTTATGTAGGCAAAAAGTTATTTTCTAATTTTTAAAATATAAATCTTTATACCTTGAAGTATTTGGTTTACTGCCCTTGCCTAACTGTGTTATGCTGTTTAGAAATAAAAATTGAGTTTTTTTGATTTATCATCCACCAAAACTAACAATTTTAAACTTACAGTAGTAAATATTTGGAGGGGCTGGCGCTTAATTTACATTCCATTTACATTTATTAATTTATTAGACAATTTTATCCAAAGTGACTTTCAAATGAGGAATTAAACTACTGCACTTAATGTCTATTTAAAAGATTGTCACAATTTTAAATCACCTGATTGTCATACTTTTCACTGCTCTTGAGAAAAACAAGCATATAATTATTTTTTATTTTATTTTTGTATTTTAATACTAATTCTTTATTTAATTTTCAATTTTAACATATTTAGGAAAACCTAAAAAACCTTTTCAATTCAAAATCAAATTTTGGGTGAAATATGATCTAGACATTTCTTTGTGAGATTCACGAACAAGAATTTGAAAATGTATAACAAAAATGCCATAAAGACTTCTAAAAAAAAAAAAAAAAAGTTTTGTTTTTTTTTGGTTTATTTAAAGTGATCTGCTGCTCATTTCTCTGACCTCCCACCTGACCAATCAGAATGTAGCAGAAGCTCTTCACACTAGTATTAGCCATACTAATACTAAAGAAAATACTTTCCATCTGCATGCTCTGCTCTCCTATTGGTCCTCCGAGCCAACCAAACAGCTTGTCCTTAAGAGAGGGTAAGCTCACGGTGAGCATTCAGACACCAATAAAAACACCCTGACATAATATGCCCGTCAGAAACATTTATCCAGTCTTCTGATAAGGCCAAATGTACTGAGGTAGATTGAGTAGTGAGCTCCCTACATAGACAGCACTTTAAGGCAACATAAGCATTGCGCACAATGCAAACGCTGTAAAAAAAAAAAGAAAAAAAAGAGGAATGGAGTAATTAAGCTACCTATACAGGAGAAATGTGGAGTGGCTGCCACCAGCAGAGAGCGTTCCAAATCAGTTCTTATGAGGTTTGCATGATGGTTAGGATGCTTCCCTAGGAGGCCACTCACTAGGTTTTGGAACGGAGCTCCAGCATGCTGCTCGGAGGGGACAGCAGGGAGGAAACCAGCACCGTGCTGGTGTGGTCACCTCAACAATAGGGCAGCAGGGAGGCAGCATGGCAGAAAACAGGGAAAGTGTGTGAGTGTGTGTTAGGCAGTCGGGAGCTAAGTGGTCATGCCCTGCTCACTGTTCCCTGCCCTCAGCCACAGGCCCCGATCTTATCAGCCCACCACACCCGTACAACACACCACAGAAAGGGGAAACCCAATTCGGGACCGACCCTTCCTACCATTTTCCCTTTCTGGAGCAGCTGCTATATGGCCACATTCTGCTCTTGGCTACAATTTATACGCAAATCGCAAGTGCAACATGCTGCACTTTTTTAACTTCCTCTTGAGCAGACTATACGATGAATGCAAGGAAACACTGCAGTCATAAACCTGACAGGCCTATTTACCCAACCCATGTCAATGTGTCATGCAAGTATGCAAGCAGTCATTTAGAAGACACTTTATTTTTTCTTTTGGCTACCAACCCAGAATCAACCAACAGCAAAAAGATCATCTTAATGTGTTAGTTCGGAGCAAACTGAAAAGTACAGCATGTTAGTTGGATCCTCACCACCAAACCTGAAATTTCAAGCGGTTTCAACTTATTCATAGTGAATGGCCTAAAACTGACTTTATGTCAAATCAACTTTTGACTGAAAAACTTTTTATAGTAAAGTATATCCAAATCAATAGTGGATTACATAACCACACAAGTCTCACCACAGCTTTTTTTATTTTTTATTTTATTGGAACTTGACAGCTCCAGTTTACGATTATTTGTTTTTGTTGTATAGGAAAGGGGCAGCAGAAAAGTAATCGAAAGGAAGGTGATTTTGAACACAGCAACATTCCCTTACCGTCAGGTTCTGGCCGCTGTGGCCCTGGGCAATCCCTTCACCTATAAAGAGGCCTCTCTCTTTTACGCTCTTTCGCCGCAGACCTGGACTCCTGAGAGAAAACAAAAGAGGAAATCTTAATTAAACTCCATGAATCACACAGCCTTCGGTCTTTTAATGGAAGCATTGTGCAGCTCTCTCAAATGTGACATGTGAAGAACATTTTGAAAGATTTACGGAGTGTTTCTAAGCAGCTCACAGTGAGAGAAAACATTAAAGTGACCAGTGGTTCAAGGTTTTCACTTTCTTGGATTTAAACGTCTGAACAAAGACACTGAAGAAAAGAAATAGAAAAGGGCTCTGTACATTAACAAATCAAACAGTGTCTGGCTGGTATACTGGCAATTTGAAAAATATAAATAAGCCACAGCTCACAAAACCACCAACAGCGCAGCATTAAGCCCACAGGAAATTTATATCATGATTCAGAACATCTGACTCTGTATTCAAAGACTGAATGAAAAGGGTCAGAGAGGTTACCATGCCTCTGTGCTATGGGGTTTGGGACTCCACTGATAGACTTCACCTGATTGGTTAGACAGCCTTTCCCATAATTTACTAATGAATCATTCACAGTGTTTATGTGACAGTGTTTAACCAAAAAAGAAATGACAGTCGTTTTCGCAGATCCATGTGAAAAAGGATCGTTTTGACAAGAGTGCTGTCTGTACGTGAAACTTTTCAAAAACGCAAAAGGAAAAATATTTCTGTTTCTACTACAATTGTGTAAAAACAATGCTTTTATACAAAGCGATTTACAGTACACATTATTTATTATTATAATTACATTTAAAATATTTTTTTACAAGCACAAATATTTATTCATTCTTAGTGCCAATAATAAATATTCATTTCAGATGCAAATAAATTAATATGGAAATATTTAAAGCAAAAATAAGTATCACTAATTCTGGGAATTAGCAAGCAAACAAACAAACAAGTAAAGTAAGCACAAATAACTTTATTCTGAGCACAAATTAATATTTATTAATTATGGGTGCAAATAAATAAATATTTTTTATTTCTAACATAATAAATATTTAATATCGTACATTTCATTGTTTAAACAGACTGTCAAAATAAATCCAAACGAAACCATAAAACCCCAAATTTCTAGACAAATATCTGGTGTGTTTTACCATGCAAACTGTCTAACACAAATTTGTTAACAAATCTAGACTGTCAATTGTTGAATGACTAACCTATTCTCAACAAGAACTGCTGGCACAAAATGGATTTATGACAATCAAAAATCCTCTGAGTAGACATCAGCTAACAATGTGCAATGACCTACTGACAGCCCTCGCGATAATTCATGGAAGCCAAAAGTATTCAATTGCAGTCACGTTTTGGGTTTAATGCACTTTCTTCATTCTGTTTTGTTGCTCATTGCATTGGGTCACCATCGCTTTGACCTGAATTCTTCTCCTCTTTTTGGACAGTACGACTCCACTATCCCTGCGTTCAAATGTTTAGGAGGAAAATACTTAAGAACATGACAGAACAGTCTCATGGCATATTCACTGATAAGCGGTAAGGGTTTAATAATTAGATGGCCTAAACAATAGAGTTAACTGCTGGGTTAATGTGTCACAATAAAGGTGTGTTTGGATGCATGATTTAGTCTGGAATCATAAAGATAAAACTGAGCAGGAAAAAGGAGATAATGGTGAGAAAAAAAATAAAAGTTACAAGAAAACAACATATTAAACTTCCAGATAAATGCAATAAATCCAAATAAGACTTTATAAAACAAGCTGGTAAGTTGTTAATTTGACCTACAAGGACAGTTATAAAAAGATGAATGCCTAAACACTGATTTAACAGGTTTATCTCACAAAGTTCAACAAACAGCACACACTGAATAAAAAAAATAAACTAACAAAAAACATAATCATAATCCCTCATTTTTCTCATCAGCCTGTCTTCAACATTGAACAAAACACAACATTTTATAATGGGATCAGAGATTGCTTTGTGGATGATGGATGTCAATTTTGGACCTTGATCCAAAACAACCTATAAAATTCTTGGGAATGGGAATAAAATCCCATAAATATTGTGGTAGTACCATAGTACAGTGATGACACCAAATACATGTCATGGTACTGAATGACTACCACAATATTCAATATGTCCTGCAGATTTTAGCTCCAACTTGCCTCAATATACCTGCCTTTAAGTTTCTAGTATGCCTAGTAAGAGCTTGATTAGCTGCTTCAGGTGTGTTTAATTGGGGTTGGAGCTAAACTCTTCAGGACACTATGCCTTTTGTTTTTTCAAAAATTATTTCATTCACAAGATATTCCAGAGTTTATTAACTTAGTATTACAGTAGCTGTCATTTAAAAAAATTAAGGGGAAAGCATTTTGAACATTTGATGGAAAGTTCATAATTACGAATTTACAGTACAGCCTGTAAAAAATAAATTGGTAGTAACTACGTTATTTTGGCAGAAAATACTGGAATAAGTGCATGTTTTACTGGAATAGTGGTTTAAGTTTCTGAAATGCTTCTTTCAGGTCTGCAATTATTTTTCATACATTAAATGTTAGCCTTAATATTCAACAATTAATAGGAAGCATGCTTCAATGTCCTCTAATAAGCTTACTGAAAAAAACTAAAAACGTTTAAAAAACAATTGAATCTCAAACATCAACAGGGAAAAGCAGCTTGACTCTCAGCTGGACAAGCGGTTCACTAATTCAGGGGCACAGTTCTTGCCGTCATTTGGGATTTAGAGAACAACAAATGTGTGCTTTTCTCATGCATTTTTGAAGTGATTCTTCTGTAGTCGAGGACAGCGCAGGAAAAAAATCCTCTAATCCGATCGTGGTCAATAACTCGGGTCAAAAAAGTATGATCAAAGTAGTGAAAGAAGGAAAGGAAAAAGGACAGTCTCCTTACACTTCAAAGCTCTTGACCATGAGAAATTCTCACAGAATGTTATACAACTGTTACTGTTGTGAACCCGTTTAAGACAGTTCTGATGTGATGGTTTAGTGTCTTCAAGTGTGTAAAACCAAAAAAAAAAAATGAAAGAAACCACAATATTATTCACATAATAATATTGAAAGAAAGTGCAGGATAAATAAATCCAAACATACCTGGAAAGTTTGTTTTATCTTCTCCTTTAGCAATTATCCAGTTAAGTGCCTAGTTGATAAATCCATTCAAATTTACTATCAAAATTTCAGATTCTCATGCATCCCAAGACCCTTTTATGCAAGATATAAGGCTTTTCTTGTACTACGGTTGACTTCATAGCTGAGGATGATGGCATCGGCCCATTTAGTAAGAGTGGAGACAAAAAATAAATAAAAAGGGGGGGCCCGGAGGTGTAGCCTACCCATCGAGAAAGCAGTGGGGTTGAAAACGGTGGTGGACAGAATAAAAACAAAAAGATCATACAGAAAAGGGGACCTGAGTCTGGCCACATGGTCTTGGATTTGCAAATCCCATTGTCAATGCCGCTTGGGAAAGAAAAAACTAAGGAACTTCAAGAGATTATGATTTTATACATAATGCTGGCTGTTTCAAAGTACCACAGGCCTAGAGTAAACTACCCTTCATAAAAGTTTGATCCTTCTGATTTTAGCTGCAGTAAACAACCTTTATCAATCTGGAAATATAGTACGGTTAAACAAGGTCTAGTAAACACAAATGAAGACTTAGTACACTGACAAAAAGAGAGAGAGAGAGCATTTAGATCATGAAAAAAAGAAAATAAAAATCTAGCTGTCGGACCCTCTTACACGAGGCAGTCTGATTAAAATAAAAAATGTAATTAAATATTTAAAATAAGACATTCTAACTGAAATAAAATAAAATACAAATCTAGCTGTCAGACCCTCTTACATGAGGCAGCCTGATTAAAACAATTCTAATTGAAACGAAACAAAACAAAATAAAATTTTCCCAGTCATACTATCTTACGTTAGCCATTCTGACTGAAATAAAAAATAAATAAAAGCCAAAATGCTCTCTGGTTAAAATAGTTTCTCTTGAAGTCTTGTTTCACATTTTTGGCTGTAACTTTTGGCTGTAACCTGTGGTTTTGGTTCACACTTTGATATACCAAATTCTACATCAATTACTATTTTAATCCAGCGTCTTGTATCGCATCTCCCATGAACAGAGTGTTTTTTTTGTAGGACTTATTTTAGGTAAACCGCATACGGATGGCTAGAAAAGTCTTGTCCATTCCACTGCCGTCGAGGATTCTGAGAGCAAACACTCCGAAATCTGCACAAGGGACTTGCACCATGTCACGATATGTCACACTTCAGCTCTGATTCAACACTGGCAGACTTTCTGTCATACGCTGTTGTCTTAGAGCGCGTCTACTAAAAGTATTCTCGGAGTAATCTCGGCATCACCTCAAAGCTCTTCGGGACATGACAGCAAAACCACACAGACAAACTTCTGAATTCCAGTTTTTCCATGTCACCACGTCAAAGATATAGCCCTGGAGTATAACGCATTTTAACTGCGTAACAGTCAGTCACTTCATTCAAAGTGATCCACTTTTTGTTCTATGCTGATCATATCTCTTTGCTAAAGATTCACTAACATTTAATGCTTTTTTGAGCCATGCAAATCATAATATTTACACTCCACACAAGTGTTGCAATGTTTTGAAAGCTGTTGTGAACCCTCCTGCCCCTTATAAACCACATCTTAACAACATACATCAGTGTCTGAATTGCGACGCTACACTTGACCTCAGCAGTCAAATAAATGCAAACATTTTTATCCTGTTAAATTATGATTTCTCTCTTTTCATAATAATCAGACTAACTCCCATTCTTCTCTACTGTTCTTCATTTAAAAGTTTGGGGTCGGTAAGATTGTTTAATGTTTTTTAAAGCTACATTTCTTTTAATGAAACTACAGTAAAATAGTAGTTCTTGTTAAATATTAGTAGCAATAATAATAGCTTAAAAGCGCCATGCGCATTTTACTTTCACTTTCGAATTAGCGGCAGTTTGGTGTCAATTGCTTGAATGCAACAAACAAAATACAACGTCAAAAACTCACTTTAGCGTATATATAAAACATAGAACTTTTTAACAAAACGAATAAAAAAAAATACACCATGTTATAGGGCAGGCTATGCCTAATGTAAAATAACAAATAACAAAGTTTAAATAGGTATACAAAACTGGAAATAGGCCTAGTAAACATGTATAATATATAACCAAATAAATAAGAAACGTAGAACTTTTATTAGCAAAACGAGTAAGAAAGCTTGGAGGCACGGCGTACACCTTGATGCAAATAAAATAAATAATTGACACAAAGTTTAAATAAAGTTAAAAAATCAGCAAACAATGTGTAACCAATTAAATAAGAAACGAATGTTTAAAAAAAACTTCCAAAATCACCTTAGATAAACGGCAAAAGTCAACAGGCTTTTCAAAATCCAAAATATTGCCAAACAGGGGCTTTTGCATTTAGTTTCGAAACCAAATCATCCTCCATCTTCTTTTCTGTCCGCGTTCAGTTTTTAATTGTAGTGCCTGTTCTTTTACTGAACTAAATGATTTTTATTACTACAAAAAATCTAAACTACGGTGGGGGTCGGTGGGCAAGTGATGTAACCGATGTTGCGGCTGAACACCGGTATCACTGTCAACACCGTCTATCACGGCAAGCCTACTGTGTATCACCCTTAAAACTAGAAGATATAAAGGAGGACAAAAGTGGTCACTTGAAGTTAGCCAATCATTAAAAAGACCAAGAAGCTTATGGAAAATGATGTAGAACAAGACCAATGGCTGTCCTTTGAGTCAAAGTACAAAAATTACAAATACAAAAGTTAAAACTTAGAACAGGGCTGCCCAAACTCGGTCCTGGAGGGCCGATGTCCTGCAGAGTTTAGCTCCAACTTGCCTCAACATACCTGCCTTTAAGTTTCTAGTATGCCTAGTAAGAGCTTGATTAGCTGCTTCAGGTGTGTTTAATTGGGGTTGGAGCTAAACTCTTCAGTACAGTGGCCCTGCAGGACCGAGTTTGGACACCCCTGACTTAGAATGATTAAAATGTAGAAGCAAAACAGAAACATTAACAGTGCAGCTTGAGAATGTAAAACATGGACCTGAGCATCAATTTTTAGGTTGAATTATATATACATAGTACATACACACACTGTTCAAATGTTCAGGGTCAGTATACATTTTTTTTTTTCTCACCAAGGCTGCATTAAATCAGCAAAGCTTGAATGGCGAAAACTTTTCACCATGATTACTCCAGTCTTCAGTGTCACATGATCCTTCAGAAATCATTCTAATATGCTGATTTTGTCTAGGGATGCACGATATTATCGGACCAATATCGGAATCGGCCTATAATGGCTTTAAATGTAAATATCGACCAGATATGAAAAATTACGCCGATATGTCTTGCCGATAAGAGGAATACGTTAACTCACATGTGCTCAGGGTGTGCTAGCGACTAGATCATGTCAAAAAATGCGATTAGATCATGTCAGTATTGTGGCTCATTCTTGAAGCAAAATTTTGCCTGAATGATGAATCAATTCACAGTTTTGGATCACTGTTTTTAAACTGAGAATGCACGTCATGCGTTTGGTGTATGATAGAGTAAACAGTAATAGCATGTGCAGCGGCAGCCTCCCCCGGTTGGTGTATGATAGAGTAAACAGTAATAGCATGTGCAGCGGCAGCCTCCCCCGGGTCCTAATACCAACCAATTCAATCCCGTCATTTCTCCTAAGGAAAGACATATAATGCCCATAAAAATGGATTTCTTCATCTATTCATCATAGTAAACTTTCCTTTGAATGACACCACCTATACTACTCAGGTCATTTTTATGTGTTTACTGTTCTTTATATTATCTGTTGTATGTATACTGTTTTCTGCATGCTTATGATAGAACCACTCGTTCATGTAATCTTACCTATATGTGATCTTACCATATTTTAGTATGCTCAATCGTCTCTGATATCTAAACGAGAGGTATACTTAATTTGGAACATAGGCAACATATTTAGTGTTCTAAGAATCTTTAGTAATTTTGCATCAGTACCTAATCGAGTTCCATATGCAAATTACCATGCTTTCAGATAAAGGGTCATAAAACTCCCCAGTATTTCCAACCTCCCGCTTAGAATTTCAGCCTTTCTCATTAGACAAGCCCATCCTGAGAGGCGTGAATCTTCTCAGACCTTAAAGGGCTCACGCACAGTTCCGCCCAGGTCTTCTGCTAGGTCTTTGGCTGCGGCCCTTGGTGCAGAGCTTAAACCGTGCAGGTTTTGCCCGGTGGGCTCCCACAACATAGCCTGTCGTATGCGGTTCTGTATATTCTGAAGATGAGATTGTGAGCTAGAATGCTTCGCAACTCTTACTCTGCACAGGCTTTCGGGCCCTTGTCTGTACATTCACCAACGTCCTCGGATCTCAGCTGAGTCTCGCTTAGCTACATGGTCCCGGGGATAGAAAATGGCTAATTGGGCCCAATTTTGGACATTTTCACTTAGGGGTGTATTCAATTTTTGTGGCCAGCGGTTTAGACATTAATGGTTTTGTGTTGAGTTATTTTGAGGGGACAGAAATTTACACTGTTATACAAGCTGTGCACTCACTACTTTACATTGTAGCAAAGTGTCATTTCTTCAGTGTTTTCACATGAAAATATATAAAATATTTACAAAAATGTGAGGGGTGGACTCACTTCTGTGAGATACTATATATGTGTATGCTCTATATATTTATATATACAGTGGGGAAAAAAAGTATTTAGTCAGCCACCAATTGTGCAAGTTCTCACACTTAAAAAGATGAGAGAGGCCTGTCATTTTCATCAAAGGTATACCTCAACTTTGAGAGACAAAATGAGAAAAAAAAATCTTAGAAAATCACATTGTAGGATTTTTTAAAGAATTTATTTGCAAATTATGGTGAAAATAAGTATTTGGTCAATAACAAAATTTCATTTCTATACTTTGTTATATACCCTTTGTTGGCAATGACAGAGGTCAAACGTTTTCTGTAAGTCTTCACAAGGTTTTCACACACTGTTGCTGGTATTTTGGCCCATTCCTCCATGCAGATCTCCTCTAGAGCAGTAATGTTTTGGGGCTGTCGCTGGGCAACACGATTTTCAACTCCCTCCAAAGATTTTCTAGGGGGTTGAGATCTGGAGACTGGCTAGCCACTCCAGGACCTTGAAATCTTCTTACGAAGCCACTCCTTCGTTGCCCGGGCTGTGTGTTTGGGTTCATTGTCATGCTGAAAGACCCAGCCACGTTTCATCTTCAATGCCTTTGCTGATGGAAGGAAGTTTTCACTCAAAATCTCACGATACATAGCCCCATTCATTCTTTCGTTTACACGGATCAGTCGTCCTGGTCCCTTTGCAGAAAAACAGCCCCAAAGCATGATGTTTCCACCCCCATGCTTCACAGTAGGTATGGTGTTCTTTGGATGCAACTCAGCATTCTTTCTCCTCCAAACACGACAAGTTGAGTTTTTACCAAAAGTTCTATTTTGGTTTCATCTGAACATATGACATTCTCCCAATCCTCTTCATCCAAATGCTCTCTAGCAAACTTCAGACGGGCCTGGACATGTACTGCTTAAGCAGGGGGACACGTCTGGCAATGCAGTATTTGAGTCCCTGGCGGCGCAGTGTGTGTTACTGATGGTAGCCTTTGTTACTTTGGTCCCAGCTCTCTGCAGGTCATTCACTAGGTCCCCCCGTGTGGTTCTGGGATTTTTGCTCACAGTTCTTGTGATCATTTTGACCCCACGGGGTGAGATCTTGCATGGAGCCCCAGATCGAGTGAGATTATCAGTGGTCTTGTATGTCTTCATTTTCTAATAATTGCTCCCACAGTTTTTTTTTTTCACACCAAGCTGCTTACCTATTGCAGATTCAGTCTTCCCAGCCTGGTGCAGGTGTACAATTTTGTTTCTGGTGTCCTTTTGACAGCTCTTTGGTCTTGGCCATGTGGAGTTTGGAGTGTGACTGTTTGAGGTTGTGGACAGTTGTCTTTTATACTGATAACGAGTTCAAACAGATGCCATTAATACAGGTAACGAGTGGAGGACAGAGGAGCCTCTTAAAGAAGAAGTTACAGGTCTGTGAGAGCCAGAAATCTTGCTTTGTTTGTAGGTGACCAAATACTTATTTTACCGAGAATTTACCAATTAATTCTTTAAAATTCCTACAATGTGATTTTATGGATTTTTTTTCTCATTTTGTCTCTCATAGTTCAGGTATACCTATGATGAAAATTACAGGCCCCTCTCATCTTTTTAAGTGGAGAACTTGCACAATTGGTGGCTGACTAATACTTTTTTGCCCCCTGTGTTTGTGTGTGGGTTGTGTGTGTGGTGTGTGTGTAAGATATATATTATATAAATACACACGTACCCATACAGTGGTGTGAAAAAGTGTTTGCCCCCTTTCTGATTTCTTATTTTTTTGCATGTTTGTCACAATTTAATGTTTCAGATCATCAAACTAATTTTAATATTACACAAAAGATAATGCAAGTAAATAAAAAATGCAGTTTGTAAATGATTATTTATTTTATTAAGGGAAAAAAGCTGGTCCAAACCTGCCTGGCCCTAAGTGAAAAGTTAATTGCCCCTCCTGTTAAATTATGAAAGAACTGTGATTAACCACATTATTTTAGAAAGCTGAGTAAAATTTCACAAGCCACACCCAGGCCTGATTACTGCCAGACCTGTTGAATCATGAAATCACTTAAATAGAACCTGTCTGACTAAGTGAAGCATGCTTAAATAGCAACACATCATGCCACGATCTAAAGAAATTCAGGAACAGATGAGAATCAAAACAGTTGATGTATCAGTCTGGAAAGGATTATAAAGCATTTTCTAAGGCTTTGGGACTCCAGCGAACTACTGTCAGAGCCATTATCCACAAATGGAGGAAACTTGGAACAGTGGTGAACCTTCCTAGGAGTTGCCGGCCAACCAAAATTACAAGAGCGCAATGACGACTCATCCAAGAAGTCATAAAAGAACCCAGAACAACATCTAAAGAACTGCAGGCCTCACTTGCTTCAATCAAGGTCAGTGTTCATGATTCAACAATAAGAAAGAAAGAAAAAAAAAAAACGGGGCCCCCCCCAAAAAAAATGGCATCCATGGGGAGAGTTCCAAGCAAAAGCCACTGCTGACAAAGAACACTAAGGCTCGTCTCTCATTTGCCAAAAATATCTCTTGATTATCCCCCAGACTTTTGGGCAAATATTCTGTGGAATGATGAGACAAAAGTTGAACTTTTTGAAAGGTATGTGTCCCGTTATATCTGGCGTGAAACCAACACAGCATTTCATAAAAAGAAAATCATACCAACAGTCAAACATGGTGGTGGTAGTGTGATGATCTGGGGCTGCTTTGCTGCTTCAGGACCTGGAAGACTTGCTGTGATTTAATGGAACCATGAATTCTGCTGTTTATCATAAAATCCTGAAGGAGAATGTCCGGCAGTCAGTTTGTGATCTCAAGCTCAAGCGTGCTTGGGTTATGTAGCAGGAAAATGATCCCAAACACACAAGCAAGTCCACATCTGAATGGCTCAAGAAAACTAAATTAAGGTTTTGGAGTGGCCCAATCAAAGTCCGGACTTAAATCCGATTGATATGCTTAAACAGTCCATTCATGCTTGAAAATCCTCCAATGTGGCTGAATTAATACAATTCTGCAAAAAAGAGTGGGCCAAAATTCCTCCACAGCGATGTGAAAGACTCATTGCCAGTTATCGCAAACGTTTGATTGCAGTTGTTGCTGCAAAGGGTGACTCAACCAGTTATTATATTTAGGGGCAATTACTTTTTCACATTGCCAGGCAGGTTTGGACAGCTTTTTTTTCCTTAATAAAAGAACTCATCATTTAAAAACTGCATTTTGTATTTACTTGCATTATCTTTGTGTAATATTAAAATTGTTTGATGATCTGAACATTCAAGTGTGACAAATATGCAAAAAATTAAAAAAACAGGAAGGGGGCCAACACTTTTTCACACCACTGTGTATTATATATATATATAATAATATATATATATATATAAATATCTATTATTTGATGAATATAAAGTTTAAAAGAACATTTCTTTGTGAAAACTCTAATTAAAAAAAAACTTAAAAGGTAAGATGTCTGAAATAATTCAAATTAATGTCATCAAAAGCATTTAAAGATTAGTATGTCACACTAGTGGACATCTCGTCACTCTTGCCATCGGCTACCCCATCAGGCATTTGTTATGTTTAAAATAACCATTAATTACACTTTAATCACCATTTCCGTTGTCCCCCCCCCCAAAGCCAGTTTGTTATTCCTGGGTGTAAAAAAAATTCAACCAGTACAGCTTATACACATTTTCTATTGCCATTTCATGAAGCTCAAATTAAACTTTTAAATATATTGCAAATACATATGAATTGCATTTACTTAAAGTAATCATTTAAATTATTTTATTTGAATGACACGTATGACATTCTTTTGTGAAATACAAGAGGACGCCAGAATGACAGTCTCAGTCCCCATTCACTTACATTGTATGGCAAAACGAAGCAATTAAAGTGAATGGTGACTGAGGCTGTCCATCACATTCTGCCTAATCTTCGTTTGTGTTCATTTGAAGAAAATGGTCCTACAGGTTTAGAAGGACATGAGGCTTAGTAAATGATGACAGAAAAAATGGGCGAACTACCACTTTAAATCACACCGCTTGATGCAAATCCCAAAACGGAGTAAAATTCAAAGTACACAAACTCCACTTCAGATCACAGCACCGTTATTGACTAAACAGACCCATATACATCCATATATTAATTCCCACAGCGTTATAAAACACGACCTAGTTCATTTCAGTCATTTAATAATGAAATAAACCCCATAAACTGACCGAGGACACACGAGGAAGACATACAGGCAGCCATGACTTCATACTCTGACACATCAATGAAGAGAGGCGCGCGCGCGCGCGCGTGCGTGTGTGTGTGTGTGTGTGTTTTAAGTCGCACTCACCCAGAACCACCGGGAACGAGGATCACCTCTGGCTCATGATGAGAGCGCTAGGATCGCGGACAAAGAGACGCGGGGCTCAGCTCGTGTGTACTGCTGACAGCAGATGAGTGTGAGTGAGTGTGTGTAAACGTGCCTGACTGCCCAGTTCTGCCTCAGCATGTACAGGAAGTGATGCAGAGGATATGAGGTCACCGTGGAACTGCGTCAGGTGCGTGTGAGCGCGCGCTACAGGCCCATCTGGCTCCAAACCAGACCATTTATCGCTTGTAATTATAAAGCCAATATGTATGTGTTTTGGAGTAAAATGTGTGACAACTTGCCCCAGGTCTCCTCCATTACATTCTGGTTATTATCAATAACTTTAAAAAGTATTAAGATTTGGAAAGGATGTATTTTCAATCCTTATTGAGGCTGAGAGAGTGACCCTAAGAATGATCTAATCGTACATGCTATACTGCATTAACACGCCAAAAATACTGATAAAAACTGATAGGCCTTTATTATATTCAGATAACAGCATATGCAGATAGATTGCCAAACCTTCCTCCTTTTCCATACATGTTCATCTCTACTTCCTAGATTAGTTTACGGTCTTTAAGCTTCATTTTAAAGTTACAGCAATACAATATCTGCCTTAAAATCAATATGATGTGCAACCTGTGATAAGTGAAAGTGGTGAGTAGAGAAAAAGTGAAAGCTGTATTGTTTGACTGACAAGTTGTATTACATAAGAATGAGTTGCCAAGCTATTTGTCCATGTTTTATCTATTTGTCCGTTCAAAGGTCAATCTAACCTTTCAGTCCTGCTGTTTTGAAAGTCAAAATGAGGTCTAATAGTAACTGCTCTTCTATCATTTACACTGAGGATGTGATGTGACTGCCTCTTGTTAGAAGTGACTGAATAAATCAACTGTTTATCTGATTAGCCATGTTTTTGACGTGATGTTGGAGATCTTGTGTGTTTGTATGTGATAAAACCACAGGCTTGGAAACAGAAACGATCCATTCAAAACCACACAGGAAATGGATGAATATGCAGCATTATGACATTCTGATTGTCTATTCTCGAACAAAAAAAACAGAAATGGATTATGAGAAAGGGCCTGAATTTAAATGTGAACTCATGCCACCTTGTTCTGCCCCTCAAGTAGCAAGTTCAAGATGACGTATGTGCCAATCCAAAAGAAAAACAAGAGTCCTCGCGCATAACCACAGGTTCAGCTGTTCTAATCTGTGCTTCGAGTCAGATGTGCAAACAGAATGCCACCTCTTTAAACAAAGCGGACAGTTTGCTTTCATTTCTCCAAGTTCGGGGGGGGGCTGACGCCCAGGCCGAGTTCAGTGATATCAGAGAAGAGAATTATCCACGCCGTGTTGAACTGAAATAAAATATAAATGTTAGATGAAATACTTGAAGTTTAGGTTGAAGCAACAAGATTGTTAACTGGAACTACATAAAAACTAATGCTGAACTAAAAATTTGATGAAATCAAATTAAAAGAAAACTGGGAATATGAAAAGCTAATTCAAAATATAAATAAAAACTATAATAGTACATAAACAATACTAAAATAACACTTATTCCAAAAAGAGAAGGAGATATTTTAAAGGTAGTGGGGGCCTAAACAACTTTGGGACCCCAATGATTCAATGGAAGAAAAAAAAAAAAAAAAAAAGGGAAGTTTCTTTTGGTCCACAGAACAAAGAAAAATATACAATAACATGGGGTGAGTAAAGGATGACAGAATTTTATATTTTTAACAACTTAGATTAGCAGGTCAAATCTGTTTTTCAGCATGAATCTGCAGAATGGATAATATACTGTTATTGTATACACTTAAAGTGTAATCAAATTAACCATTTATTTTATGTCTTTTATTTATTTTTTTAAATACAAAAAGAAGTTGCCAAGTGACTTGTGCAATAAATTGTCAGGGAAAATAAAATAAAATAAAAAAAATTAAAAAAAAAACTGTGCACGCACAGTTTTGGCAGTGACATAAATTGTGTTGCAAAGTTTGCTGCTTCAGTATTTGAAGATATTTTTTCCACATGTTTCTATGCTGTACTGAAAAACAATGATAAGCATATCATAAAGGCTTTAAAGGCCTTTATTGAATTAAAAAACAAAAAAATACTGAATCAATATTAACAGTGTTGACCCTTGTTGTTAACCTCTGCAATTGACTCTGGCATGCTTTATATTATCTTCTGGGCCAAATCCTGACTGATGGCTATCCATTCTTGCCTTATTAGTTCTCAGAGTTGATCACAATCTGTGGGCTCCTGCTTGTCCACTCGCCTTTTGAGGACTTACCACAGGTTCTCTATGGGATTACGATCCGGGGAGTTGCCTGGCCACAGATCCAAAATTTCAATGTAATGATCTTCGAGCCACTTCTTTATCACTCTTGCTTTGTGACATGGTGCTCAATCATGATAGAAAATGCACGGATCACCAAATTTCTTATGGATCGCTGGAAGTAGTTTCTCTTGCAGGACGTTTTGATACCATTATTTATTAATGGCAGTGTTTTAGGGCAGAATTATGAGAGAGCCCACTCACTCCCTTGGTTGAAAAGCAACCCCACACATGGATGGTCTCAGGATGCTTCACTGTTGGCACAACACAGGACTCATGGTAGCGTTCACCTTTTCTTCTCAGAACAATTGATTTTCCAGATGTCCCAAACAGTCGGAAGGGAGCTTCAGAGAAAATATCTTTGCACCAGTCTTCTGCTGTCCAATCCTTGTACTTCCTGCAGAATTTCAGTCTGTCTTTTTCTTGGAGAGAAGTGGCTTCTTGACACCAGGCTGTTGTCCAAAATCTTGGCCTCACTGTGCGTGCAGATGCACTCACACCAACCTGCTGCCATTCCTGAGAAAGCTCTGCACTGCTGGTGACACGATTCCTCAGGAGGAGAGGGTCCTGGCGCTTGCTGGACACACTGGGACGTCCTGAAGACTTCTTCACTGCAGTCAAACCTCTCTCCTTGAAGTTCTTGATGATCCGGTAAATGGGTCTTTCAGGTGCAATATTCTTTGTAGCAATTTCTTTGCATGTGAGGCCATTTTGATGCACCGCGATGATGGCTGCGCATGCTTCTTTGGAGGTAACCATTGCTAACAAGAACACAGTGATTGGAAGCACTTCTTCCCTCCTTTTATAGCAATCAGTCTGCTCTTACAGTCTAATTAGTATGATAGTGAATTCACCTGACAAGTACTCATTCACATTTTCACATGTGCTGCTTATATGATTAGTCAATTAATGTTAGCTGGCCATTTTGTGTCAGGATCAAAAAACAGTGAAAATTGTTTTTTTTTTTTTTTTTTTTTTTTTTTTTTGTGAAAAGTTTTTAGCAAGATTTAAATCATCTGATCAGTTCTCACACAATAATCTAGACTCTAATGTGAATGAACACCCAAACAGCTTAGCAGCAACTTGTGTTAAAACACAAAATTTATGTCACTGCCAAAACTTTGGCGGGAACATGAATCTAGAGTGGTAGTCTGTGTGGGTGTATTCATACCCCATTCATTTTTTCAGATTTTGTTATGTTGCTGCCTTATGTTAAATTGCTTTAAATTACTTTTTTTCCACTTCAATCTACACTCCATACACCATACTGACAAAGCAAAAACAGAATTGTCACGTCTTCACCTCTTAAGCTCTGTCAGCTTGGATGGGGGCAAACGCACATTTTCACCAGAAATATTTGATTGGGTTCAAGCCCAGGCTCTGGCTGGGCCACTCAAGGACATTCACAGAGTTGTCTATAAGCCACTCTTGCTGTGCTTGGGTTCACTGTCCTGTTGGAAGGTGAACCTTCTGCCCAGTCTGAGGTTCTGAATGCTCTGGACTGGGTTTTTATTAAGGCTATCTCAATATTTTAGTGCACTGAGCTTTTCTTCTACTCTGATGAGTCCCCCAGTCCCTGCCGCTGAAAAACACCCCCACAGCATGAGGCTGCTACCAGCACACTTTACTTTTGGGATGGTACTCTGCAGGTGATGAGCAGAACTGGTTTCCTTCAAACATGATGCTTAGAATTGAGGTCCATCAGACCAGAGACTCTTGTTTCTCAGAGTCTGAGGGTCCTGTAGGTAATTTTTTGCAACTTCCAAGTGTGTTTCATGTGTCTACACTGAGGAGTCGATTGAGTTTGGCCAAACCACCATAAAGCACAGATTGGTTAAGTGTAAGTGTGCAGTGATATTTGTCCTTCTCTAGATTTCTCCAATCTGCATATATGATCATGGACCTCAACTAGAGTGACCATCATGGTCTTTGTCACCACTCTAACCAAGACCCTTCTACATCAATTGCTCAGTTTGGCCAGGAGACCAGCTCTATGAAGAGTCCTGGTTGTTTCAAACATCTTCCATTATGGACAATGAAGGCTACATGATTCTGTGAACCTTCAATGAAGCAGAATTTTTTCTGAACTCTTCCCCAGATGTGTGACTTGATGCAATCCTGTTTCTGAGCTCTACAAGCAGTTTTTTATAATATGATCATATATATAGATTAATGAATATATATATATATATATACATATACAATACCCCCACTCAGGGCTTGTGGGTTTTCCTCTGATATGCATTTCAACGTTAGCGGTAAGTGTGTGTGCAAAGTAGGGGTTGTTTGAAATACTTCTGATTTTTTAAGTCGATTTTTATGTGATGAAAGTCGAGTCAAAGTTGACTAGTCGCTGATGACGTCATTAATGAACAAATAAGTCTGGAGCTGTGACAAACACCTTGTGCACACCTATGGCATATGACACAGTGCTGCCCACATGGCTATTGCTCCTGTAACAGCTCATTTTTATCAGTTCTTTTGTCTTTAGGTCATTATATTTCTCACAGATTTCTGCTCGTCCTAAATTTCGATAGTATTGCCTCCCGTCGCACAGTAAAGATTACATTCATATGAATGCATTATTTAGTGAGAGCGATTGCGTGTGTGAATTAATTCTACCTGGCAGCGTCTCTCCACTAGCAGTGAAGCTGTGGGATTTAGTTATTAAGAAATAAGCGTGAAACTTTTTTGTTTTTTTTTTTCAGTTTATATAAGCATCTTATGAGAAATTCACGAACTGGTGGTTGGAAAACCCTTACGAAAAATAAGTTCATTCAAGTGTACTATTAGTATACTTCTTTTAAACTAAAAATAAGAAAGTATACTTTCAGTCTACATTTTATGTACTTCTCAGAAATATACTTAAAATTACATTTAAGTATACTTGACTTATATTAATATATTTGAGCTATACTTGTGCTCTGGGAATTCATCTTTTCATTGTTATATGGTAGGGGGCGCTATTACACATCTACTGTACAAAATGTCCAAAACACAAGCGAAGAAAAAAAACGAAACAACAGATGCTTCCACATGTAATGTAACATGATCAGACAAAAACAGCATCAAAACTGTGTGATGCTATGGAATAAAATGTCGACCCATGAAGATTGACTCCATCTACATTTTGATTATCATTATCATTCATCTTTTTTTGTTCAAAATGTTGTTTATTTGTTTCTTTATTTTTATTTATTAACTTTCGCAAGTTACTGTATCTTCTCAGAACCTATACTATTCTGTTAACAAACATGCAAAAGACACAGAATGTGTAGAACTTTGTGAATGACAGGAATTTCTGTCATTCAGATTCTGCGTAGGCCTACATATTCATATCCCCAACGCAAATCCACCAGGACAAGAAATGCCCTCAAGTTCTTGACATACTTTAATCAACATATTGTCTTGCTGTCATACTTTGAGGAAGTCCAATATCCATCTGTTAAACCTGACTGACTGAGATACAAAGAGCATGGGAGGCAAAGTCACAAGCCAAGGCAGGTCAAGTCTGGATACCAGCGAAGATGCTGAAAACACTCACAGTCTGGTCTATGCCTTATCTCGGGCTGCTGGGCCGTGTCCAGTCCAGCTCAAATAAACCGGCAGAAACCATCAAAATAAAGGAAGTGACCTCCTGACCCGGCGAGCCTGCAAAAGGGTGATATTGTTTTTATTAGGGCAGTCAATGTGACACCTCCCTTCATTTGTCAGTGTTCAGTATCGTCTATGAAAACGACAGGTCCGATAAGGTTTTCAGAGCCATCCCATTAATCAACAGCATGGCTCTGGAGAGGAAAGGGGACGACAATGGAAAAAGTCGTCAGCGTGAATGACAGGGAAGTGCCGGGAGCCTTAGTCGCCGTGAGGGAAAGATACAAGTGTAGATCAGCCTTCTAAAGCCGGTAATAATAGGTACTGAGATACCGTATGAGAAACAGTTACATCATCTCTTTTGCTTTTCAAGTATACTCAAAAATGTGCGCGGTCACACAAAGTAAATACCATAGCCATAAAAAACATGTTGATGATGTCCACAATAACATAGATCGCTTTATATGAAATAGTATATGGGCGACATCCAGTTTTACACTGCTTTATTAAACTTCAAATACTCTCAAATCATGTTAATGCATAACCATTCAACAGAATCAGTGGCACCAGGTTTAGTCGTCTGATTATGTGGACACTAACTTTTCCGCTAGCTGTGCACGGTTGCAGAAGCAGACGTGAGAACCAGGTCTGCCGGTTGACTCTGGCCACTCCTGGAGAGGGAACGCCTCTGCTTTCTGCAGATCTTCTGGAGCTTCCTCTACCGGGATCCACTGCGATTTTGTTTCTCCAAAGTCCCACTTAATAAATGAAAAAAATAAAAATAAATAAATTTGTTTTGTACTAGAAGAACTAGTATTTGAATAATAAGATAAGAATTAATACATTTAAGAATAACAGACTCGATTAACAATGGCACAAACTCAAGCAAAAAAATAAAAGAAGTAAAAATGGCTTTAATAATAACAAAAATTCCTTTAATTAAAATAAAATTCATTTACTAATTTATTAATAAATACGCTTAATGAATAATTCATTAATAAATTAAAATTTAATTTAAAAACATTTAATGAATAAATAATTTAAACAAAAGAAATGATTTAATAAAAAGTTCACTTAATACATTTCGTGAATAAGTTATTTTAATAAATAAATGAAAATTCCTGTAATATGTAAATGAACCCAAGAATTACAGCAAATTTTGTGAATTGATTTCTTTAATATATAAAAATAAATACATGAATAAAATGTATAATACCAGAATTAATGATCAGAAAATGAACGCAATAAAAGAACAAAAAAATTAAGACCATGTAATAAATAAAATGCTTTCAGAAGCTAAAATAAAAAACATTTAATAAACAAAAAAATAAACAATGGCATTACTGAAAAATCGTATTATTTAATAAATAAAAGCTTTTAATAAACAATTAATAAATAAGTTATTTTAGTAACATTTAATGAATAAATGATTTAAACAAAAATAAATAAAATGCATTAATAAAAAGATGATGATCTCATTTTGGGTTACGCAGAACAAAGAATCTTATGTAGGTTTGGAACAAGAGGAGGTTGTGTATGATTTGGAGGAAGTATTGTTTTATTCTGGGCTAAACTACTCTTTTAAGGCTCAAATATCTGCAGAGGAATGTTTAGTTACTCACACGCACAGACACAAACAACCCCTCCTCAAAGAACAGAAAACCCCTCGGCCTGTCCACTGTTATCCATGCATCGGGCGGGCGACAGACCCACTCTTAAAATAGCAGAGCGAGGGCCAAATCTCCTGTAGACTGAACAAGCATTTTATACCACTTCCGATGCAGAAAGGTCCTGCCCTGTTCCTTTATTATAGATCTTTAACAGCAAAACAATCGAGCAACAACAAGAACTTCTGGAACACCAAGCCCAGCTTTCTCTTTCACAACTGCTTGCAGTAATTTACAGGAATCTCCCATTTTGATTGTCATAGTTGTACCCAAAACTGCCCAGGAGCCATTTTTTCTGATTTAGATAATTTTTTAGATCCGTTTAAATATTTTGTTCAACTCTCACAGCTAGTTATGAGTCCTTATATAACAAATTATATGATTTGCATTACAATTCTGCCAGTGACTGATGCAAATGGCTCAGAAATTGAACAATTTAACTACAGTAACAGCTTTCAGAAATCACACATTCATCACTGGAAGATTGCTCTTGACATCAGATGTCTGAACTCTGGACTCACACACCGTGTCAGAGGCGGTTCACATGCTTAGCGTTTTCCTGTTTAGTGAATAAAGCAAAGTTCAATTGTTTTCGTAATGGGGCGATTTGCCTTTGTTTTAGATTAAATGACATCCTCAATCACTTGGCATTCTCAAAAGCCATTCAGAGAGCCAAGAAAGGACTAGACTGCAACGCAACAACAACATTTTCAGCAAAACTGTGACATGTCCAATTTATATTGAGATGTTATACTGACTGATTAGGTTATATAGACTATTTTCTTTCAGATAAGTGTGTTGAAAACCCAGTGTGTTGAATATATACTGTAGATAAACCCTTTTGAAAAACTGTTAGGAAACTCAAACATTTATTTTTACACAAATTTTACATGTGATTTGCTTTAGTCTTTAAAACTCTGCTACCATCTACCCTCCTAAAGCAGTACTGCAGCCTCCAGTTATTACATTTTATTATTTAATATTTTATTATTAATGTTAGTTTTTCCATGTATAATTGAGTTTCATTAAGGAAAACAATTCTATATATTGATAATGTATATATCATTTAAGAATTTATATACTATATATATTATATAGACTAGTAAATGAGATATTATCTAATATATATGTGTGTGTGTGTGTCGTGTGTGTGTTAGAATGATTTAGAGGTAAATGTTTAGGAACATATAATATTTGTAATAATAAAAATAAGCGCTAATATATTACATTTAAAACAATTTAAATTTAAACTACAAATCTACTATATAATATAATAATATTACATAAAAATAACAGATACACTTAATGTATTAATTTTAACATCATTATTAGATTATGTCTTTTTGTGAGACGCTATTTTTATTTATTTTTAATTTGGGGGTGCAGTACACCATTTTCAGCTGTTGTGAAAATCACACGTCGTAGGTCTCAGATTCTCGCCAGGTACAGGCTGGTGTCAGTTCATTCGAGTCGTGTCAAGCATCTCATTTAGGGGCCATATAATGTGAAATCCTCTGAAGAAAAGGAATGGCGTTTTTCTACCCTCTAGCTTTCAGAGCCAATAGAGTGCGAAATCGCCGATGGGTACCAGGGAAAAACACTGCTCATCCTACCCGCACCACCTGACGGTCCTCTTTAGCGGAAGACTCTCTGATGAGCCGTCCCGTGAGATGTGACCTCCTTGAGACAAACCTAAAAGACACCAGTCTAATAAAAACATACATAACAGATTGCTCACCCAAAAAGATCTTCTACAGTGAATGGGTGCCATCAGAAGAGAGTCCAAACAGCTGATAAAACATCACTACAATCCACAAGTAATCCACACCACTCCAGTTCCTCACCCCCCCCCCCCACAGTCTTGCCAGGACTAAAGATTAAAAACGTTTTTTTTTTTTTAGGACACGCAGGTTTTCTCCTCACAAGCCGTTAATTAATGGACTGGAGTTGTTTGGATTACTTTATGGATTATTGTGATCAGCTGTAGGCCTTCATTCTGACCCTGGGCACCCATTCACTGCAGAAGATCCATTTTGTGATATAATGCCATTGATATCCAATTGATAATCCATTTGATATAATGCTAAATCCACATTTGTTCTGATGAAGACACATCTGAATATTTGGGTTGAAGTGTTCTGGAACAGTGTTGTAAATACAACTTACCCACTGATTTCTAGTGGTCCCTCTTTTGGAAGGCCAATAAAGTAGTTTCGCTTTCACAGTCGCTTTCACAAAGAAACACCCCCACACAGGCATCAGACAATACGGCGGGTAGATTGTGAGCGAGGCTGGGGATGTGAGCGGAGGGCGGGCTTGCGGCAGCCACACGTGGCGACCCGGCTGGACTCGCTGATGTCCACGGTGCAAGCCGATCTGGCGATCCACAGCGTGACCAGCACGGATCAGCTCTAGGCATGATGAAGCGGAAGTCGCCCTCTTTTGGAAGGCCAAACAAAGTAGTTTCGCTTTCACAACGAAGCACACAGTGTCTTCACGACATGGGGCCTGGCCTTGGCTTAAAAAACAATACTATCAGCTTTGAGAATTTAAAAGTACGTGAGCCTTGGTGGGTTCGGCAAATCTGTAGTCCACACTCATGCCGTAGAATGGTGGGGGCGTGTTAGACAAAAAAAAAAACCCACGGAAGGTGGGGGGGCGGGTTTTGTTAAGGGTTTTTTGTTAAAGGTGTGGGGTGACTCTTGTTAACTTTTATAAGAATATCTCTTTGGATTGGAGACTTTAGTCTTTGCAACTTTACAGATCTTCTTTATGCACCAAGAGCTTGAAACACTCCAAAGAGAAAGGAAAAATTGAAAATCGCATTCATGACCCCTTTAAGCAAGCGTGACTTTGCATATGGTGTAAGTTTACATACAGTATCAGATATGATGATATATACCTTTACTCTTTTGAGAATTACTTTACTTACATTGAGGAACATGCCAAGTGGTCTCCTCATGGTTGGAGATACCATTATTGGACTTGAATGGACTGGTAAACCCAAGTAAACGCTGCCACCCATTACATACAGCAGAGACACAACTAGAAAATTCTGCCTCCTTCTCCTGGACACAATTCTCATTTTCTTTTCTTGAGAACATGATTGATAAGTCATTTATTGTGACATGATTGAAAGCATAATTATACCAGTGAGTGAGTGATATATATATACTTATACCATGGAGAAAGATACTGACAAGAAATGGATGCCATTCAAAATTGCCATATACAAAGCCATAGAAATCTGAAACAGATGGACAGAACATGTGACTTTCATTTAAATGGGCTGTTTATAATGTTTATATCTAGAATGTTAGGCTGTGTTCGAAACGGCATACTTGCTTACTGCCCAGTACTCAGTGCATACTCCTTACTACTTTTTAAAGAAGAGTGAGTCATTTTCTTGTAGTATGATACCTTTTGTGGATTATAATGGAACCGTTTATAGAGTTTATATACAGTAGTCAACATTTGAAGTGGATCAAAAAAAGTTAATCAAAGTTGTCCCAAGTCTAGAACAGGTATTGTTTTGGTTTTAGGACAACTTTGATGAAATCAAATGTTGACTACTGTAGTTCAGTTTAACTATTATTAATACAAAGCTTGTGAAAAATTAATTAGACGCGTTTTTGAATTTTTTTCCACCTCTTTGCAGACTGTAAATTAAAGGATACATTTTAACACTTCTTCTTGTAATTAAAACAAAAGCATTTTAGATTTGACTGCTTTTGTGGTTTTGATAAGTGCATTAAAGCTGATATTTAATTTTTAAAAAATCCAGTCTCTCTCTGAAACTCTTTGTAATGTAAAGTTTATTGATATCTTCAAACTCATCATCAAATTAGGCCATATTAAGCGGTTACCGAGAAATAGTGATCTAATGTGAACAGCTGCTGGTCTCATAAATAAAGCAGGATCATGCTGTTGAGCAGTACACTTTCCGGCCAGTAGGTGTCATTGTCAAATGTCAATCGGCAGGACAAAAAAGTTGGCGAGGTAATGATAAAACTCCTCGGCGAAATTGATAACCTTTTAACTGATTTTTCACCTGAAAATCAAACTGTTTGGAAAGCAAAGCGCCCACTGCGCTGCACAAGTTCCCCACGAAACAATACAAAGCGCAGACTGCTTCATCACCCAAACTCTTGCTTCGCGTTTGCATCTGTGATAAAGAAGACTGGAAGAGAGCGACAAATGATTATTATTATTGCGACAAGTTTATCAATTTACACACCTCGGCTACTTTTAATCACACGACGACACTCACAGTGACCAGGAAACCAGTAATATCAGTAATAAAGTCCACCTTTAACAAACTCTGGGCTCCATCGCTGGACAATGTCTAAGACTGTAATTTTACCCATATGTTTCAATTATGCTGTCACTCACCGAGGGAGAAGTAACTCTCAGAAAATGTTTGTGTTTCTAACTTCTATCATTAGCAGCCAGCTGCAGTGATGGTAGTGAAGTTGAACCACCCGTCAATCACCTGTATCTTTTAGGTAACGCCCACATGCTTAGCTCATACATATTAATTACGCTATGTGACATCCATCCAGCTGATTGGCTGTAAGGCTGCGGTTAGAAAGTGGACGCTGGCCAGTCCTGTGAAGTGACTCGCAAATCCCTATTTACATTAAGCTCAGAAATATTTAATATTACTTTTTTTTATCATATATGTATGTGCGCGCGCAAAACCCATGTAATTAGACCTTTTATCACTGAGAAAAAAAATGTGATTAAAAGTTGTAAGAAACTTGCCAGATTTAATGACAAATCTCCGCATCAAAATATACACGTTCCCTTATAGATTAACAATTCTTTCCCTTAAAAAGGTCATTTACAAACGTTTGGTTATTACTACCAGCCAATTCCATACTATCTTATATTTAAATAGCATTACAACTTGGAGAACATTTTAAAAACGCAGTACTAATTATAAGTTTGCGAGAATTGCACTGAGACATTGTCAATATATTATCATTGTCAGCTTTGTTAGACATCCACATATTCTACTGGAATGGAAAATGGAATCCACAATTTTAGTATAGAACAAAATTACTTTTAAGAACATCATAAGGAGATCTTCATTTTTTAGCATTTGTCTGTGTCCATTACGCTCTTTCATTCAATACACTGATAAAATACAGAGTGATAGTTTATTATCATGATATTTCATACAAAGGGGAATGTCCAGCAGTACTTATCAATCCCATCCAGGTATAAGCCATGGTGAAATTAAAGTCTTTGCATTAAAGAGTATATCAAATAAACATCTTAGTATAGGGATTATGCATCCAGATGTTTGTTGAGTCTTCTCACTTTCTCCTTCTTGTTTCGGTTACCGTGTTTTTTCCAGGGTTTCCCAGCCTGTTGTTCTGTGTTTGTGTTTCCAGGCCCAACAGGACCACTTCCGGGCTTATAACCCATCACCATCTGCACACCCTTGGTCAGTGCTCGCACATTTTCCTATGAAAAATGACAGATTATGTGTGCAGTGAGGGATTCAACTTCAAAACTGAAATCAATATTTCATTTTCAGTAGCCATGTAATGTTCAGGCAGGCGTTATCACAAAATTAACCCATTCAAGAGTTGAATCTCACTTGATGAAAGAAATGTTTATCCACTGTGTTCTCTATGTGTTTGACTTTTGAGGGTTTGTCGGCATCGCTAGCAATCTGTTCGACTCCTCCACTACGCATGGCAAACCTGGCATGCTGAGGCTGGAAGTCTTTAGGGCTGATGTGGGGTGGAGGGTGGCAGTAAAGGAGTTTACCCTGCAGAAAATCAGGTAGGAAGAGGTTAACATCTCCCATTCTCCATGTTCATAACTACAAAATTCAGAGCTGGTATTGACAAACGAAAGGCACTTACACTGACATAGTCTTTCAAAACGTAACGGGCTGATCTTGACTGGTCTGGCTGGCCGTGTGCCGTCATGAAGCCTCTCATATCTGCATGAAGAAAATACATTATGATTGGTCAGTAAGCGTGCTGTGAAATTCCTTAATGTGTACATAGTGCAAATGGAACTGACATCCATATGCCATGAGCAGCTCCTCATGGGTGGGGGGTCGATCGGGGTCCTCATCCTCTCTTGGTCTGATGATGTTGATTCCATAGGTCCCCTCCAACACAGTTCGAGGGATAGTCTGACATACGTATTTAGGTTAAGGGTAACAATATTTTGTGTTTTTACTGTATTTTTGATCAAATAAATGCTGTCTTGGTGAGCATAAGATACTCCAAAAAATCCACCCTCAAACTGTAGTGTGTTAAAAGATCAAGCAAAAAATACAGTTATCATGATCGTTGCCGTTTTAAAAGGTTATCAAAGAGATGGCTGGAACGTGATCTCTCATCTGATCGATGGGTAGGATCCCGCTGCAAATCATCTCGGCTTTGGTGGACAAAAAAGAAGGCATGACCAGTCCAGGACAATCACACAGGCAGAGACCAGGATCAACAAACAGAGTCTGAAACATGTGGACACGCCAACAGTCAATAAAAGCCCAAGAATAAACAGACGTGTTCATAGATTTCCAAATTGCTAACTGCTAAATTCTTGACTCTGATAGCTTGAAAGCTATTGGCATACAGCTAATGTAATTTGTCCCTAAGAGTGATGTAGAGGCAAAAATTTGAAAAAATGTCAAGAATTCATTTTCAATACCTCCATTGTTCATTAATTAGAAAACACTCACCTGAAAATGCTTTGTGTGTCCAGGTGTAGCTGAAACAGAGACTTTCTTATTCCTCAGGATGGTGTTGATGGTAGAGCTTTTTCCAACATTAGGATATCCCACCTTTAAGAGAATTTAGAGTTGAAATATGAATAATGATATAATGTAGAAATGTAATTTAAACTCACCAGTCCAACTGTGATTTGTCCATCTTTGCATGTCGGCCCAGAATGCACAGACTTAAACATTTCCAGCAGCTCATCTTTGCGTAACAAACGGCTGGAGTTGTAGAAAGATGAAACCGTTGTGGATTCTGGTTTCTCCTCAGCATGATCTTCGTCTCCTGATTCCTCAGAGCATGTCTGCCATTCTGTCTCATCGACACAAACTCTTCCTTCTTCACTTTCCTCTTCTTCTTCTTCCTCCTGCTCACTCTCATCTTTCTCTTCATTAGGTGAAGTGCTATTTTCCTCATGAAGATCTGTGACATTTTTGGAGGTTGCTTCCTGTTCTGTATCACTCTGATCCTCTTGGTCCATCGGCTCTTCTCCCTTAACCACCAAACATGAAGGAGAAACAGAGTAATGAAAGCAGGCATTCGATTCCCTTAAAAGAAACAATGCTTATGAAAATAATAAATCAATTCAAATCAAAGATTAATTTGCATCATTAAAGGGGTCATATGATGCGATTAAAATATTTCCTTTCTCTTTGGAGTGTTACAAAAACACTCAAATCTATGTTACAGCAAAGATTAAAGTCTCAAACCCAAAGAGATATTCTTTATCAAAGTTAAGACTCTGCCACGCCCCCCTTAAACGGCTCATTCTAACCCGCCCCCACATATCTACCTCACTATGTGGAAATATTTGCATAATGCGCCCAAATGTGCACACAAAGAAAGAAGGCGTGGTTTCAGTAACCGCAGTTAGTGTTGAAGCAGCATGTCAGGGAGACGCTGTGTGTTTCAAGGCGAAAGCAAAAGCACTTCCGAAAGTAGATGCATTTAGGAATCTTTAAGATTACTTACAACAGAACAGCAATGCATTTTATAGAAGACCGTTTCGTGAACCTAGGAGAGGAAGTTATTCGATTTTGCTATGACAATCTGGCGCTTCTGAAATAGGTACTGTTTTGTTATTAGTTTAAGTATTGCTATTGACTGTTCAAATGCTGAGTTTTACGCATCGTGTGTGTGTGTGCGCGCATGTGCGCGACAGGTGTTCAAACACCGAGTCAGCTGTCTTAACCGTGGCTTGTGTACTGCAAACACATAACGTTACCAGCTTCATCACTGTGTCTGTCACTCGACTCTGTTCCCCTTTCGGGCTCTGAAGAAGGTAAAACTGAATGACATATTACTTGTTTACATTTATTTTGAAAGCTGAAGCTCACGATTATGTAATGGGCGTTACATTTCCGACGAGTGCTTGTTGTGTTCGGCCAATCACAATGCACTGTGTCAGTTGGCCAATCAGAGCAGACTGTGCTTGTGGGAAGGAGGGACTTTGTAGAAAACGACGCGTTTGCGGAGAGGCGGGGCATAGAGGACCTACATAATGTACAGTATTTGAAAAATAATATGTTTTTTTTTAACATTAAAGCATGTCAAAATATTCTGTTACACCAAATACACAAAATAATGATCTTTAAAAAAGCATCATATGACCCCTTTAAATGTAATTTATTTCTGTGATGCAAAGTCAAATTTTCTCCAGTCACAAGATCCTTCAGAAATCCATCTAATATGCTGATTTGCTGCTCAAGAAACATTTTACTATTATTAGTATTATTATAATCAATGTTGAAACAGTTGTGCAGATTAAGACTTGTGAAATATGTGGTAAAATTTTTTTTTTTTCAAAATTCTTGAATGAATAGAACATTTAAAAAAAAGAAAAATATGCACTTGTTTTTTTTCCTTTACATATTTAATTACCTGAAAATTGCAAAGCCAAAATTCAATCCTACTAACAAAAACTACTATTACTTTTAGTGCATCACTGCAGACAAGCTCCATATATTACCTTCTCCTCCGCCTCGAGTCGTTGTGCCTCAGCTAAAGCAGACCAGAACACTGCTCTGATCCCCTCTTTCTGGAAGTAACGGGCCCAAGCTCGCCGTTGTTCTCTAGTGAGCAGGTCGGCTTTGTTCAGAAGAAGCATGTTTATTTTGTGAACTGAGGCCTCTTTTACATATTTTTCCTGACGGAGACAGAAATTAAAGCATGATTAAGAAAGAAAGAAAGAAAGAAAAGAGGTGTGAGTGTAATTGTTTTTCTTACAAGATCTGGACAGCGGAAGAGAAGCGGGTTTCTGGCATCAACAATTTGAACCACAACATCACTGAGGATAAAGCAAAAAAATAAATAGTACCCTAAGAAACCATCATTCCTACATCAAAGAGTGATTAGATAGTGAAGAGCGCAAATGAAATCTCCATTGTATTAAACAGGCAAGCAAAAGCTCACCTCCTCTCAATGACTCTCCAGAGTTGCCTCCAGAAATCAAGATTCCTCTCAAAAGGGGTAAGAATCAACTTCTGTTCCTCTTCCAACCTATTACAGAAATCGCATTTGCTCACAAACACTATCCTGTTAGAGAATTGAACTTGCTAGTGTATATGGACTAAATTAATCAAACATTCACTGAGCCAGTTCTCTTCTCCATATAAGGAAACTGTCCCTCTCGTTTTGCTGCAGAACCTCAGGGCTTGTGCTCTCGTCCCAAGGAGGCCTGTAGTGACAAAGCAAAAAGCTGAATAAATTAGCTTTTGCATAATTGTGTATCTACAACAGATCAATGGAACGTTCATACAGGTTTATAGAAATCACATTTAATTACACAACAACATACCTTCGGGGAACTCGTAAGAACTGTTTGTTGTCCTCATGGAGTTTCTTCAGTCGTGTGGACTCCTCAGCAGAGAGCAAGCCGGCCCTCGCTTCAGCTGGGACAAATTTTATGTTCAGCTTCTCTGCAAAAAAAATAACACATTTATTATTCTGTTCCTAGCAGTGTTATTAATATACTATTATATTTTTCATATATATTTTTATTTTGATATTTTCAGTTTCCATTTGAATTTTTGTCATTTGTTATGTGCCTTGTCATTCTTATTAGTCTTTTTTTTTTTACATTGGTATTTAGGTTTATTTTATTTCCGTTTTAGTTTGGATTTATTTCCAGTAATATTCACCTTCATCTTATTTCAGTTAGTTGCAACATTTCTTATTATTGTTTAGTTGAAGCTTTTCAAATAATGTGATTCTAATATTTATTGTATTTTATTCACTTCAAATTCATTTAAATGAATAAAAAAACATATTATCGTTGTTTTAGTTAACGATAATAAACCTGACTCCTAGAAATAATTGTAGAAATTATCCAGAGATATAATAAACACTTACCTGCAACAAATTCAGTTCCAGCAAGTTCAGCTGTGGCCAGAAAGTCGTCCAGAGAGCTCTGCTCTGTGACAGACTGTAGGTTGAGTCGACCCCAATCATATCCATCATTCAGCTCACTGGTGTGAAGCTAAAAGACATAAAACAATTATTATACATCAGATTTACATCCACTGAATCAAGTTAACACTCCAACTGTTTCCCTCTTGCATACAGAAAAACATTCCATTTCAAGATCATTTGTAGTATGCATGTCTTGGTTTACTGATATTGTGTGTTGATGGTCTGAGCTGGGGAAAAAATCATTTTAAATGATCCATAAATATTTGTTGCTGCACTTGGTTCTGTTACACATATCGTATGTTTTATTTTATTTTTTGTATAAGTGACAAAATATTAAGTTATATTTTCTGATCTTATTTTAGAAATGCGCCAATATTCTGGTACATGTGAAAGAAAAAGTAAAACACTTTAGGATTAGACTGTCACAATTTCTTACCCATGTGTCATTTCTCCTGTATCCACGGCCTGCGTTCAGTCTCTCCTTTATTAAAGTTCTCCCCAACCCCGAACCCTCTCCACGAGTCTTCTTCTTTCCCATCTTATATACTTTTACACGGTTAAACAATCATATAAATGCGTCCGTGAGCTGTTCGTGGACATTAGCGTGGACAGAACTTCAGCCATGTGACATGTTTGTTATGGTGGAGGAAGGAAGTCATGCGGAATGGTCTATGAGATAAACTTCTTCTTCAGAGCCTTAAAACGTTTAGATCCCGAATAAAATTGATGTTCATTCAGGTTCGTTCATTTTAGTCCAGCGCATATGGTTACAGTTTAAAAGGTTGATAGAACGACTGAGGGGGGGGGGAAGCGAAAAGACAATTCGTCGCCTCAACTTTTGGTTTGTCCCAGGTGTCTCACTGAAAGATGTACGCGGAAAACGTAAGCACTTAAAAAAGTTCCGGATGTAGAAACGGTTGCAAACCGCTTGCAGCCACTGAACAAACGCTGACTGTTCGTGCCACAGCAGAGGACATCACATAACCCAGTTTTAAGATTAGCCCCAACCTTCTTCTTCTCCACGCCTCCTAGTAGCCGAGGGCAATCATTTTAATACATTCAGTAATGAGAAATCTTGAATATAATTACACCTTATATTATTATTATTATATAAATTTTATAATAGGATGATTAACAATAATAATAGATTTAAGGACTTGTAAGCATAACGAAATAATAATAATAAAAATATTATAGGGGCCTGCTTAAAATGGCACTATTAATCATAATTATACAAGATTAATATTATAATAAGTTATAAGATTAATAAACTAATCTATAATCATTATTATTAAAACAACCAAATAATTAAGGTTGTAATAGAACCGAGCATTAACCTATATAATAATAATAATACATTATAATTATAGGTTGCGATGCTACAAAGCATGATGGAATTAAGTATTATACAAAAATTATTATAGTAATATGATATAATACTTATATAATTCATATATTAAGACTTGTAATATAACCTATAATTAAACTATAAGATAATAATCAATACTTGTAGGTTGTTATATATTATAAAAATTATTATATTATAGCTTTAAAATTCTGATGTAGAAACAGCAAATAATAATAACAATAATAATAAATTATAATTACATTTACATTACATTTAGCATTTAGCAGACGCTTTTATCCAAAGTGACCTACAAATGAGGACAATAAAAGCAGTCAAAATTAACAAAAGAGCAACAATATATATAATAAGTGCAAATGACAAGTCTCGGTTAGCCTAACGCATACACGTAGAAGGTGTATATATATATATATATAATTATAATATAATTATATAATATAGATATTAATATATATATATATATATTTTATACACACACACCACACACACACACATACACAAAGAAAAACAAGTAGATAGAATCGAAAAAAAAATGAAAGTAGTGTTTGTTTGTTTGTTTGTGTTTGATAAATACTAAATAAAAAAAGATCAATATAGATAAAGTAGAATTAAAATAAAATAGAAAATGCTAGAGTTAGAGGGTAAAATAAAGATATAACAGATGTGTTTTTTTAGTCGTTTCTTGAAGATGGCTAAAGACAGCTGCTCGGATTGAGTTGGGCAGGTCATTCCACCAGGAGGGAACAGTTAAGGTAAAAGTCTGTGAAAGTGATTTTGTGTCTCTTTGGGATGAACAATAAAGCGACATTCACTTGCAGAATGCTAGCTTCTAGAGGGTACATAAGTCTGAAGTAATGAATTTAGTTAAATGGGTGCAGAGCCAGTGGTGGTTCTGTAGGCAAACATTAATGCCTTGAAATATTATGCGAGCAGCTACTGGTAGCCAGAGCAAACTGATAAACAGAGGTGTGACGTACATTCTTTTCGGCTCATTAAAAATGAATCTTGCAGCGGCATTTTGGATTAATTGTAGAAGTTTGATAGAAGTGACTGTAAGACCTGCCAAGAGAGCATTGCAATAGTCCAGCATGGGTAGAACAAGAGCTTGAGCAAGGAGTTGTGTTGCATGTTCTGAAAGAAAGGACCTGATCTTCCTAATGTTGTATAAAGCAAATCTGCAGGACCGGGCAGTTTTAGCAATGTGGTCTGAGAAATTCAGCTTATCATCAATCACATCTCCAAGGTTTCTAGCTGTTTTTAAAGGACTTATAGTTGATGAGCTGGATGGTGAAATTTTGATAAAGTGATGGGTTTGTTGAAACCACAAGCAGTTCTGTCTTAGCCAGGTTGAGTTGAAGGTGATGGTCCGTCATCCAACAAGAAATGTCTGTTAGACATGCTGAGATGTGAGTAGCTATCGTCGGATCATCAGGATGGAATGAGATTAAATAATGGAATAATAATTAAATAGTATTATTGTTACATATAAGCTAATATCAAGTTGTATACGGTTGCATTACTTTTTATATTACAGGCTCTATTACATTTTAACGTTATATAAATTCAATGAAAGTTTTGTGCTTTGTTTCACATTGAAATCAGTAAATATTATATTTGCTGTGAAACACATTTTATTGGCCCCAAACTTATCAAAATTAAATCATGTCTTTACTCATTGACATGCGCATAAGTCTATACATAAATGAGAACAAATAGGCCGATATGAAACACTTAAAATAAATAAATGAATATCCATAATAAATTAATTAATGGAAACACGAGCAACAGCTGAGCGCAAAATCCCAGAGAGTTTTAAGCCCAGGTTTTGGTATCGTCCTCACTCTGTCGACCCCTCCGTGAAGCTGAGGTGGTTCATTCCGATATATAAGTCGCTGTTTCTCGCTTGTACTGTACAGTGTGTTTCTAGCGATGCTGCGAGCCTAGCGTCCGACGCGATACTCCTCCGCTCGCAGGTCTGTGCAGTGCTCTGCAACTTTGAAAATGTCTTAAAGCAAGCCGATAGATGACTACAGCCTGTTTCACGGTCAAATTTAGGCGTAATAGAATTACTAGAGTAGACTTAGCAGCTTCACTTTCCTCAACACGACCATTATGTTGCCTTGGAAGAAGAACAAGTTCGAGCTGATCGAGGAAGACAAGCAGCAGTCCAAGCAGAAGGGCTATGCCGTGAGCCTCAACTACTCCGCGCTCACCTCCTTCGCCAAATCTTGCCCAGAAAGCGCGCTCAACAGAGTCGGGAGCATGTTCAAATCCAAGAGGAAAAAGGTGAAGATCACCAGCGAGGACCCCACGTACACGGTCTTGTACCTGGGCAATGCCACCACCATCCAGTCCAAGGGGGATGGATGCACGGACGTGGCCGTCAGTAAGATCTGGGGCAAGAGCGAGATGGGCAAGAACGGCACCAAGATGAAGCTGACCATCAGCTCGCAGGGCATCCGCATGGTCCATGTCGACGAAAAGGCGAAGAGACCAGGACACCTGTATTTATTGCACAGGATCACCTACTGTGTCGCAGACCCGCGGCTTCCCAAGATCTTCGCCTGGATCTACCGGCACGAGATGAAGCACAAGGCGGTGATGCTGCGCTGCCACGCCGTGCTGGTGTCCAAGCCGGAGAAGGCGAAGGCCATGGCGCTGCTCCTCTACCAGACCTCCGCGACAGCGCTGGCCGAGTTTAAAAGACTCAAAAGAAGGGACGACGCCAGGCACCAGCAACAGCAGTTAATCGGGGAGCAAACGATTCCCCTGGTGCCCCTGAGGAAGCTGCTAAACGGACAGTGTTACTACAAGCCCCCGGTGGAGCGCAGCAGGAGCGCACCCAAGCTGGGCTCCATCACGGAGGACCTGATCGGGGAGGAGGAGGAGGAGAAAACCATGCACTTTGAGTGCGAGGATATTCTGGACACCGTCAGCGACTGTGTGGCCAACGGCAAGCAAGAACTGTGCCAGATTATCAATGACTTGGGCTCTATGAGTATAGGGAACGACGTGCAGATGCTAAAAGCCGATCTGAGGGTGACTCGCCTGCTGTCTGGGGAGAGCACAGGCAGCGAGTCTTCCATAGACAGCAACCAAGAGACCGTTTCTCTTGCCAATGGCACTGTGGATAGGAAAATGCAAGAAGTCGGCTGACCTTTCTTGAATATAATAAAGACACGATGCTTCGTGGTAAAGAAGAAAAGCGTTTGGGTGCACGAATGTGCCATTTCATCCACTTGACTTGAAAGCGCAACTTTAGGATTCATGGGGTGTGTTTTAAAACCTAGCGAGCTGCCTACGTAGACATCAAGTTTGGGCCAAAACTGCTGCTCTCTGTAAAAAAAAAAAATTTGATTGCCGCCTGAAGTAAAATCAAAGTGGTGCCAAAGTTACAACCTGCACTGCAAACTTTTGAGTTCATCTGATTCGGAGTGCCCACAAAATGCTGTCAAGATAGGCAGCTCACTAGGTTTTGAGACACAAGCCATGGAAATGTTTGTGGACTTAACAGACACTTGCACAATAATCCCTCATTAGGGGTCTGGATGGAAGCACCAGAGTTGCTCTGCGCAATAAGACGCTTACAGTCTCTGCTTAACCTCTCAACGGTGTAAGAGGTTTTAGGAATGATCTTGTTTACCTAATAAGTTTCCCTGAAGGAAATGCCTTTTTCTGTTTCTCCTTTTCTTTCTTTTTTTTAATTGAGAAAAGCAACAGTCCTGAAATATGTAACTCAAACTTTCTTTCTTTCGAAAGAAGTGGTGTCTAAACTAACTGAATGAGTTACAAAACTACTTTCCTTTCAGGATGTTCCATTCATATTTCCCCCCCTTTTTTTAATTTTGCACTGTGGTGGAATTCAGACAAGTATTATGTTATTATTTATGTGCATAATATTGTTTTGCTATATATGTTCTTGCAGACATAAATGTTTTATCTTTGCTGTGCAAAAGAGACAATTTTCCTGATGTACAGAGATGTATATATTAAATACATAGTGTAAACAAAATGCATTATTTTTTAAACAATATGGTTTGTTTCTGTGAACACCAATAAAATTGTAAAATGTACATCGATGTCGAACATTATCTGCTATATTAGCTAAAGTCAAGTAGAGTTGTTTTTGACTGATGGCATTTTGACCCAGAGAGGATTTTATTGTTACTGCATTAGACTAAAACTTACTGACTTTGCTCACACAGGGTATACCAATATTTTAATAATTTTTATACTTTATAATTTTATCATTTTGGTCCCACACTTGGGATTGTCAATCTTTTGTCAACTTGTTTTCTTTCACTGAGCACAGGTTTAATTTCTTTTTGGAACTGATTGGGTATAGGCCTCGTTGATCTGCGCTTATGCACCTCACTTTTTTGTGGATCATTTTGGCAGTGTTCCCTCAAAACCTGAGGTGCAAAAACTCAGATTAATGAGGCCTACAATCAATCTGTTCCAAAAAGAAATTTTAAACCTGTGTAAATTGAAATAAAACAAATTGACAAGCAGACTGAATCCAAATATTTGGTGATAATATAGCATAAATGAAACATTTACAAGCCGGTCAATTTTGACTGGGAACACCAAATTAGATTTTTCAGTCCAGCCCAACGGTAACCTGAACTTCCAAACAGGCTTAGCTGTTTAAATTTGCTGTGTTCATTTACCTGTCTTGCTCTCAAGTGCACTTTCAGAAGCATACAGGCACCGTATTACGCTACCTTCAGAATCTCACAATAGCTGGCACGTTTTCCATTGCCACTTGAGGGGGAGCTGCATATTCCCTGCGGTGAGAGTGTTGATGGGAGTGTTAATAATACTGGCAGAGCTGTCACTTCCTACAGCAGTAGTGGCATAAACAAGCAGCTCTTTATTACTGTACATGTTCTGTGGCCTCCTTTCAGATCTGCAAACAAGTGAAAAATTATGGTGGAGAAGAGAAGCACAAGCAGAATATAAATAAACAATTTCATAATATGCTAAACTCATTATTAGACCAATGAACTGTCACTAAATTTAATGGGGGTAAAATAACTTTGTAGTTGAGAAACAAACCTACTTCCATATTAGACATCATAATATGCTCTAAAATTTTCAGCAGTTAAAGCATCAAAGCAGTTCCAGTCATCATTTGCTCTCAGTTTCCCACCTCCATGGCATACACCATCAAAAGCTTCCATATGCATATGTAACGGTACAACACACAGGGCAGAACAATAAATGGGTATGCTAAAATGAGCCTGTATGTTATATAATTGGCCCATGCAGCAAGGAAACCTATTACCTATCTAATAAAATGCATTTCAACTTCTATGCTGGTACTTCCTTTATGGAGCTTATTAATTGCAATTCTCAAAATGTACGTTCAATTGCAGATGCTTTAACAGATATGCCAGCATACTTCATAAACGATGTAGGTCATGGACGCATTTACGAAATGAGCTTTATTCAAAAATTAATAAGGATAATTTGGTTCTTCCAGTTATCAAGATTAGATCTTGCAGTTGTTTTAAATATATTAAGCAAGTTTTGTACACAAATGTGTGCAAAAAAGATGCAACTTTTTAATATGTGATCCTTCCATTTAAAACAAAATTCAGTGTAGAAAGTTTCATGTTTAAAGTCCAAGTCCCCCATTTTTCATTAATGTAAAATCCATCTTGAAGTGAACTTTGTCTCTGGTGCTCTAATAGAAAAGTAAATTGATTTAATGGCTCATGCGTGAAATTAAATGAAAGAAAGCGCATTATTGGAATGCAACAACTGTGTTGATTAACTAAATAAATAGCGAGAGGCAAATGTTAAAATCTTGATATCTGCCTCCGCAAGGGAATTCTGTTTTTAATGTGCTTTTTTTTTGTGGTGTTGCATCACTAGTTTTTCTGCTGAGACAGGGTTTGGCATGGCCATTGAAAGCAATATGAACTTAAATAATGCATGCTGTTGTTTAAAGCCATGCAGTCGCACAGGTTAGTCTCCTGTTACACCTGTCTAATAAAAGAACAACTCACCCACAGTCTCCCTCTCCCCGCTCTCTCTCACACACAAACACACAGGATTCCCTGATGTTTTGCGTCACATTTTGCATTGGTGCATATGCACAAGCCTTAAATATGCAATGTCATCACAGTAACCCATCCGTGGCAATTGTTTGTATTACAGAATCAAATTGCTTTATTTTGATCCCATTTATTTATTTAGCAAGCAAGCTGTCATAGTTTCATTTAAATCAAAGTCAAATACATCAAAAGGTCCAACTTGTTTGGTAAAACAAAATAATGAAACATCTTAGAAACCATTACAACATGACAGAAACAAGAACAACAACAACAAAAATACAAAACAAAACTGTGAAGTCCTTTTTTGTTTATAAACACTAGGTTTGTGTCTATACCGAAAATGGCTTTAAAAATACAAAATAACATACGCATAGACAAATACCATCTAATCTATAATCTAAATGTCAAACTTGTTTGTTAAAACTAAATAATTAAACATCTTAGAAACTATTACAACATGACAGAAACAAGAACAACAACAAAAATACTAAACAAAACAAAAAAAAAATTCTTTTTATTTATAAAGACTAGGTTTGTGTCTATACAAGGATAAGTTTCCCAAAAACAACTATAGTCATAAGTTCCGTCATTATTAGTGCAACGGAACTTGCAGCAATAGTTAGACAAAAAAAAAGTTCTATCCTTTTTTTTTTTATATATATATACAGAACAAAACAAAACAAAAAACATTTATATTCAAAGTTAAATTCATCAAAAGGTCCAACTTGTAATATAGGCTGCTTTTACACAGAGAAAACAATTAGCATGATTTTGGAAATTTGGTGAGAACCAACAGATTTTCCACCCACAATCTCATCTCAAAGAAAGATAGATTGTTTTCCATCTGTCAGAGCTTTACGTTCATCACCGAGGGCTCCAAACAATATTGTCATTTCAAAAACAAGGCGAGAGTGCAAACAATTGTTATCGCGATGCTCTTAGTGTGGGTGTCATAAATACATACGCAGTCACAGAATTTGTCTTTCACATCCTGTTCCTGTCATGCCCACCTTTTCATGAGTCAGTGGCATCGTCTCAGAGAGCTCATGAAGTTTTAGCACTATAGGTGCCTGCACTAAGAAAGAGGCTCCTCTCTTAAATGTCTTCTACACAAATGGTTCCCCCAGAGAGCAATACATTTTAGTACGCCTATTTTAATCTTTCTACTCACAGACAGGAAATGGAATAATAACAGGAAAACAGGAAGAAACACTGCAATCTGCACACTTAGATTGGGAGATTCCGTGGAAATGTGTCTCTCCAAGGGCTCATATTTTATTTCCACTTGGCCAACGTGTGTTTTGTAGGACTCAACACGGCACCTGCTCAGTCACGTGCAATCAAAAAAAGGCAAGAATCAACTGTTACTGAAGTTAATAAAAAAAATATGATGCAAAGCAGCATGTCAGGTCTCTTGAAATGAAGTAACACATTAATGTACAGCTCTCTCACTGCAAATAATAAATGGCATAGTTGACTTTTGTGATGTTTTGAATGATATACAATTTATTGTGACAAAGCTTACACCTACATCAGTTAACTAGCTGTTAATTAAATTAAATTAAATTAAACAAAACAAAACAAAAATGTTCAGTCCTTTTTTATTTATTGTTCCTATACAGAAAGGAATTTATAAAAAAATTACAAAATAACATCAAATACATCTAATGGCCAGTGTTTGGTAAAAATAAAAATCCTTACAAAATCATTACATGATAGAAACAACAACAAAAAAAAATGTATTTATTTGCATAAAAAAGATCTAGAATTTATAAAAAACTCGTATTTATATTATAAAAAAATTATATTCTAATAATTATATATCATAATAATTATAATCTTTTTTTGTTTTTATAAACAGGTTGTTTGCTATACAGGGGTGTGTTCCTACATTTTTTAGTAAATTCATACTGTTATATCATCTTTTAAAAATAAAATAAATAAAACAAAAGAATAAAATAAAACAAATAACACCATAAAATATCATGTAAATAAATAAATACATACATAAATAAATAAATATTCAAAACAGTGTGTCGTGCTGACTTCATTAATTAAAAGTAATAATAACAATTAAGTGTCAGAGGACAGGACAGAGGCGCAAAGCCATGAGCTGTGGAAGCACATAAAAATAGATCATGTCCAGACAGCATCACACCGCCCAGTCACAGTTTATTTTACTACATGTAATATTAGGATTTTATTTTTACCCCTGTATATACTGAGAACAAACAGACACACAAACATCAGTAGATAACTTGCTCAAGACCAAAACAAGAACACTGTGCCAAGCAGGGTCATTTTGAGTACTTGTACAGAGCTTTTCACCATACCGATCATCCCAAAGCAGATTTACAAATAGTGCCTTACAATCCAACAAAGATTAAATAGCAGAAACACCAATAAAAGCGTGTACCTTTGCTAATACACACATATACAAGAACATTATCTGTAATCTGAAGCTGCTTGAGTATTAACTGGATAGTTTGGCTTTAAAGGGATAGTTCACCCAAAAATTCTTTCATCATTTACGCACCCTTCCAAACCCGCACGAGTTACTTTCTTCTGTTGAACACAAAAGAAGATATTCTGAAGAATGTGGGCAACCAACCCGTTTCTGGTCCCCATTGACTTGCATAATATTTTTTGTCCATACTACAGAAGACAGTCGGGACCAGAAACTGTTTGGTTACCCACATTCTTCAAAATCTGTTCTCGGCACAACTTGAGGGTGAGATGATGACAGGATTGTTCTATCTCTTCGATGTGCTGCTGGTTTGTAGGAGTGCAAACCAAGTAAATGCAGGCGAAAGTCTGCTACGATGGAAAGATCTGGTGGAAGTCTTTGCATTACCCATCAAAGACCAGTTTAGGAGTTTGGGGCTTTCCTCTGTGGTATAGCTTTGAGGATTTTGCAACAAGACAACAGTTCATGTTGAGTAATTCTAACAGGTGACTCGGCAGCATATGGCCTGTGGTCTAAAAGTTCAACATTCAAATCCCTGAGAATTTTACAGCAAAATTGAGGTTGAGGTTGAAACTTGAACAGCATTCCTGTCAGTCGTTTATTTCCCTCTGATTTTAGCTGTGATTTATTGTTAGGGTTGGGATAGGAGACAGTTAAGATGCTTTGGTCCAGGACCAACAAAAAAAGATGTTAGTCCAGGAGCATCTTACTTGGCAAAATCATGGTAACTCTTGGATATGAAGTGATTCACTTTGTTTGCTCATGTTGACAAATTGCCCGAAAAATCCAAGCAGATCGGAGGATGAGAAGTGAAGAACTTTCTTCAGCGCAGCAGCTCATCGATGTCAGTCATCAAAAGCAATGTTTCCTGAAACCGAGTAGTAATGCACACCTCTTTAATTTGCATTGTTATACTATCTCCCTCTTGCAGTTTCACACGAATGTACGTATGCAGTTATGTATAAACTTAATACACATTCCTGGTCTCATTGTAAAAGTCAAGTCAAGTCAAATCAAATCAAATAAAACAAAGCAAAATAAAGTAAAACAAAGTAAAATAAAATGAATCAAAGTAACAAAGTAAAGTAAAGTAAAGTAAAATCAAATAAAAGACCTCACTGGCATCGAGAGTAATTCTTTACGGAATTGAGTGGGAAGTAATGTACACCCCTTAAATTCTTTTGTACTGACTGTTCCAGCTCTATACCATTTTCTTTACTGAACTGAAAAATGACTTTAACCACAATTATTTTTATAGGTTTTACCCCTGGAAAATAATATAGAGCTGAAACAGTAGAAAGAATGTCAAACGAACTTTTACTGATAGTACACAACCGGAAATGTTGGGATGCACTGTAAATACATTCAGAAATGTCAATAATATGTGGCTGGTGACAAAGAAAGCAACATCTCTACTAAATCCCCTGCTGCATTGTTCAGAAATGTTTCCATCACTGCTAATGTAGAGAGACAGAGGGAGACTGTTTTAAAGTAAATCGCCATCACTTCCTTCCTGTTTCCTTTCATTCAGATTTCCTGTGAACTTTGTAAACAAACAAGTCATGATTTGATTCACAGGGACCCAATGCAGTGTTCACCGCTTCTACATACTGAGTGGAGGATATCTACTGAAGTCTCTTATGCTCACCAAGGTTGCATTTATTGATTTAAAATTTTTTGAAATTTCATTACAATTTCTATTTGAATATATTTTAAAATGTAATTAATCTCTGTGATGCAAAGGTGAATTTTCAGCATCATTACTCCAGGGTTCAGCATCACATTATTTAGAAATACTTACTTTTTGAACTACATACTTTAGAAATCATTCGAATATGCTGATTTGCTGCTTAAGAAACATTTTTGAAAATTATTATTAATGTTAAAAAATTGTTTTGTTGCTCAGTACTTTTTGTGGATTTTATTTGATGAATAGAAAGTTTGAAAGAACAGCATTTATTTGGAATAAATATCTTTTGTAACATTACGTATTTATTTACTCTCATTTTTGATCAATTTAAAGCATCTTTGCAGTATCTGAATAACAGTAAAAATCTCACTGAACCCAAAATATAACATGTATAATGTTTGTTTATAATATACATTTAAACCAGTGTTAAGTATATCACTGAAATCCTATTATAGTTTCGGATTAGTTTAAAATTAAGATGTAGTTTAGATTATATTTTAAAATAATCAGAATCAGACTACAGTTACTTTTTACTGATTACATGATTACATATTACTCACAAAGTAGATACAGATTATTCATAATTTATTGATTCTCCCCAATTCCTATTTTTCATCTTTTTAAATGTTCCTTTCTAAAATAGCCAACCACTTACTCAGAAAGTCTTCCAGTTTTGTGGACATTCAAACAAAGAATGCACAATTTTAAAATGCCCAATTCCCATTATTTCTTATTTAAAACATGTACTTATTCGCAAACTTTTTGGAGGGGGTCGGCTGCATCTTTCCCAGTAATTTTTATTTTTGATTAATAACTATGTTTAAAATTCTATTTTTTAAATTGTACAGTTTGATAAAATTTGGTTTTATGATTTAATATTAAACCCACTGCAAGTCCTTTACAACCCCATTTGGGAAACTTTGATAATGATTTGCATTAAATAAATGTGATTAAACAACTTAGGTCAAACGTAATCTCAATTTAAGCAAAAGTAGTCTGATTACCCTCACCTAAAATGTGTCATGATCATGTAATGGCTTACGTTTGCTAACTACAAGCTACAATACAGCTCTATATACAGTATATATATACAGTATATATATATATTATAATACAAGGTGGGAATCGTGAATTCTTATCAATCCTTGCTTCACATGTTGTCTATTTGGAATGTAGTCTTGTCACCTGTCGTAATGTGCCACACACACAAACACACACAAAACAGTCTTTTGTTGTGTCCATATGTTTACAAAATTTTAAAAAACACAAGACATTTAGCAAGAATATAGAGCAGGCAAAGCCGCCAGCCTGCTCTATAAACTCTAATTCATTCTGCATGACAGTTTTGATCCTCGGCTGTTTTGCTAAACTGCCTCAAGTCAGCTTGCAACCGGTTTGTCCCCTTATATAATGCCAGCATGCCTGTGAGCTCTTCTGCATGGAAACACAGCCTTGAAGTACAGTCAGAACACAGTGTTATATCACTGTTATGTAGTATTTCAGGTAAGACTTATGACTAGACTGCAGCTCTGTGTGCCAAAAATTCAATCATGCACAACAACAACAGCAACAACAACATATGTGCTTTTACCGTGCTTTTATCATTACATATGATAGTCAGGCCTGGAGAAAGGTAGTGACATGTCAGAGTCTGTGGGCTGAACTCTCCGTCTGACATGTGCTTGTGAAGTCTCATGCAGCATCAGAGTATTTTACATCATACTTGTTAAGCTTCACATTCCAGTGAAGTTCAAGAAGATTTTCATCATACAGAAAATACCAGTTTGAACAAAACCAGAGTCACTTTTTATCTTCCACAGAATGCAGTTTAGTTGTCTTTATGCTATATACAGTATATATATGGTATATGCTCATCAAAACTTCAAATAACAATTTTCCATCTGAATATATTTTAAAATGTAATTTAATCCTGTGATGGCATTTATGGCTGATTGTTTTTATAGATTTTATTAAATAGTTAAAACAATTATTTGAAATATATATTTTTTGTAACAATGTGAATGTGTTTACTGTTGTCAGGCCTGTGTTCCTGTCCTGTGTTTCCTCCCCCATGTGCTCCATGTTAATGTTTATGCTCAGTGGATATTAAAGGTTCCTTCCTGTTCCTGTCCCGATTTTGTCTTCCTTCTGTCCCAGGTGTTAGTTTCCCTTTTGTAGCTCTAAAGGTAAAAAAGAAAAGTCTCGTTTCTTGGTCATAATATTACTCTACCCCGCGTCCATATAGCGTGTGATTTCCTGCCTGATTCCTGGGTACTCCAGTGTTTTAAAGAATAAGACCTAATGAATGGTATCCCTTTCGTCTCCGCCACAGTAGGCGACACGTGACAACGGTCCTTTTGATGCTCCGATTTTATATCCATTATATATAGACTATATCACAAATACAAATAGTATAAAAAAAAAAAATTATAATCAAATCCTTAGACAATTTTAACTTTTGTTATTTTGCTGCCATTTTGATCAACTTCTTAAATCACTCACTAGTTTCCCAACATCTAATCTACACTCCTACCCATACGAACAAAGCAATAAATCTAGAATTTCTCACTTCGTTAATTTATTAAATATTAAAAACGAAATAAGTGACATTGTCATAATCTACTCATACCCTTAACAATATTGAGCTGAACGCACCTTTCTACCGGCTCAAGTCTTTTTTAGTTTATTCGTCCAAGCTATTATCTACATCACAGCACCATAAAGGGAGACAATACTAGCCGATTATTCACCCGCACGCTTCACCTCTCAAGCAATCGGTACTCTGGTGAGGGCAGACACGCACATTTGCATGCTTCTCCAGCAAATTAATTTTTGACTGGTTCAGATCAGCTGCTCTGGGTCTCACTCAGGACATTGCACAGAGTTGTCTATAAGTGGCCACTCAATTGCTGGTCGCTTAGGGTCAATTTGTTCCTGGTTGGAAGTGGTGAACCTTCTCTCTCTGAGGTTCTTGAATGCTCGGTGGACGTGGGGGTGTTTTCATTAACGCACTCAATTTTTGCTGCACTGGGGCGTTTTTCCCACTCTACTCTAACTAATTCCTCAGTGTCCGCCGGAACGGCGTCTGTTTACAACAGGAGCGCAAGCAGATTAAATTGATTATTAGGTGGTTGTTTGAAATATGGATATTTTTCTTAGAAAATAGCATAGATTCGCTACAGGAGGCCTTTGTTCACCCCCCGAGCCGTGTGAGACACTTTTTATTAAATGGAGGGGCGCTTTTTATTTAACTTATTTTGAACTGAAGGCCCGTAACACCCACGAGTGAAAAAGTCAAATATCAAAGACATTTTAAATATAACTCTGCCTGTGATTCGTCTGAAAGAACAAAGTCCATATACCACCTAGGAATGTTTGAGGAGTGAGTACGATTTATGGCCTAGATTTTTCATGTTTGTTTTTTTGGGTGAAACTACCCTTAAGCTTATAAAGTAAAAAGTAAGGAACTGAAAAACGAAAACAATTAGCCACATTCTGCCCCTAGTCTAATGGGGACACAGTGTGCAGCCTCCTGGGAAGCTCTGAAAGCAGGGAAAGTATTGGACTGTCAGCAAAGACCCACTACAAAGACTGTCCATTCATTTAAAGAAGGCCATCTAACAGTTTTAGCCTACTGTGAGTTGCTTGAAATAGGACACAGCAACAGCGCCCACTTCCCCTGCACACCCTCAATGCAAACGTGCTAAACCAAAACACGCATTCGGTAAACAAGAGAACACAGGCTAAAAATAGAGCCGAAGCTTTCAGCTGTGGGCTCTGACTTCAAGGGAAAACGTTCTGGGACAGGGAGAACAGCTGGCGTCGCTTTCTCCAGCTTTGTTTCTTGCTCTCTAATAGAGAACGGAGGGAAATGGACGAGTCGGTCCCCGAGCTGGATTCAACATGCTGACTGAGACTCATTAGTATCCACGCAGCTCTGCCTTTCGCAGGTCATTGGCTCGAATGTAGCTTGCAGGCCTGCTATGACAGATGCACAATGTTCTGATTTATAACCAAGATGAAAGTTAGGGAATAAGGGATGGAGGAAGACACAAAGGGAGGAGGAGTTGAAGGGAGTATGGAAGCTTTGGGAGAGGGACTGATGCAAAACAGGAACCACAGAACAAGCACAGGAAATGAAGGAGATAAACAGGTGTAGTAGAGGACAGCGTAGGCGCCAAGGCATGTGGCTACTCCTGCTCTCCTGTCCCATATTCTGTCTTCTGTAATGCATACAGGTGCATCTCAATAAATTAGAATGTCGTGGAAAAGTTCATTTATTTCAGCAATTCAACTCAGTTTTCTTTGACAGTGGCCTTCAGCTCATCTGCATTTTTCTTGTTTCTCATTTTCTTTTTGACAATACCCCATAGATTCTCTGTGGGTTTCAGGTCTGGTGAGTTTGCTGGCTAGTCAAGCACACCAACACATGGTCATTTAACCAACTTTTTGGTGCTTTTGGCAGTGTGGGCAGGTGCCAAGTCCTGCTGGAAAATTAAGTCAGCATCTCCATAAAGCTTGTCAGCATAAGGAAGCATGAAGTGCTCCAAAATTCTTGGTAAACGGGTGCAGTGACTTTGGTTTTCCAAAAAACACAGTGGACCAACACCAGCAGATGGCATTGCGCCCCAAATCATCACAGACTGTGGAAACTTAACCCTGGACTTCAAGCAACTTGGGCTATGAACTCCACCCTTCCTCCAGACTCTAGGAAATTTCCAAATGAAATACAAAACTTGCTCTCATCTGAAAAGAGGACATTGGAATACTGGGCAACAGTCCAGTTCTTTTTCTCATTAGCCCAGGTAAGACGCCTCTGACGTTTGTGGTTCAGGAGTGGCTTAACAAGTGGAATACGACAACTGTAGCCAAATTCTTGACACGTCTGTGTGTGGTGGCTCTTGGTGCCTTGACCCCAGCCTCAGTCCATTCCTGGTGAAGTTCACTAAAATTCTTGAATCAATTTTGCTTGACAATCCGCAGAAGGCTGCGGTTCTCTCGGTTGGTTGAACATATTTTTCTTCCACACTTTTTCCTTCAACTAAACTTTCTGTTAACATGCTTGGACACAGCACTCTGTGAAACAGCCAGCTTATTTGGCAATGAATATTTGTGGCTTACCCTCCTTGTGAAGGGTGTCAATCATTGTCTTCTGGACATCTGTCCGATCGCAGTCCTTCCCATGGTTGTGGAGGCCTATTGAACCACTTTTGATAGGCTCAGGAAACTTTGCTTGTGGTTTTTGATTGATTCACTGATTGGCATGTCACCATATCTATTCTGTTGAGATGGTGAATTGGTGGGTTTTTGTTAAATGTGCCAAAATCATCACAATTAAAAGAAAGCAAAGACTTAAACTACTTCAGTTTGTGTGCGTTGAATTTATTTAATACACTAGTTTCACAATTTGAGTTGAACAACTGAAATAAATGAACTTTTCCACGAAAATTCTAATTTATTGAGATGCACCCCCTGTAATTTCTATCTTATGAATCACAAAAAAGTGACCTAGTGGCAGTAAATATTATATCTTTACTTATTTTGTACACTTGTTACTGTTAAATTTTTTGGATCTAAATCGGATTTTTTTAATTCGTTAGAGAGTCGCTTTGCTCACCCAAGCTGCATTTCGATAAAAAATCTAGGGTATATAATAATAACCAGGGGTAAATAGAACGAGTGGAAGAGTAGTTGTAAAATGGGGGAATTTATTAATAATAGAATATAATAAAAGAATGTTATAAATAATAATTAATACAGTGTGTGCTGGCTTAAGTATGCTGTGGAAAACATATGTTGAATCAATGATGGTTTTATATTGGTCAGGAGTCTTGGAGGAAGTAGAAAGTGTCTTTTGTAAATAATTTAAAAAGTGCGTTACTGGCAATTTTAAACCATTGAATTGGCATTCTTGTTGAATAAAGTATTATTTCTTTAAAAAATCCTTACGGTTTTTATCTTATTTGTTACAGTATTATATTTTAATATCAAGTATTTTTATTAACGTTGTCCACAATATACTGAGTTAATGTTTTCTACTCCCGATCAATTGTTTTCTCATCATAATGAAATATTTTAACTCAATCAAACTCAATATTTCATGTCACATATTTAAATTTGGTCAGTACTCGTAAATAAATATGAAATATCCTTCAGATGGTCATTATCATAAACTAACGCTTTCATTGACCTCCATTACTTTGCGGATGTTATTTTAGCAATAATGATCAGCTGACTGTACTTTTTCCTCTTTACTTAATTCAGTTTCGCAAACTGAATGTTCATAAACAACCGCTTATACATTGCAAGTAGCCTAAATCAGCCCATATCGAGTGAGTCGTCACTCTGGCTACCCTCTGGTGACTAAATGATGTCTAATATTAGTCAATGGCTAATAAATTCTCAGATTTTCCTTGTCGTGTGGTGACAGTTGGAGGCGAGTATAAAGTTTTTTTGAGGCCACAGGATATATTTTCCACTCTGCCATACACACTCTCTATAATAATAGATATTTATATATATTATATCAGTCTGGCGAGTAAACAAACTAAATTTACTAGCCAATGGCGATTCAATTGCCAAGGTGTCCAGAGAGGGTTGATAAATCCAAGTTAAAACAAATTCAAGATTATACATTTGGGCAAATACAAACCAGCTGAAATTGTTCAGACATTGAAAGTTTTTCATTCTTTGTTAGAGGATGACAGGAAACCGTAACACATTAAAATTACATCAACACGTGGCTTGGAACATTTCTCTTTACAAGCTGTACAAGCTTTCAGCAACTTTATAACGGTCTGTAATCCTTCCTCTTTTTCTTACAAGCCCCAGTTTTGTACCTCCAGCAGTCTGAAACGCTCAGGTCACTGCACAGAGTGCAAACAGGAAGTGGATGTGGCGGTCTGAGGTCTCTGGGGACGACTGGAGGGTGAGCGGAGATCAAGACCGGCAACAGCAGAGGGGAAATTAGCGGACAGCTAGCAGCTAGTCAAAAAACAACTTTAGTCCATCTGACGAATGACTTGAGCGTTGGAGGAATGTCTGTGAAACAATGGCTTTGAAAGTTGATTTAGCACTGAAACAAAGGGATTTTTCTGTGATTTTCCTTTGGCAGGGAGAAAAGCGTCCGAGAGCTGCTGCTGGATCAAACTAGCCAGTTAATGAGGTCATTTCAGTTTCTGTGCACAATATCAGTGTTAACTAGATTTTATTTTATTAGATGTAGTGGTGTTTGCACCTGCAAAACTTGCTGCCATGATTGCTATAGTCTTGTAGGTGACTGACAGGAAAACAAACCACACAATTTCATGCATCATTAATGTCTGGAGCACAGATGGTGCAGGATGAGTTGCTTGTTTTCACTGCTTTATGTTATCAAGCTTCATGTCTTTGAAAGTACATGCTGCCATTTTGTACCAACTCAGAAGACAAACCACACCGCAGGGCTTGAACGCACCTTTTACATATTGTTAGGTGTGACTCACTTCTATTATTTTGTGTTGTTCACATACATGCTCTTATTTTGAAGTCACACCCGTAATGTTGCAAATAACTTCGCTTTTTACCAGTGTGACAGGTTCAGACTGTCTCTGCTGTCAGGGAACTGACATTTTCACACCCATCTCACAGGCACTGCCTCAATTATAGTCAAGTACAGATGACTTCCCTCTGCCAAACACTTCTCTCTTCTCTAGTCAGATTAGAGAGTGTAAAGTTTCTACTACTTAAAAGGTATAGTGCACCCAAAAATGAAAATTTGCTGTTTTCTCACCCTCAGTCCATCCAAGATGTATAGGTGACTTTTTTTCTTGAGTAGAACAGTAAAGAAGAGCGCTGAATGAGCTATCAAAACACTCTATCATAGGATCATAAACGCTGATATTTTAGCACATTTAGAGTCGGACTGACTGAAAGTGAGTTTGACTGAGTAACTTGTAGATGTGTGCTGCTCAAGCCGTAAACTGTTTCAGACAGTGCAGTTCTCTTTGGTGAAGTGGTTCAAATAGTTCACCAAAAAGAACCGGTTCAAAAGAATATTTTCGTTCGCGAACCGGACATCACTTGACATCACTGGACCATTTGCCTCAGGTAATAATGTTGTAACTAATGTTCAGTTTCTGACTGATTGTTTCGCTTCATAAGACCTCAATATATCATCAGGAGCCATGGATATAAATTTTGTGTTTCTTGAAATGCTTTTTTTATTCTCAAAAATGGGTAGCCGCTGACTCATATTTTATCACCAAGCACCACAGTTTCAGCTAAAAATCTTCTTTACGGTTCAGGCTCCTATATCTTGGATGGCCTGAGGGCAAATTAAAGTGAATTAACAGCTCATTTTCATTTTATTTGTGAACTATACATTTAAAACTCATGTACAATAAGTTCAAGGCAATAAACGTCCAAAAACCCATTCAAAGCACTTGGTGAAAATGTTAATGAAAATACTTTTTTACCTTTATGCCAGCTGCAACTCCTTAAGCAAAAAACACAAACAATTCCTGTAAGAGAGTACTCACAGAGGGTAAAATTAGTTATTGTTATGGGATTAATATAACAGCCTCATGGCCAGAGGAAGCCAAAGTGGGAAATGCCCTCGATCTGCCAACATTTCAAAACAATAAGAACTACATCTGACTGACTGTAGCCTTCAAAATGTCCTGCTGGTTTCCACACAAACAACACCCAGTATCTTTCTCCAAACACTCGATATGTAGTTTGCGTAATACTAGTTAAGATGTGTAGCAGTTGATTTTGGGAATGCATGACAGTCCTCATGGAAACAGTCGGCAGAGCTGTTTCTGCCCCCCCCAGCGATATAGTTACGCCTCCACTAAATACGAGAAGCCACTGTAACAAACTGGGTTCAACTGTCCCTGGCAGTCACTGCTGGTACAAGTCCGGACTTGTCCTATGAACACGAACCTTTGTTTCACACTACAGCCAAAAAAGAGTGCTAATGATGACATGAGAGTTTTACTCTAGTGTTAATGTGTCACATACACTTTCAGTTTTTGCAGAACTACAGTTAAAACTCCCAGAATATAGACGCTTACAGTAACTGAAACACACAGAGACAGCTGCACGCTGAAAAGAAATCCCTCTACACCTGCTACAAGTGATCAATTCCTCAAATGATCTCACAAGCAAATGTATTCTGCTAGGTTCGACCCTGAGAAAGGCTGCAAGACTTGTATTTGTGGTTTTGAATTGGAGTTTAGCCCCAATTCCCAAATCCAAGAGTGTAATTATGTAACACTTCTATTTGGAATGACTGTTTTTAAAGGAATAGTTCACCAAAAAAAGGTGCCCCAATCCCACCTTATTTACGGTCCCTGTCGATTTTGTCATGAAGACAGCAAGAAAGACTTAAGCAAGATTATGACAGGATTTTCATTTTGGGTGAGCTATTTCTTTAAGAGATGATTTTACAAAGATACAAAGCTGTCACCGAGGCACTACCCTGAGGTACAAAAGCTACATCTTTGTACCTTATTGTCCCTCAATTACATCGTTAAGTATCCTAAAGACACATAGTAGTACTTTAAAAGTACATATTTCTACCTAAAGTGTACATATTAGTCATTTTAATAGAGTGCTGCCTCAATGACAGATTTGTATATTTTCTTCTCAGAGTGTACTTGGTTTTAAAAGTAGGGCTGCATGATTAATGGAATGCGATTGTCATGCGCATTTTGACAGTAAAGCCGGTTCTTGCGTTATAAGTACATCTCCAGCACCTGCTTTTTCGATGAGCATTGCCTTTACTACACTAGCCGTAGTTCACTGACCAAACTACGCAAATATCACATTCAAGCGCAGACGATTTAATCGCCGCGATTATGAAATGAGAAAGCTTCTGCGATTACTGCAGCGGTTTGCGTAGCTGCTCAGTGAACTACTGCTCTGTTAATAAATTGCTGCTCCCCCTGAAGCACGTGAAAATCACATTTTACGAACAGACTGTTTACTTCCAAACTCACTGCCTAACGTCAGTCCGAGTGTTTGAAATAATCCTTTTGTGAGATGATGTTGCGTCTTACACAGACTAAGGCACTCAACATTCGATTTAGCATTGCATTAGTAGATACTTATTATAAAAAAATAAGAAGAAGATACTCACATACACGACTAATTGTCATAGTCGTGTGTTTATTAGTCACGTTGAATTAATGAAAGCAGTTAAATCTTCTGTTTATTCAGCAACCGCTATAGGGATTTACTGGGTTTCTTCTGCGAGGTGTATTTTGAGTTTCCGCGCGAGAGCACCCTCTGGCCTTAGGATGGAGATTTACTGCTGATCACAGAACCGTGCTTCACTGAAAGATACTCATGACAATCGCAGCTTCTGCCTAATGCCTTTGCGATTTAATTTCGATTAATCATGCAGCCCTATTTAAAAGTAGTTTGAAGTTGTAAAACAATACAACTAGGAGGGAGAATAAAACTAAAAGTAACCGGTAAGACCCAAATGAGATCTGTAGGAGTTTCATAACGTTGCATGCCAGGACTCCTCACTGAGCGACCATCTGTAACATTACCACGGTGCTTCAGAGCAACTTGGCTGCGTTTTGATTCACTCACACAACCACATGCAGAACAACACGAGGTCGAGATCTCTGTGGGGAACAAACTGTAAAACTGGCATCTTCCTCAGCAAAGCCAAGATCATGAGAGTCAGTAATAGTAAAGCTGACTCAGCGAACATCAGAAGAAAATGTGCTTCACCGACAGGGAGTTTTACAGCCTTTGTACACTGCGATTTTCCTGTGTATTGATCTTTCTCAGAGCTGCACATTTCATCTGACCTTGAGTACAACACAAATTGAAACAAACAGAATGAGGCAACGTAGTTTTGTAGCATCTAAGTCATAATTAAATAAAATAAAATAAATAAATTTTTTATGTGTTATAGTAAGTATATATCACTCTAATATTATTAATATTTACTATATTAATATATTTAACATTAAAAGCGAGTATAAAAACAATATACTGTTAATTTAATACAAAGTAAGTGTTTTAATAATTTGCTTTGGCTTCAGTACAGTGACACTAGGATATTCTTTATCCTATTATATTGATTAACTTATACATTACTAAATGAAATTACATTCGTATCAACCTGGTGGCACTCATAAACATGATCGCTGATGCTGCAAAACAACGGAAGCTTAGTTTCATAAAGCCACCAAAACTGGCCCAATCCTGAAACTGGCCTTCAGTGAAAACCCTTGAGCTGTATATTCCCAGCCTGCAAAAGCCTAAACAAATTGTGTTTTACCCACTTTATAGGGTTTATATTTTTTTAACAATCAGTCTGCCAGCACAAAATCTCTTTGATACACGTCCTAATCACATTTAACCTCTTTTATTTGGATATGAAGAGAATAGATCATGTTCTCAGTCACAGCCACCCTTAAAAACACATAACTGGATAATGTAACCCATTAGAAGTGGAAATCTGCTATAAAATATTTAATGTCTGTCTGACACAAAGCTGGCTCTCATCTACTTGCAGTGTTTGTGTACCAGGTTCTTGCTCTTAAGCCCATGTCTAAATAAATACCTCATCACTGAGCACTATCTAGAAAGCGCCTACTTTATTCATTATGAAACTGAGACCGCTCTGTAATAGCAATATCACTAGAGCTGCTTTGTCTATACCTTATGCACAAGCAATGGAGTAATTATGGACTTATATTACAAAAACAAAAACTTCATTACAGAACGTTCACAAGCTCATAAAGTAACATGAAATGAGCATAATAAACATGGAAATGCTACGGTACAATGTCCCAATTAAAGGACCATGACATTTTCTAGTAAGTGCTAGCACATGAGAATAGCACACCTCTACGTTCAAGGATTTTATGGAAAGCTGCAGCGTCTGACTTAAGAAATCATTGCTTAATTTCGAGGAATTACAAGGTTGCACAATTATACAAGATGCAGCCTCTCAGAAATTGAACTGAATGACCGACAAAAACAAAACAAACAGAAAAGGTCCTTGCCAACATAAGCAAACACACACAAAAAAGCATTTCTCTCAATAGGCTTTGAATGCTTTCTTGTCTGCTGTCATATACAAGGCTGGAGATTTTCAAGGCTGGTAATGCACTAGGTAGTTTTTTTAATTTTCTAATCTAGGTAGATTGGCTTTCTAAGGCAATCACTGTTATTTTCGCTCATACCTTTGCTCAAACCCCAAAACCCAAATATGAAACCGCATATTTCACATAACTCATCCTGCAGCATTTCTGTTAAGGACAAGAATGAGAATCATATGAGGACAGCATTAGGAGAACATTTTTACCTGATGACAGAATGAGTCATTAGCTAGTATCTTCTGCATTCACATTCAACCTCACATTCCCAACCAACTCGTTTTACAACTTTGAACTATAAGGTAAATCTAAATGTTTATTCTTTAACCCATGCAACATTAACCTGTTAAAAATGTGAAATCTATGGGGTAATAGTACCGCTGGCCAACAAACCAATAATGAATAAAACACAATACCCATAAAAACAAATAAAGATCGGCAATTTTTGAGTTGTGAGGTGCATGCATTATGACAAATAGCAGTTTCGCATGATACAGATTTTAAAAGCTGCCCCATGTGAACACAAACATTGCTTGTATTCTATGCAGTGTGCATAACTGTAAAATTGTAGAATTTATGTGTACCTGACGTCAAAACAGTAGAAAAGCACATTTTAAATGGGGAGGGAGAAAAAAAAAAATACGACCAGAAAGGAATTACCCATATAGAAAACGAATAATGAGGAGCAAAAAAGTATCCTCCATTATATGAGTCCATTCAACTCGCGAAACAAGTGGTATGTTTTAGAGAATATTTAAAGGTTAAAATCACTATCAATTCAAGATCACTTGTGTTCCCTGATCAGTGGACGGGAGAGGAAATAATAGTGAAAGTATTAAAGCAACGAAGAATTAAATGAAATAATAAAATATGAAACTCACAAATCAAAATAAATAATACACTAAAGAATTTTGTCTCTTGTGAGAACAAACACAATTTTCCTAGCAGATACTTTTTAGTTTATGTTTTAATCACTGTGACATCTATCTTTTCTCCATTAGTCCTTAAATCTTATTACATGTCAGGATTATTGATGAGACATGACAAACTGGCTTTACATTTATATACCCATTTTAATCAGCAGAGCTGGGCAGGTCTGTATGTTGTTCGGGTTAGAGTGGTTGGGGCCATGTTTCAGGTGGTTAGGCCGGGTGAGGCCCTCTCAACAATAGCCATGTCAGAAGTAAAGAAGCTGTTATATATCAGTTTGTCAAATATATATATCTAATATATTGATCTAAATTGATATATCAAATATAGAATTTTTTTATATATCAAGACTAGCTCTATACTATAAAATTGATACACCTCAACAACCATGATCTCGACTCCGGTGGTACTACTAGCGCTTGTACTCTTTTTTAACATTTCCTGGTGTTTATCAGATCATCCAGCTGGTCTCCCACCTCAAAACTGGAACAGAACATTGGCGATGTAATTTTTTGCTGTCACACCAACCGGTTTGATTTTTAGTGGGAAACAGGAGTATGCATGGAAGGGGAAAAGGCGGGGGGGGGGGGGAGAGAAAGGAGGGTGGTGCTATCCGTGTATTCCTTTTTTACCCCTCTAAATGGGCAGCTGGGTAGAGAAATTAGGCAGCAATAAAGCCTCAAATCTACAGCTAAAAACAACCCCATGCCCCAGATCCTGGCCGTGCACCCTACCGCATGAACGCTTTCAAACCCACCCTTACCAAAACAGGACCACTCACTGCCCTCTTCTGATGACAGATTCATTGAATAACGAGTGGTTCTGACATGTTTTGTAGGTAACTGGGCCTGGCTATTGTATTTTAGTTATTTTTATCAAGATTATTCAGCCGAGCATGTTGCCTAAATCTATATTCTACCAGAGTTAAAGGACCAACAATAAACAGAAGATGCATAACATGACCTGATACCCCACAGACCCCCACTCACACAATCACTGTGATATAATTACAACACTTGATCCGAGCTCACATTCTAATTTCATCAGCACTCATCAAGTTGTTTAGCAGCTAATGACCACATTCTCAATGGCTTTAAAGCCATGGCACAGGACACAGTTTAATTAATGCCTACAAAAGCTTGTATGGATGCCCATGACCTCCATTTACGCTCTCATTAGAGAGAGGGGTTATATAAGCACATGGAGCTGATAATAGAGTGCACTTTCAAGTTTGGGAAATCATTAGAGAGCATCCAAAAATACTCTAGAGAGCTTGAAAGAAGATTCAATCTTGCTTTCCTTCCTTTTCTCAATCCAAACCTGTGAATTTAATGTTAAAGTGTCACTGCGCTTTGTGACAAAGACATATGCACTGATAAATACAACCTATTTCTACTGTAGCACAAAAGCTAAATATTTGAGTCAGATCTGAGTTTTAGTGTATTAGAAATCCCCCGGTTTTTATAGCATCAGTACCTGATGCTGCACATCTTGTGCATCCTATTTTTACACAGGTTGTACATCATCCCGGCTTCCATTAAAGGAGCGAACACGTGCGATGTAGTCACAACACAGCTGAGGATTTTACCCCATTTGGCAACACACCAAAATGAGACACTAAATTAAGTTACACTTACTGCACCACTGAGGGCATCCATCCTCATTAGCATGGCATGAAACACATTACTGTCATTGTTGGCTCCGCCCATTCATCTGTCAGCCTTGGGATTAACAAAGCAAGCTTGCAAGCCTTATTATGACTAATTACAATGGTCAGAATAATAATTACGTTTAAATTCAACGATTTATTTTTAATGTATATGCCTTACTGGCAGAAAAAATTGACTACAAATCCTCCTCAAGAAGATGTCCAAGTCAGATTTCAAATCTCAAAATCAAATGAATGCATGATTTTTATATTTATTACAAAATATTTTCTCTAGAATGAATGAATGAATAAATCAAAATAAAATCAATCAATCAAACAAGCAAGCAAACAAAAAAACTATTTGGCCAATTTGAATTTTTTGCCAATTTAAATGTAAAAATAAATAAATAAATTTGCACTACTACTACTACTACTACTAATAATAATAATACAATTGTAATTTTAATCTCACAAAACCCCTCAATAAGATGCCCAGTCAATGATTTAATGTGTCAAACAAAATGAAAGAAATACAAAATTTTACCTTTACATTATCTTCATCACAATTCAACACATTTCCCCAGGACTCTCTTTAACATTATGCAAAAAAAAAATAATAATAAATAGGGTAATTTATGCTGATGATTTAATAATAAAAAAATACAACAATTCAAAATCATTAAAAAAATCATTTTCATTTGGGATTTTATTTCATGCGCAGGAATTTTCACCCAATTAAATAATTCAAAAATACACATGTCAATGTCACAATTTAGTTGTTGCCTCCAAACTGCAATGTCTATGAATAGCTCCGCTGAGAACTTGAAAGAAATGGACATCAAAGAGAAATATGTTTTCAGAGTGCCTCCAGTTATGAGTCTCTCAAATCTAAAGCAACCCTCCTTTGCTGAACTGCCGGATACAGGAGGGTTGTGAACAAATGCAATATAGAAAAACAGATTTTTGTGTCCAAAAATTTATCCATTTTCTTCTTGATTCTGTTTGAAAACCCAGAATGAGTGCGCCATGTAAGCATGTCTATACTTTGCTCATATGTTGAACATTTCCAGGGATCAAATCACAGGCGCAAATAAGAGCAGGTGGCAACAATGAGTTTAAAATAAAACGCAAACATAACAAGACAATTTGAAAATCTATTCTGGGCAAGACTGGAGGCGACTTATTATTTTCTGTGACGGGGTGTAATAAGATCAGACAGAGATGTCTGGAGAGGAACGGGCAGATATTTAAGATGGGGGGTCAGGGACGGCCACCTTCGGTTGACTCACCATCAATGGTGTTAAACCTTAACAGTTGTTTTTCCTGCTTAATGTCCCTCTCGTCTCGTCTCCTGAGAGCTTGAAATGCTCCCTGCAGGTTGTTGTCATACTGTATCTGACAGCACAACAGTGACTAATTCAATCTTATTGTGTTTGGCTCCAACAAGCTGTTTTTCCTCCGAGACCTTTTGCTAATGACAAATGTGTCAAATGATTACTGTAACATTGTCCAGTAAACATATGGCACTAACTGAGAAGGTAAGACTTAAAAGACAACAACAATCCTATGCTAAATTTTTGTATAGCTGGTATTAAAATAAAAGGATGGTTGGTAATTCCTACTACTGTTTCTGTTCCTCAAGGGTTCCACTAACATTTATTTTACATTTATTTGAGAACTTTTAAGGAATAAATTCTTTGGAAAAAAATGGAATTGTATTGATGAATGATGAGACAGTTCACTAAAGTTCTGACTCATAAGAGTCAATTGTTCAGGAATCAGACTACATTGGTTGTACTGTATATGATTGATTCACAAAAATGACTGGTTCATAAATCGCATTGCAATTAGAATCAAGTCACATTTATTTTTAGAGTGCTTTATATAATGCAAACTGCTTCAAAGCAGCTTCAAAATAAACAACAAATTCAGCAATTAAAATTCAGCTGTAAAGCAGCTCTACAGAAGACAATAGAGTCATTATTCAGTTCAGTTTAGTTCAACGCTTATTCAATGTCGTTCAATAACAGTGTCAATGTTTTAAGTTCATCAGTTACAAAACAAATTCAATTCTGTACAAGGGACAATAGTGCCATTATTTAGTTAATTCAATTCAAGTCAAGTCAGTATTGATTGAATTCAGTTCGGTTCAATAACATAAGAATCATTTGTTGGACTAAACTAGTTGCTTTTTTTTGTTTTTGATTCACCGCAAAGAACTGATTCATAAACGTGATTAATTCTGTAATCACTGCTAAACTAAACGCACTGTACGTTCTGCACCGTGAATTAGGTAGCTGTGTTGCAACGCCATAAAATAAGCATCACAGGACACTGTGCCAAAGTACTTTAGTAGCCTCAATAAGACAGAAAAATCTATTAAATGGTTATGAAAGAAGAACATATTCTGGAACAAACAGGTTAACTGAGGTCTAAAACAAAGAGAAAGACAGCTAAGAGATTCACAAGCACATTTATCTGTTCCTCTAATAGCACCTTTAGCTATTGAATGACCACAATACACCTTTCTCTGTTCACACACACATTCCACGGAGTACAATCTACAGTCGCTGGGAGACTCGCCCATTTGCCCTGACACGCTCACAGTTCATAACCAGCTATCACTTTTAGACCAATGATAGCCCACATTTGTTCAAAGCTACTGCACCACGCTGACCTTTAGCATCATAATTACAGTTTCTCAGGCCTGTACACCTTATCAAAAGCTACGTCACCTGAAATGGGAGAACGAAAAGAAATGAAATGTCTTCTGAGGGAGTATAAATTGCTGTCCTCCCCCAGTGTCTTCGTTTGATATCAGCGTGTGATAATTCAGCTATCAACTGATAAATGTCATCAGCAATGTGGCATTTGTGTGTCTCCCAGAGCAAATTTAGCTCATCATCAGAGCTCAGTGCAGTTTCAGATTTATTAATGTCCCTGCCTGCATGACCCCGCTGTTTGTGTTTCATAATCTAGTTTGCCATCTTTGTCTCGCCCATCTTCATTGTCTTTCTCTTTCTGTCTGTAAACTGGACCATTTTTTGCCTTAAAGGGAAAGTTCTCCCAAAAATGAAAATTATTTTGACATTCAACCTCACACCGTTTTGACTTCACACCTGTGACTTTCTTTATGCAGAAAAAACATAAGATAAAAAGGTATTTTGACTGTATATAAAAAAAAACACTAAAGCATTTAATCAAAATATCTTTGTGTTCACAGAAGAAAGTAATACAGGTTTGGAAATGATTTCATTTTTGGGGTTTTCAACTCTCCCTTTTAAAGGTGAAGCTTAGTTTTATCATACTTTTTCTGTTATACAGAAACAGGAAGCAATTTATAGGTAGATTTCCCCCCAAAAATGTGGCTAATACTGTGAACCAATGGCATGAGTCTGGTACGGGACTATTGATGGGGTGTTCAGGAAACATTCATTATTTTTGGTGCAGAAATGAAACACTTCACCTTTAATGAAAACCTCGCTGAAATTATATTTCCTTAATGTTAACTAGTCTGACTCACCCGCTAAACATACACCCATAATAACACGGAGTTCCTCACTATCTGACTTATCTTGGACATTGTTATCAGTGTCATAGAGTTCAAGAAGGATGTGTGACATAAACTGAAGTGTTATAATATCTGGAAAAGCATTGCGAAATACAATTTAGTTCCAAGTTCCAATTGATTTTCAGATCTGTACGATGACCTAAATATGGCAGCATTCAGATTTTATATAATACATTCGGTCCAAGGTTACTGAAGCAGAACCATACAGTATATGTGGCTTTAGGTTTAGAGGATTTATTTTATTAGAGTTCTGAAAGTGAACTTCCATGACCTACTTGTCCTTGAGGTTTGGAGGATTCATTATATATATATATATAATGTGTTATGTTATATGCTTCTGTGTTATGACCGTATATCATGTTGACAACATTTCTGACTCAGACTAATATGATCTATTTTGGCCATTTACAATTAACGAATGTGCTATCTAAACGTCAAGCACTACCCTGTCCATGATTACTGTCAGTTTAAGTGTCGGCGAAGTAGTGACAGATATTGCTATTAAAACAAACAAAAACCAATAAATAAAATGAAAACTAAGCAAAAGTATTTCAACTCTTGAATTAGATCATATAAAGAATCGATGACCTATACGGCAACGTCACTGCACAAACCTTCTCACCCCTTAACTTAGTATTATATAATAACTATACTCTATATATACACCACACACACACAACCCACTGCAGCATGTCCCCCCCACACAGTCGTCCAACATTGAAGTGGACTGCAAACAACCCTTTTTCATCAAAGTTGTCCTAAAACCACAAACACTAATAACAGTTCGTGTTACGTAGCATCAACTTGATCTGACTTTTTGAAACGCACTTCAAATATGTGGGAACTGTATATACCATATATATATATTATATTATCATAGATATATATATAGTAGCAGTAAGGCTACCAGGAACCCGATTCAGTACGCGCCTGAGCCCAAATTTGTTTCGACTCTTCCCTCCTTGAATTATTGCTGCCATTTGTTAAAATCATTTAAGTTATTTTTTTTTTACTCATTAATGTACACACAGCACACAATATTGACAGAAAACACAGAATTGTTGAAATTTTTGCCGATTTATTAAAAAAGAAAAAATGAAAAAATGAAATATCACATGGTCCTAAGTATTCAGACCCATGTGATCAGTATTTAGTAGAAGCACCCTTTTGATTTTAATACAGCCATGAGTCTTTTTGGGAAGGATGCAACAAGTTTTTCACACCTGGAATTGGGGATCCTCTGCCATTCCTCCTTGCCAGTTCTCTCCGTTTGGTCAGGTTGGATGGGGACCGTCGGTGGACAGCCATTTTCATGTCTCTCCAGAGATGTTCGATAGGGTTCAAATCAGGGCTCTGGCTGGAAAGGTAATCACCCTTGGGCCATTAAAGAACAGTAACAAGAGTTTGTGAAGCCACTCCTTCGTACTTTTAGCTGTGTGCTGGAGGTCAGTGTACTTGTTGGAGGACTAAAATGATGCCCAGTCTGAGGTCCTGAGCAATCTGGAGAAGGTTTCCGTCCAGGATATCCCTGTACTTGACCGCATTCATCTTTCCCTCGATTGCAACCATGTCGTCCTGTCCCTGCAGCTGAAAAAAAAAAACACAGCATGATGCTGCCACCACCATGATTAACTGTTGGGACTGTATTGGACAGGTGAACAGCAGTGCCTGGTTTTCTCCACACATAACGCTTAGAATTAAGGCCAAAAAGTTCTATCTTGGTCTCATTCAGACCAGAGCAATCTTTTCTCACCATCTTGGAGTCCGTGCAGTGATTGTTTAGCAAACTCCATGCGGGCATTTCTTGTGTCTTGCAACTGAAGAGACGAGCACTTACGTCGGGCCAACTATTGCACATAAAGCCACGGACTGTGCTTGGGATCTTGCAAGTGATGGTTGACATTTCTGCAAATTTCTCCCATCTCCGACGCATCTCCTGAGAGCTCAGCCCAGCACAGTGATCTTTGGGTTTTCCTTTTACTCTCTCACCATAGGCTTTCTCCCCCGAATAGCTCAGTTTGGAACGCGGACGCCAGCATCTGAGGGAAGGGGTCAGTTATGTCGTTCCAAAAGTCTTCCATTAAGGATCTATGGAGGCATCTGTGCCTACTTAGAACCTTAAGTGCAAGCCGAGAAATTTTTTTTGTAAACCTTGGCCAGGATCTGTGTACTTGCCACAATTATGTCTACTGAGCCTCTTTCAGGCGTTCCCCTTGACCCTCATGATTCTCAATTTGCTTGACATGCACATGGGAGCTGTTAAGGTCTATATAGACAGGTGTGCCTGGCTTTCCTGAATCAAGTCCAATCAGCCCTATAATCAAAACACAGAGGACTCAAATTGGAAAAGGCGTTAGAAAACATCTCAAGGATGGATCAGAAGAACGAGGACAGACCCGGAGTAAAATATTACGAGATGTCACAGCAAAAGGTTGAATACTTAGGACCATGTGATTTTTCCGTTTTTCTTTTTTAATAAATCTGCAAAAATGTCAACAATTCTGTGTTTTTCTGTCAATATGGGGTGCTGTGTGTACATTAATGAGGAAAAAAAATTAATTTAAATGATTTTAGCAAATGGCTACAATATAACAAATAGTGAAAAATTTAAAGGGGTCTGAATAATTTCCATACCCACTGTAAATTATTATGTATATCTAGATTACTGTATATACTCCACTAGGCGGAGAGTCATGAAAGTTCACTTTCAGAACTTTAATTCCCAAAGCTTAAGTTCACTTCTAATATATCAGCTGCAGTCAGTGTGGCTTTATCACTGTGCAGACTTTATTAGTTGGAAGAAAGTTTTTGAAGGATGAAATAAATCGGCTTTAAAATTTCTGACACCAGAATTACCATCACACCAGATGATAACTGCTATCTGGTGCATCACACCAGACTTTATTAAGGAACATCTATACAGGTATGTGTGCTGAATAAAGGCCCGCAGAGAATAACCTGAGTGAATTGCAGTTAGTATATGGAGTACTCTGAAATTATAACGTTTTTTAATGCAGCGAGGAAAACAAATGATAGTTGTGTTGCTGTTTGACCTAGAGGCTTAATGATCAACATTTGTTGGTCATGTAAGAAAAAAGAAAAAAAAACAAGCGATGGAAATAAAAAACAGAGCACATGTGATAAATGCTATGAAGCACACAAAAAAAAGATTTCAGGTGGTAGAAAATATTTCTTACTTTATGCCTAATCAGGTTGATTAATTCATATTATTTACATTTTTATCACATACAATATATTTTTACACTGTAAAACCTGTTTCACATTGTACACATAGCTGCACTTATTTTATTTGATGTAACTGATCAAAATAAACAGAAATACTCCGACCCAGAAATCGCTGTATTTTTTGCATGGAGCTGCAGTTTTCTTAGCAGAAATGCTGTCAGTGTAAAAGCACAACACAAATCTGCCATTGCAGTTATGCTGCAGAAACAAAGCCTTTGTGCTACATATGCATGCAGTGTGAAACAGGCCTTATTTTATAGCTTATGTGCCGTCATTTGAGTTTCAGGTTCCTGGTCTGTATTTTCTTATATAGCACTTTGATATTCCTGCTGAACACTTTCAGTGCTGAGAGGTGAAAATGAACCCTTTGAAGATCACAGCTTTCAAATCTCACTGTGGCTTCCAAAAGTCTCCCTGAGCCGAGGAACAGAGTCTAAACTTAGTACTATGAAAGCAGATCCATATGCTCTCAAAGCATAGGTTAATCCTCCTACGACCGAGCAAGGTGTATGACACGGACGTTCCACTTACTGTTGTGCTTATGTTGCCTGTGGCAATTTGAAACACATTATTCTTTAACCAGGGTTAAAAAAACCTAGAGCAATTCTGAATATCAAAAAAGTCTTCAATATGTTGTTAAAGGAAAAGTTCACCCAAAAATGAAAATTTGCTGAAAATGTACTCACCCTCAGGTCATTAAAGATGTAGATGAGTTTGTTTCTTCATCCGAACAGATTTAGAGAAATTTTGCATTACATCACTTGCTCATCAATGGATCCTCCGCAGTGAACGGGTGCCGCCAGAATGAGAGTCCAAACAGCTGATAAAAACATCGAAAAGCTTATTATTATTTATTACAAACACACAGCTTTTCGCTTCACACGATATTAAGTGATGGACTGGAGTCATGTGTACTACTTGTGAATTACTGTGTTGTTTTTATCAACTGTTTGGACTCTCATTCTGATGGCACCCATTCAGGATACATTGGTGATCAAGTGATGTAATGCTAAATTTCTCCAAATCTGATCTGAAGAACCAACTAATCTACATCTTTGATGGCCTGAGGGTAAATCAACTTTGAGCAAATTTTCTTTTGTTGGGTGCACTATTCCTTTATACACATGTAGCTTACAAAAGAAATTTCAAAGTAAACATTAACTCTGACATCCCAGTTTCTAAGTAGCTCTATTCAGGCATGTCTCTCCATCTCTCTAGATTCAACACCGCTCAGTGATTGGCCAGGCATAGCAACCTGTGAAACCTCTAGCACTTGCTTAGAAAATGACTCAACAGTTAAGTTAACCTTGTAAACACTTCATATCAGTGCGTTAAATGTCCATTTTAAGCACCAGCCAGGTCAAAGGTCACATGTTATGAAATCAAAAGAGGGATTTGAGTCATTAATCTTTTATGTGTTGCATTGTCAGACTTAGCAAATAACAAGACGGGTGACTATGCCAAACATGAATGCATGAAGAACAAAGCTATTGTGTTCTTCACTAATTGTAAATGTCACTTTTAAAAGGAAGACAGGTTCTGAGAATCATAACTGGATTTCAAGTATTATCTTTCCATGGTAAGACACCAGAACAATGGATCCCGAGTGCTCAGGCATGGGACAAGAATGAGTTGAAAAAGGGGGGGGGGGGGGTGGTTGACCGGTGTGCGATGGAATGAAGCACCTCCTGCTGTTGAGATGCATTTCCACCTGTAATCTTGATTAATTGTGACTTCTCTCCAGGACAAGGACAACCTTGCCTTAAAATGAGGAAATTTGCCCACAAAACCCTGCGCTACCCAAAGTAAAATGTGACTTTTGTGTCAAATAAGACAAAGCTAACCACAAAAATAACCCTCGGAGCTTGATTTTACCTGCTATAAATGATGCAAATCAGTTAACAGCACAAGCATACAGAAAAATAATAATAATGCCAATTGTACAGCACCATTCAAAATTCAGGTCCCTTTTGAGCGACCTTTGATTTCAATTTGTCATTAACATGTAAACGGAATTAAGCTTGAATAAGTCTAGATTTATTTAACTCATTTAACAAATCGTTATCCTTCATATTAAAAAGATGGATGGACTGTAATAAAGGGATATATCACTATCCTCGTTTTCTCTTTCAGATCTACTGACTCAGGCAGGAATGGATGGCCCGGGTACTGTGCATACTATGAGAGAAGCTGACGCGTGGGAAGCTATTAGTGCTTTCTTCAAAAAGCTTCTTATAAAGACACATGAACACAAGAGAGAACAAAGAGCAAGTTTATTCACACACACCAGCATCAGGTTACAACAAAACCTCTGACTAGGGCTGTATCAATGGACTTATGATCTACTGATAAATTAATTTTAATAATATATATTAATATTTCTAGAAAAAAATGCAAGTCATTTGATTCATAGATTACAGGTAAGCGATGCTTGAGGCAGTATCTATCCTCTATCTATATACTCATCCACTCTATCTATCTATCTGTCTGTCATGTCTGTCTATCTATCATATATCGGATCTATCTGTTGTCTATACTGTCTGTCTGTCGTCTGTCGTCATCTATGCTATCATCTATATATTATTATCTATCTACCTCTGTCTGTATGTCTGTCTTTCTATATATCTATCTATCTGTCTGTCATCTATCTATCATCTATCTATCTATCTATCTGATGTCTATCTGTGTGTTGTCATGTCTGTCTGTCAATCTATATATCTATTGTCATCTATCTATCTATCTTATATCTACTATCTATACTGACTCTATCTATCACTCTATTATATAATTCCTATCTACTGTATGGTCTGACTGTCTGTCGTCTGTCTGTCTGTCGTTGTCTGTCTGTCTGTCATCTATCTATTTATCTATCTATTGTCTGTCTGTCAATCTATCCTATAGATCTTCTACTCTCTCTCTTAGCTAGCGATCTATCATCTATCTATCTATCGGTCTGTCTGTCTATCTATCATCTGTCGTCTGTCTGTCTGTCTATCTATCTGTATGTCTGTCTGTCATCTATCTATTTAGTATTTATCTATCTATCATTTATCTATCTATCTAGCGTCTGTCATCTATCTAGCTATACTATCTTACTATCTACTACTATCTTAGTATCCGCATCTATTATCTATCTATTATCCCTATAATAAGCATCTATCTATTGACTATATATCTGTATGTGAGTGGCATCTATTATCTATCTATCTATCTATCTATCTATCTATCTGCCATATGTGCTATCTGTCATGTCTTTATGTCTGTGCAACCCTCATCTATCTATCTATCTATCTATCAGTGTATGTCTATCTATCTATCTATCTATAAACAGTGTTGGGAACTAACTAGTTACTAATTGTAACTAATTTAGAAAGGCAATCAAAAAGTAATCATGTTATCAGTTACATTACTTTAATAAAGAAATTGAAAAGTTACACTAGCCCCTTACTAGATTTTCTAGTGTAACTTGTAAGCTGTAACAATATCACATTTCCCAAGTACTCTTTCCCAGAACATTGTCCGCTCCACAATCACTAATCTTAGATTAAGCATTATACAATAACCAACAACAAAAAAATCGTAGCACACATGACTTTCCAAACCTGCCTCGCACGAGGCAAGACAAATAAAAACCTCTAGAAATAGAGAGAATCTGCTGGCATTAATGAGAATGCAAAAGACGTGTCCTTGCAACTAACTTGATCAGACTCATCAGCACCAGTCTACTCTGAAAAAACAAAACTGTTGAAGTGGCGCGCCTTTAATAACCAACGGGATTAGGTTTTGACATTTTGAATACACCCTGATATAAGTACAGGCTGGTCAAGCACATCTATACTGCGTGTCAGACTCCTGCCACTGCCAGGTGGTTTGTCAACGGGTGAGCGTGGGTCATTAACACGATAGAGCGTCATTAGGTCTGCCTAAAAATAGAGCTACAGACCTAAACTTTCACGTGAAAATGCTTGTCTTACTAACTAAAATAAGCGGCGTTTGAAAATTGTTAGATTCTTTCTAGATGATATAGATTCGTATATGACTATGTGAAAAAGACTAGATAAACTATTATATAAAAATAGATATATATACATAATAATATATAGTATATAGTAACAATTTAAATTGAGAAATATTATTACAGTTTTGAAATAACTGACTTCCATTACTTTTTTCCATTATTATTATTTTTTTACTTTTTTTATTTTTAATCTCAACACAAGGATGAGACATCATAAGTTAAGAATTATAACTGATATCAGAGAAAATCTAATCCAAATAAAGATTAGATTTAATTTGGTTTTCAATTATAAGAGCTGTAAGATTGTGTCTTGAATTCAGCAGGGTTTCTTTTCATGCTAGGACATTAATAGCCTTTCCTTTTCACAACTTTTAGCACAGTAGCTGCGTGTGAAGAAAGCGGGGGGCCACCCCAAACTGGGTTGCTGTAAACTGTAAACTGGGCCCCTGTACTAAGTTTACAAAGTACAGCACATGTGTCAGTACAACTAAAATGCAATGGGGCACCTTGTCCTTTGAGCAATTACAAAGGAGCACTTCTAAAAAGAGCACAGGAGTATTAAAGGACCTTTAAATAAAGCGAAACTCCGGCCACAGTTACTGGGTGAGACTGAAGGGTTTATTTATAGACAGCAGAGGAAGATCTAACTAACCGTAACAGGAAGAGTCCTCTCAGGAACTCAGGGTCAATGCCGCTACCAGTAATGCAATGTGCAGGTCTCCTGTTTTTTTTTGTTTTTTTTAAACAATGGTAAAAACAACATTAAAGTGTTTTTTTTTTTTTTAAATGGATGGATGCTTAATAGATTTGTGAAAAGAGGCCATTTCAAATGTTTGATGCATGAAAACAGATATCACAAAGCTTTTATGTGTTCCTTACTCATAAAAACCGGACCAATTCAGGACAAATTCCATTAGGCATTCACATTTTTATGCAATACCGCTGCTTGGGTTAAATGAATTAAAAAAAGAAACTGGTGGAATAAAAACATATTTTCTCACATTCTCACATTTTCATTTTACCTGTCTCATAGAAGCAAACTGAGGGTGTTTTCACACTTGTTGAAGCAAGTTTGGGCAAGTAGGGTGAAAATTATTCATTGCATGAGAATCAATCAATAGTAACACTTATGCACAGTTGTGAAATGCTAACTGACGCCCTACACTTTTTATGCAGTGTTCTTAAACCTTCAAACATCCAAATGTATCTAACATGGATTATAAAACCGTTTCCAGTTGATCAAAACAGCGTTCCAACCATGATAAAATACACAATATAGCATGATACGATGCCAAACAACCACTAGCACTTGGGTACAACCCAAAAAGAGCAACTTTTGCTTAGTTACTATAGTTTGCATATTAATCAGGGATAAAAGAAAACACTTAAACATGTTAAATAATCACTTTTAACTTAATTTAAACCTTAAAACGGTTTCTAGATGATTACAGATCAGTGATTGGATTACACACATTGGCATTTAGCCAGTCATGTTTTATCACAAAGGTCTCTTACTTGCTTTGCTATTTCAGTAGAGTTTTTGAAAAAATCTTAGTTAAAATAAGGAATAACAAAGACTGGTTAAATCAGGTTGTGCCATTCCTCTTTGCATTTTATATTATATATGCCTGACCTGTTAAGGCTAGCTAAGCCGGCTCTAGCTTGGTTATGTTGTTGTCAGTATGTGTCTCCTGTTGGTGTGTTAGACCAGTGACAAACAGAGCAGGGTGATCTTCTAATGTCAGAAGCAAAGGTCTTGCCACACAAACATGTGAAAGCGCTGGGAACACATTGCATTGCACTAATGGCCAACACTAGAGCAGCTTAAAGACAAACACACACATCGCCTCTACGTGGATAACGTTGACTGTTCAGCTGGGAAAACAGAAGGATGTGGTCTCACATATGAAATGAAGTGATCTTGCTAAAAGAGTATAAAATAGAGTCATTCTACTGAAAAGTAGAATCTCACAATCGAATACTCTCAATACAGCAGGAGTGCACTAGTGAAAATGCTTTTGCACTTTTCTAATTAAACAAATGTATTTCAAATAAACAATATTTTCAGTATAAGAATTAGAGTTGAACTGAAAAATGTCTTAATATTTTGTATGTCCTCCTTTTAGAAATGAAATCATTGGAATGTTATTTTAAGCAAAGAGTTATTTACAGTAATTTGCTTGTAATAATTAGATTTATAATCTAACTTCAAAAAACTATCTGAAATAAAATAAACACAATGTTTCTTGCAAGTAAATATAAATGTCAAAAATTTAATATTATTCTAATTTATGTTTTGCTAAGGCTCAATGTTTTTTTTATTATTCTATTCTAATGGTGTCAACTAGAAATTAACATTCATGATTTAATTTCCTTGTGCCTGAGTGATTAGTCACATGGCTTTTATGGCACAGGTGATTGGCTCTTGCCAATTCTGCAACTAGCATTGACATGAATGGGAATGTTAAGCTTGCATTTTTAATGCTAGCTTTTCTGTCAGAAGAATCAAAGCTCATTGGCTAGGACATGGTGTAAGTCTTAAAGGGGTCATATGATGCTTTTTTAAAGATCATTATTTTGTGTATTTGGGGAACAGAATATCGTGTGACATGTTTAATGGTTCAAAACAAAACATTATGTTTTCAAATATGTACATTATTGTAGGTCCTTTATGCCCCGCCTCTCTCAAACACGTCATTTTCAAAGCCCCCTCCTTTGACAAGTGCAGTTTGCTCTGATTGGCCAGCTGACCCAGTGCATGTGATTGGTATTACGAGACCGCAGCACTCGACCCAGAAAATGTAACCCATACCATAATGCGAGCTTCAATCCGACAAAATAAATGTAAAGACAGAGCCCGAAAGGGGAACAGAGTCGACGTGACAGACGGTGATGAAGCTGCTATGTGTTTGCAGTACACAAGCCATGGTTAAGACAGCTGACTCCACTGTGATCTCTCTCTCACTCTCGGTCGCCCACACAGCGCTTGTAGGGTAGCGTTCATGACACAGATAGAGCTGTTTTGAGGGGTGTATGGGCGGAGGCTCTAAACTCGCAGACGATACTAAAAGAATATCTCTTTGGTTTTGAGACTTTAGTCTTTGCAACCCTCAGGGGCTCTTATCTAGCACAATCAGCTTGTAACACTCCAAGAGAAAGAAAAACTTGAAATCGCATAATATGACCCCTTTAAAAAAAAAAAAAAAGAGGGAGTGCTGTACCTGGCTGTGATGATACAGCAGATAGGACCAAGACACCTTGCTCACATGCTCTTGGCAGCACTGCTATGTAGCTCCTGTTCCTCAGGAGCTGTGAATGTCTCCCAACTGGGGAGTTTCTTTTGTTGGGCAACAGCCATCTCTATGTCTGATAACCTCCAGGACGTAAGCTCCTCGCACTCTCAACTTGAACAAGTGCCACTGAAAACAAAGAGTAGGTTGCCAAGGAAGTCAGACTAACAGAACTTAAGAAAGAGAGAGAGAGAGAGACGTGATATAAATAGCAGACCTTGCTTACTAAGGCATATTCTTTTTATTTGGGTGACCAATGAGGTTTTTAGAAGACCATGGGGTCCGGTTTGGTAATCCTTGGGAAGGGCTCCATCCAGGCTATTACTAATTATGCACCAAAAGAGGTTTGCACCACTTGTTTATGTCATGTTATCACAATGGTTTGTACATTGTGATCTCCTCAGAGTTCAAACCCATGATGGACTGTATTATTAAAAGGTAAACCTTTGTCTGCCACCAGAAGAAATGTACCTTTACAATTACAACGGTAACTGCATGAAGCAAGATAGAATGAAAAGTGAAAGGTAGACAAATTTAAGTTCTGTCCTTGTTTACTCAAACACATATCATACAGTACCATTCAACGTTTTGGGGTGGTAAGGAGTTGCTATTTGTGAATATGCGAAGGTTATGCTGATCTGAATGAAAAACTTAGTTGAGCAAAAACAAAGAGTTGTTCGTCACCAGGAGTTGCCATTTATTGATAGAAAAATACAGTAAAAAACAGTATGTAAAAAAAAAAACTATTTTAAATAATATGTTACAAATATACTATAAGCGTGATGCCTTCAGACAAGGCATGCGCTAAATCACGTGCTCAATAAAACATTATTTTATCTGTTGCACTGTTGAAAACAGTTGTGCACTTTAATATTTTATCTGGATAGAAACTTAAGATATTTACTGCTTCGATGAATAGAAAGTTACCATTTCTGTCATATCGGAAAATGATGACTATGAAAAGTAGTAATTTCTTTTTTAAAAAACTAATGACGCGGTATAGCCTGTATAAATTTTGTTAAAAAGACAGCCTTAGAAGCATTCTTTAAGAATGAAAGAAAGAATTAAGTCAGGTTGTTGACTGATGATGACCAAATTTTAAATTTTAGGGTGAACTATTCCTTTAAATACAGCACAGACCTATAAGTGGTAAGAATCAACAGAACCAGCAAAATGGTTCTCAACATGTCTCATTTTGACTCAACAAACAAAGTGGAGAGAGTATAGAGAGCCATCTGGAGGAAACAGGCTGAGATGAAGGATAGACAACTAGGAGGCCAAAGGGTAAAGGGGCTCACGGCCCAATAGTGTTAAAGTAAATATCATTGTGTGAACTCACTAAGAGAATATAAGAAGATTTCTCAATGCATTGCTGCAAATATAAGTGTTCTTTGTGTGTTTGTAAAACATAAGCTAATTCAGAGGATCAATTCTGTTGGTTATTAGTCACTGTAGGCTGGATTCAAAAGGTTTTTATGCCCTTTTTGTTTACATGTTTAAGTAGAATTGAGTTACATAACTCACCACAGTGGCAAAGTGTGCAAAACGAACATTGTTATCTGATTCTTTAATTTTTCAAGGGTCTGAGGGGAATTCCTCCAATTCCACTGAAGCAAAGTATCTTAATTAATAGATCACCTCTGACCTTTCTCTGTTATCCTGAATAAAAGCAAACACAAGGGTTTCCTCTTTGCACAGCCCAATGCCTGACCTCAGTAAGACCCCTCAGAGAGTTTCTTTGTTAATTCTGGAGCACTGGCTAATATGAGGTGCTTTGTTTATGAACATTAGGGGGTCTACTAAAAATGGCATGGTGCAGTTATGACGCATTGGGGTGGTGTCGTCTGGGGCCGCTGTTCTTCAATACAGCCACATGTCTGCTCACAAGAACTGTATGCCGCTACCTTAAAATAAAAGCACAGCCTCATATTAAGTTTCCTCAAGCAATTGGTCTGATGAACGACAAGCAATAATAGGATACTTCACTCAGAAATTAAGTTTCATGTCAATTTCAAACCTCTATGGATTTCCTTAATCTTTGACTTCCATTGTATGAAAAAAAAAGATATTTCCTAAAATGTCTTTCACATAAGAAAAAAGAAAGTCAGATAGGTTTGGAACAACATGAGATAATAACGACTAATTGAAGGTAAAATTTTCATTTTGGGGTGAACTATCCCTTTAAGAATCTGCTGGTGAGGGTGTAATCATGTTGAACAATTGTTGTTGGGATAATATTGTAAGCTAGCTACAGACACATTGTAATGGGGCATCAGAATATTAATTAGATGTACAATACAGCAATTGTTGCACAAGAGGTGTACAATACATTGTCAGGGCAAACCAAAAGGAATCTCCCCAACTGTACAATTCAATAATCAGAGCTCAGCCTGTTACTGCTGAAGTTGGATTAATGCCAAAGACACCAACCTATCACAGCAGAGCTCTACCTATCACTATACAGACCAGCCTATCACAGCAGAGCTCTACCTATCACTATACAGACCAGCCTATCACAGCAGAGCTCTACCTATCACTATACAGACCAGCCTATCACAGCAGAGCTCTACCTATTGCTATAGGGATCAGCCTACCAAAGCAGAGCTCTGCCTATAACTATAAAATTCAGCCTATCACAGCATATGTTTGTCTTTCGCTACAGAGATCAACCAATCACAGCAGAGCTCTGTCTCTAACTACAAAGATTAGAACAGACAGGTTCAATCATGCTACACTGTCTCTGTGCCTTTTATATTTATCCCAGTCTTGTGAGATATCTAGCCCTGACCTGTCTAAGCTGGGTGAGCCGTGGTTGTGTTGTTGTCAGGTGTGTGTCTTCTTGGGGTGTTAGAACACTTGCAAACATAGCAGGATGATCTTCTGATGTTGGTTCAGACATCCTACGACACAAACATGAGAAGAAAAAAACTTGCAGTAATTGCTTATACTGATAAAACGTATTTATTTTCTGTTTATATCAGATTTTTAACTGTTATCACTTGTTTAGATCACTTATTTCCAGTACCACTGGATGTTAGACCCCTTATCCTTTTGTATCTTTCCATCCATTAGAGTGACTCAAATGCAAAATTGAATCTTCAGATAAATTGTAATTGCCCTTGGCCTCATGGCAAGACACAGCGGCAATAAAAAAACAAATAAGAAAGGTATATATTCTTTTTCACTTTAATAAGATTCAAAAGGAGAAATTTCTGTTTCAAGCTACTCAGTTGAAGTAGAGCAACCAAATTACTATATCAAAATTTATTTTAATATAAATATATCTAGATTTCATATCAATATCAATATACATATATTTATATTTAATATAAATAAGATTGATTTGAAAATTCAAGATTGTTTACCTCAAATTTTATAATTTCAATTGTTTTACTGAACTCAGCTAGTGAACATCAACAGATCAACACAAACAGTTGGAATAAATTTTATATCCTATTCCAAACAGCATCAGTTATATGGAAGTATGTTAATGGAGAGATGTTTCCAAGGCCAAAGAGGCTTTGCAGATTAAAAAAAATTATACTCAGAAAAGGAATTCAGTTTCATGCAATTCCATGGATCTCTCCCATCTGTCTTCAGAAGATACTTAGCAAATCTGATCATCATCATAGTATTTATTTACAAAAGGCTGGATTTGTTTCCTTAATTTTGGCACATATATAACCCCATATTGGTGCACATTTTTTAAATACACTCAAAATAAACTGTTAACATTTAGCACTGGTATTAAAAAAAGTGAATGATACATATCTCAGAGAGCACTGGCATTCCTTACAACTAAAAGAGCGACACCTAGCTGTGAAAACTGAAAGTGCTTGTTTTGCTATAGCTGATCAGGTGCAATGTGGTTTTAAACTTCTGATATTATGTATAAATTCTGATTATTAATCTGTTATACACTGATTTAAAGTTAGATCATGTTTTAAAACATGTTACTTGAATCTGTCTCACACTGTGACCTGTTTGCCAATAAGAACAGAACAGGCTGTGAAGAATGCTCCTTTGGCTCAGGTCTTCTTTCTATTCATAAGACATTTCCTCATACATATTTGATGAGTACACAGTACACTGCACCAGTCTGGGCTACATGAATCAGGGCAGTACATATTTGCACAGACATATACAGTACATTGCTAATACGTTGACATAAAGGTATGTTGGCTTACAATATGCAGGCACATACTCATTAAGAGTAAATAATCATAAACTGTTCTTCCTCTGAAGCCCAATGCATAATTAGCCACATAATAAAACCGTGTCATAATTCCAATCTGAACAGTTTTCAGTGTTAACGTGCACATTCAAGCAAAAAGCAGTCAATCTACAACAGGATGGACTGATCATTGAGGGGGAAAATGGATCGACAAACTCATCTTTCTAAGGAATTCAAAACATTCACAAAGTATGCGAAAGCATACTCACGTGTGGGAAAAAAAGCATGGGGGAAAAAAATGACCAGAATGGCTTTCAGGCTTTTGGATGATGAAATGTTCTGGTTCTGAATTGTTTAAAATTGTTTAATTAAAATTCCAAAACGGTTTAGAAGTGTTTGTCACTGAGCAATGGGGAGATTACTCAGCTTTCAGAAGAAACTAGCCGAGTTCACATGATGCATGGCTCAATGCTCTCTGTATAATTCAGTCAGAGTAATGCTTGCTGCTGCTCTCAGAGTGTGAGAAACAGCATGCCTCCAGCTTCCAAAACACTTTTATTTTTTGTTTTAGCCACTTGAAATGCGCCACTGTAACAGGCTGTATTCAGAGAAAGCCTTTTTCAAATGGTTCCTCTTGTTTGTCAGCCATTCTCATTGCGCTCTTGATCGCCTCTTATCAAAAGCAATGACAATCCATTCTGCCAGAGAATGAAAGGCTTTCTATTTAAAGGTGAGACATTCTTTCTGCTAGTAAACTCTTGTGTAGCATGTCTTCATGTGTTTTCCCCCCATTCTTTTTCTTTAGCAATTGTTGGTTTAGAACAGACAAAAAAGTCTCTGTGTTCGCACCAGTAGGCCTGTTTTATATGTGTGACAAAAATCAACAATGCAATATGCTTGTTCAAAAACAAATACACTCAAAACTTTTGAGTCAAGTGTTCTTACAAATCCATGCATGCTGCCTAACCTGTTATTTTTAATATGAATGGCATGTTACACTAAAACTACTATAATTCATAACAAACATGTTTGATTTTTGTTATGAAAAATCTTTTATTTTTTTATTTCAAATAAATAGATTTCTTTTGAACTTTCTTTTCATCAAATAATCCCATATGGTTTCACAAAATGATTCAGCAGCAAACTGTTTTCAATAAGAAATGTTTCTCCTGAAGCTTCAATTCAGAATAATAGCATTATTTCTTAATGATCATGTGACACTGAAGACTGAAGTAATGGCTGCTTAAAATTCAGCTTTGCATCACCGGAATAAATTACATTATCAAATATATTCAAATAGAAGACAGTTACTTTAAATTGTAATAATATTACACAAATTACTGTTTTTACTGTATAAAACAAATGCAGCCTTGGCGAGCATTTTATAAGAGACTACTTATATGTTAATGAATTAAATTACTATATATTATTATATATTAATTTACTATTATTATAATGAAATATAACACTTTAACATTTTTCCTGCTCTACTTAGATGCTGTCACCCTATTTGAGATCATGCAGCATACATAATATGCAAAGAAAAATACATTTTAGACATTTACAATTCTTAATAAAAAATGTTTAAAAAAGGAAAATGTCACCATAAGAACCTCATTAGTTCTATCACAGATCATTATTGATACCAAACTACCATAACTGCTTGTAGCTAGCCAAGTAGGCCAGTAAGGTGGCAGGTAGGTTCAGCGCTGGTTGTAAACTGAACTGACGTCAACAGCAAACCACTCTTGTGGATAGTTTATGGCTGTGTTCTTCACGTCTTTTGGCCAATGACAGTATTGTTTACACAGTGTGTCTTCTGAGCTCCTTATGAGAGTTAATGTGATCTCAGAGGCTTAAACGGAAGGGGGAGGTAAGTTAATAAATGCTTTGAGTGTGTATGAAGGACAAAAGTTCACAACAGGGCAAACTGAGGACAAACAACCAACACACAATCGATTCACCTGTTTCAGTATAACTGCCAGAGTTTTGACTGTCTGTACATGCCATATAATGTGTATACACAGTATAAAGTGGTGAACAGAATCGTGCATCTGTACATTTATCGCATCCCAGAGATCAGCTTAAAACCATTGCATTTTCTTCCCAACAAGTTGGATTTATCAGTTCTAAGCTCTGAGTTTATAAGGTCACAGGGAAAAGCATCTCCATCAGTGTAGCAGATGAGCTACAGCGCCACAGTAAGGGACAGTAAATCGCTCTGATGACATTTCTATGCAGAGCTGCGATTTTTATCTTTTTATCACTCTCACCTGACCACACGCAAGACACATTCTCTGTGAAGCACACTGGAAGGTCTACAGCTTCATCCAGACAAAGGTAAAGACAGGAGAATCTTACAACATTCCAAATTCACATTTCACATCAAAAATTGGTACGAAGAAAATAAAGCCTACTTCAAGATTATTATTATTTTTATTTTTATTTTTTGCATTGTGGCAATCAGTTTATTGCTGTGATTTAACGTGTAATCCCACTGTCAGAAAAGAGCAATAGAGAGCAAGATGAAGCGAGAGACAGCATTTGACAGGCCATGCTAACAGTGCAGCTGATTCAAGCAGATGCACCATTTTCCATCCACCATCGACAGTTAAGAAAACCTTAGCATTTATACACTGTGGTGTTTCTGTTTTAACAGGCAGAGCAGAGATTTAAGTGGGATTAGGCACATCCTGATGTCCTCATGTATAGATAAACTGTCAGTCATAGTAGCACCAAAGCTCATTAAAATTCCCATCGTACAGCGTTATGACTTTCTGCACATGTATCGTACTTGTGCTTTATTCTCAAAGTCTCAATGCAATGCTCAGCTATGCAAACTAATTCAAGTTTCAATAAAGCAACACTCTTTCCAAGAGGTGTCACAACAGCATTGCTAACTTATCATTCTGACATAACTGATAATACAGAAATGTATACAAGCCACTTTGGGATTTTAGTCTGAGGGTGAGGAGAGGCAGAAACAACTGACAGCTTCGCAAAATATCCAAGGCCGTGATAAATGTCCACCTCGTCTGAAGAGCTTCAGGGAGGCACAAATATATTAAATGGCAGCGCAGAGAGAGGCCTCTGGGAAAGGGCTGTCAGTGTGGAAGGTAGGTAGGGATATATCACCACACCGGAGATCAGATCAGCACGACCGTCACGTCTCCTGGAGAGCTCCGGTATCTTCTCATGCTGCTCTCTTAAGTCACTGCAACCATATGCAGCACGCACACCGCGGCTCAGCCCAGAGGAAGTTGGCACACAGGATAATGAACAGCACGAAACAGATTAGCCTAGAGCAACACTATATAATGGCAGACAAAACAAACCACATCAATCCATAACTGATGGATCCTTGATAAGATCAGAGATGAAATATTAAATATTCATGCATTTTATATAGTCACAGAAACTTTGAGCATCTGAGAAAATGTGAGTTACTGTTAAAACTGCTCAGCATTTTCTTTTCTGTCTAGTTTTTATCTTTGTTTTTTTCTTTATTTTTTTGGAGAATATTTCAGGGATAGTTCACCCAAAAATGAAAATTCAACAAACATTTCCATCCCAAAAGAACCACCCCCCTTAGTTACTGTTATAGCCATGGCGCTCTCACGCTACACATTATGTTCTCACACAGTGAAAAAAATACATCGCGAAGCAAAGAGGACACTGACAACCGCTGACAGACAAGACAGAGCAGGTTACTTTAGGTATGAAACAAAGTTTTAACTTTTAAATTGTGTCATTTTTTAAGAAATTCAAACAATAATAAATACCATTTTGTGGCTCTTTGATGTGTTGTGATAGCTCTCTGTAGCGCCTCAGTTCAAGCGGCACGTCAACCGATCATTTCTTCCTTTTTACTAGTTATAGCATGAAATAAACATGAATGATCATTAGAGGGTATCTTGTTTCAACCGCGGAAAGACGTCAATACACACCATTTTTCAATGACATTAATACTCTCCTCTGGTTTGTCTGATGGACAAAATTGATCGCTTGTCAATCAAACTTCCTGCAAAGGGTCTTATATCAACAAAATGATGTTTCTACTCCAATTGGTTGTTGAAGCGGTGGCAGTAATAAAAATTCATGACAAACATATACACTAAATAATGAACACATCTTTAACAGGTTAAGTAAGAAATATAATGAATATGCAGTGCATATATTTAGCAAAATGCTCTTTTCTAGAATTACTTTTTCTAGCTAACTAACATTGAACTGCTGTCCTGAGGTAAATGTAACAATAAGTGACATTTTTTACAAGCTGATTTTTGGACATCTTTCCATGGATGAAACAGTTGAAGTAACATGAGACATGATTCAGTTCAGTAAGCTGTATCGATTAAAATCGACAAATCAATATTGTTAATCCAGTCCTAGCACCCACAAGCTGACATGTTTACCTGTTATAGTTTAACCCAGGGTATATACAGGAATCATGGAGTTAAATTTAATACCTTTTAAGACCTTTTTTAAGACTCTTTCCATACATTTTAAGACCTCATCGCCACTCCAAGTTTTAACCGGTTACATCGGCGACACTTTAACTTACATTTACGATATATTGATTGTAAGATAGCGCAACTAAACAGACTTACTTTGTGATAACTCCTTATCAATACAACATAATTCAGAAGTGGGGAACGAAGCACAAGAGAATTAATTGAGTGACTAACCAATGCAACCCAAGAAACAAGAATTAGACCAATAAACAAAACAACTGACAAAACTTATTGAGGAGGGAAAATAAAGCTCTCCGAGCTAACGGGGCAATGAGTTCACACAGTATATTCAAAAGATGTATTTGTCACATCAACTCTTATAACTGTCTGCAAACCATAGCTGTTTTGTGGAACACTTCTCATGACAAACATCTGACTGATCAGACAGTTTACCTGTGATTACGGAGAGCTTGATTTGATGCAGACTTGACAGTGTCAGTATCAAAGGGGATTTAAATACCCCACATATTGATAGCGGCGCCCTGATGCGAGAAAATTATATACAATATTAGAATGTTTGCAGGAGTGGACACAAAAATCGCGGGAGCGGATGGGAGCAGAAATTCAGCAAGACCGGGATCATCAAGCCCCGCGCTTTCACGCAATTTAATACTTTTAATACTTTTTAAGGGCCTTAATTTTCTCTAAACTGATTTATCAACTTTTAATACTTTTTAAGACCCCGCGGACACCCTGTAACCAAGTTATGTGCACAAAATAGACACTGATAGTCAAAATGCTCCATTGGAAAGTTGCTAATTTAACGTCACTGTTTTGGATTTCAGATTTGATAATTAAATAAATTAATAAATAGGCTGCCAAAAATTCAGTGTATCACTAGATTAAGAAAGTAAACTTGCAAATAGGAACGTTAACCCAAGGTAAAGTTGTGTGACGCATAGAACTAGATTACATTAATGCAAGATTTTCAGGGTTTCGTAGAATTTTTGTCAGTAGCCTAGCTCATGTTGTTGTATATACTGTAATAGGGCAACAAAAAAAAGCTTGAGGATAAAGGCTTGCTGTTTGTCTGAAGACACAGAACCACTAGATTGAACTCACCATGAAGGTCTTCCTTAACACAAAGTTATGTCGACATCTCAAACATAACCGTAATGACGTCACATCCACAATTCACCAGGAAAAGGTCTTTCCTTGACCTACTTTTTCATCTGCCTTTGTATTTTAAAACATATTTATAACAAAGAGGCCTTCAGATGGAGCAAGTAACATGAAAATGGCTCTTCTGCACACCTGGGCCTCACATCCTTCTGAAAGCCTGATGGGATGATTCAAGGTAATATTGTTCATACTATTGTGAGATATATAAATCATTGTGAGATATAACAAATCAAAGACATGGACCTTTCTTAGCCATAACATGCCATAGTTAACACATATAGTGGAGGTTAATAAAAATTCTGACCTTAAAGGGAGCTTAGTTGAGAATCAACATACCGGAAGCTGATAATGTTCAGACAGAATGACATACTAAAACACTGCCTGCAATACTTATTAATGACACTGCAACATAATGAATATTCAGCGCAAATCAGAAAGTGCCATCTGACTACTGACAAATGAACTCAGTTCTTTTTAGTGAATCCCAAAACAAATTCACCTACATCATGGATGGCGTAAGGGTGAATTCACTTTTGGTCAACTATTCTTATTTTTTGTGGCGAAAAACAGCATATTACATGACCATTTTCTATAAGTTCAGTGATTAGTTAATGTCAGTTTCTGAGGTTCAGTTTCTCATTTCAATAGATGGTATTTTTGGACAGAAAGATAAGATCTGTGTGCTTTTTTAATCGCTCATCAACTCATCAATTTCCATTGACACCAGTTATCAGAGAATATGCTGTTCAGCATTTAAATTGGAATGACACACCATTTCTGAACTTTAGAGATATTAATATTATGTTCAATAAGGTCAATCAAGGTTTCAGGCTATGGAATAGGACAATCTGTTCAAATTGATTTCTGGAATCCGGCAGTTTCAGTGCTTTGGCAAATCTGCCTGATGGATCTGATCTGTTTGAGCAGCAATTTCCTGCTTCTCTGTTCAGAGATGCATGCTGCAGAAATTCAAATCATTGGGGAATTAATAAAACACATGAGTGAGGATATATCTGGTACGATTTTTCTAGCAAGTACAGTTTGCATACTGATAAATTCAATTGCCATAAAACTTCAGGTACGCGGCTCTTGGGCCAACTGGACTCTCGCACAAAACAATTGTCATTATTTACTCTCTCTCATGTCATTTTAAACCAGTATGAATGTCTTTTTCCAATGAGGACTGGGGCTGTCAAACTCAAAGGACCATGAAAGTGCTCCATAGGTCTAACGTATCATTAAAAAAGTCTCCAGAAGTCGTGATTTCAGACATTTTTGTGATGAACAGACCAGAGCACAACCAGAGACCCTAAGAATTATGGCCAGAGACCAGAATTAAGTATAAAATCAAATCTAATGTAAACTAGATTCACTTAATGTTTATTCATTTATTATTTCAAACCAAGAAGAAAACAACATGAATGAACCACATTACCTGAAATATAATTAATTACCTGCTAACATTATCTCGAAAGGTGTTTAAGTGTTTCATGACTCTTTAAATAAGCTAATGAAGCTTAAACATTTTCTTCACTTATTTGGATGATCTTTGAAATGAACATGAATTATTCATTATTAAAAATAATGCTATATTGTCACATGACTCACTGCTACATTTACACAGACTAACACATCCTTTTTTTATATTGATAGTAGATGTGTATCAAAATAGCTCATACCAGTGGTTCTCAACCATTTTGAAGGTCCAACATTCCAACACAATATTCAAAAACCCCATAAGTAATACAATATTAACGGTACTATAATATAAACATGAACAATTTTATCAACACAAACTGCGTCTCAAGTTGAGAATCGATGGCTCATGCTAACACTTCGTGGTTTCATTTAGGCTTCCTGCGAAATTCATCACAAACAAAACATATTAACTTATGTGTATTATGCCTTTAGTAAGAATGCAACTGTTAGAGCATGAACTAAATATAAATGTAAAACCGTAAATATGCATTGCAACAATGGCAGTGGGCCAAACCAAACTACCGGAGCCAGAAAGGCTCAAGACTCACGCTTTCAGCACACACAGCACAGCCGGACAATAATGGGGTTATTGCACCCAGATAACATACAAATGCCATTGTCTCACTGGAGTTCAAGAGTCTGGTTTGAATTATGGAATGTAATGGAGCCTACTGCACAAAGCCTCTTATTGAGGCTTCACACACTTCAGTACCAACAGCACCGACCTGACTATATATGCCTTCTCAAGTGTCTTGCACTGATGTTGCCAGGCAATATATCTAGACCATCCTGTTATGTTAGCTAATTAATATTTATGAAAGAAGTTGTCATCTTGCTTTGATATATAAATCAATAGTTTATTTATAAATTATCATTCCACATTTTTACACAAATCAGATATTTTTCAGTATTAAATAATAAATAATCCAGACGGAGTGTGTGTGAGATGTCAAAACTAAAATGTCAACAAATTAACATGAAACTGGAATTGGAAAAAGAATGTCAAAATCAGATAAGTAGGTTTGATTTTATCATCAGCAAGTCTGACTCACCGCATTAACAGACTCTAAACCCTGTCAGACGTAAATCAAAATTTAGCACATCAATGTTTCACATAAACTGACTTCATACAGCAATTTTGGAATTCAAGACCATGAATTATGAGCAAGAAATGTTAATGTATTAATGTCCCAGTCAAACTTCTATGAGTACATAAAGTGTATGTGCTTTGCATATGTAAGGCTGAAGTTTGCCAATATTGATGTGCATAATGAATTAATGTATTCTAATTGACTCTGACACAATGTATTATGAAAATATGAATTCACATTTTAAATATTAAAGTAATAAATTCATATTGCCTTGTATCTTAAATTTAAAGTGACTTCATTAAAATGCATTAGAATAATTGTGGATATTATTTATCAGAAGTCCTTCTAATGCATTCAAATGTTCCCACTTATCCCTGTATCATTCAGTCTCATGCTCAGTTATTCATAGTTTCACCTACATAGAGCATGAATAAGAGCATCATGTATTTACAGAATCACTCAGCTAGGACATTTCTAAAGAAGTCACAGCGCAGAAAAACACACACATACAAGCACACAGTTGAGTGAGCCTTTGACTGTTCCTGTGACTGTATTGATCTGACCGCTGCAGAACAATCAACTGTCTGTGGAAACATCGATGCAGGCATCAGGCCTAATGCATTTTAAATAAGCTCTAATGTTGCCAGCTCCACCAGGATGAATACAAATAGACCATTATGAACTACAGAAAGTGCACAGTTCAAAAATAACGTCAAAACTGTCAACAGAAATTTTCACTGACATTTTAACATGATCTGACGTCTATGCAATAAATGCAAGGCTGCATGTAGGAACCAGTTACAAATCTAATGAAGTCCACAAGATTAATCATGACACTACATTAGTTTTTAAACTCATTAAACATTTTATATCATCCCAAAGCCTTATAGTGAAAAAGTTAGGCCTTTACTTTTTAAATCACATGAGAACAAGACAGACATCAGCAATATTCTCAGAGGAAAAACCCTTTTTGTATCCACACTCATGTCCAGATAGATGTGCATGGGATTCTGCATGACAGAGCAGGCAGTGTTATCATAGTGTGATATCCTTGAGAGGTTAGAGCTCTAATTCTCAGCAGGCACTATCACTTGGATTTCAGGAAGAGCTTATGATGAAATTTTGACCCCTGCCTTAAAGGAAACCCTGGTTAAAAATAACATTTAAAAAACCCAATGCCATAATTTATTTAAAATACATTTATTTCATACTAAGTATACGTCAAATCCATTAACATATTTATTGACATATCACTGAAGACTTACTGATATAAAATTATAATTACATTTTATTTGGAGTATTGGAGCACAGTGCACATTTCTTAATATTATGCCTAAAATGTGTTTTAATATCACTAATAATAAGGATTGTATGATCTCTGTATAATATCAGTTTTTAAATACAAGCTATTTAAAGTGTACTTAGTTCCACTTAAGCACAATCAAATATATTTCAGTATATCTTTAGTTGGACCTCAGCTATACTTTTGCACAATTAAAGTGCATTAAGCACAAAATTAGTTGTTCCATTGACTAAGTATACGTGAAAAAAAAAAACGTGAAGTGACATGTGGCCAAGTATGGTGACCCATACTTGGAATTAGTGCTCTGCATTTATCCCATCCAAAGTGCACACATAGTTCACACCACGAACACACACCCGGAGCAGTGGGCAGCCATTTTTTGCTGCGGAGCCCGGGTAGCAGTTGGGGGTTCGATGCCTTGCTCAAGGGCACCTCAGTCGTGGTATTGAAGGTGGGAGAGAGCACTGTACAATCCCTGCCCCCCAACTATAATCCCGCCGGACAAGCGCGGAAACCCACAACCTTTGGGCTACGAGTCCGACTCTCTAACCATTAGGCCACTACTTCCCCCGGATACCAGTTTAGTACAATTGCAAGGTATTTTTAGGGGGGGCAATTGTGGTTCAAGCTAGTATTTGTAGTATACTTGGCACAAAATAAATGTTTCTCAAATCCATTTTAGTATATATTTTTTCACTAGGGAACACCTTACAATCGCATGATATCACCGGATTTCCTAACCATTTGACAAGAAATATGAAGAAAAAAAAAATCACACTGCCGTTACAGGTATTTCAGAAGATTATTTTTGCCTTTTTAACTAGGCAGACAGACAGGCCGATAGACCAACAGAGCCAGAACGAAGATAAAATGGTAGACAAAAATGATAGAACGAAAGACAGACAGATCAACCGAAAGAAAGATAAAAAGACAACTGGCAGAATGATAAATAGAATGATAAGATGGACAAGACAGACAAACAGAACGATAGATATACTGACAGACAGAAAGGGCGGACAGAGAGAGAGACAATGATAGAGAGAATGAAAAACAGAACAACAAAATGAACACAATAGAATGATAAATAAATTTAATTTGATCATAAATAGATTGATAAAACGACTGACTGATTGATAGATAGATATATGAAAAGACAGACAGTCAGATAGATAGATAGATAGATAGATGGAAGCATTCCATTTAATCATGAACCAACGGCATGAACCAATGCAAATTTTGTCTATGTGCACATTAGCTCTCATCAGAACACAACACTGACAAAATGTGGCAATAGGTGAAAAACACAATAAGAATAAAACAGGTTACGTAAGTGTTCTGCTGCCTTTTGATGGACCAAAACAAAACATGATAGGGTTTTATGACAAGATGTGTAGACACTACTACTGTTGCCAATAATAGAGAGAACAGAACACCAGCCAGCTTCATTAGTGCTGGTGCCATCTAGTAGAAACCAGCCAATGTGTCTCTCTACATCCCTCTCCAGATGAGGTTCTGGACAGCAAATGGCTTCCCTCTTAAGGCTAAATAAGTTGAGTAAACGCTGGACAGGGCAATTTAGTCATTCATCAACTTACTTTTGCATTCACTAGGAACCTAAAAACATCCGCTGCGCAAGTGACAAGTTCTTTATATATCCCACCATGGTCATATTTAGTTCACCCTGGAAGCATTAAGGCATGAGAATGATGCTCTGTCTTGACACGCTCACCCTGTCACTCTCCATACAGTGCCTGAGTCACCGATGCAAACAGATAGAGGCTAATGGTGAGCATCTGTGGCAGAGACATCACCGCACTGATGACACTCATCTACGCTACACATGATACAGACATAACGTGCCAACTCTGACTGGCGAATGGCTCTAGCCGTCATGCTGACATTATCTACCTGCATTATACATGGATGTTACAGAAATGCAGGAGAAAATACCAAGGTCTTGGTATACTAACCTATAAGGAACTATAAGAATACTTTAAATATAAATTATATAGCAATGCATCCTAGCATTCAGAGGTTTGATGTCAGATTTTTTTTTAAATAAATGAATGCTTTTAATCAGCAAGAATTAATTAAATTGATCAAGAAGTGACAGGAAGACTTTGGTATCATTTCTATTAATAAATACAGTTTTTGAACTTTCTATTCATCAAACCGGTAAAAATCGTTGTATCACGGTTTCCACAAAAAAACATTAAGCTGAACTGTTTTTAACATTAATAACACATAATAAGTGTTTCTTGAGCAGCAAATCAGCATATTAGAATGACTTCTAAAGGATCATGTGATCATGAAAACTGGAGTAATGATGCTGAAAATTCAGCTTTGCATCACAGGAATAAATTGAAACTATATTAAAATAGAAAACCATTATTACTGTTTTACTATATTTTTACCATAAATGCAGCCTTGGTAAGCATAAGAGACTTCATTTTCAAAAAGTAGCACATGTAAACAATAATACAGTAAATACAAATTGAATATTTGCTTGTTGTCTGTTTTTTTATTATTGACCACTTTCTGCGTACTCTCATAGCATATTGAAGATAACCAGCTAGAATTGTTGAAATCTTACAGTTAAATTCTGATTTTGAATTTAGACAGACAGACAGACAGATAGATGAACAAACTAAGAACGAACACTAGATAGAACAAAAAAGTGAATGACAATTTGATAGACATAAGTGAAGTGTAAGCTCTTGCTTAGTCTGTATCAAACGAATTAGACGACATCTACTGATTTGTGCTATTTTTGTACATCTGATGCCGTCCCCTGACTCTACAGTCTCAAACGTTTCCATATTGCACAGATTCTGTAATGCTATGACTACCTGACACAATAGCTTCTATATAAAGAACCATTAAGAGAAAAGGGAAAAACACTGCTTTCCCAGTCAATTTAAAGAACAGAGTGAAACTCAAAATCTCCTGATCTGTTGTCCATGTTCACGATTCTGTTTGGAAACACGTGGCACGTGATAATGTACATGTGATGACAGCCTCTACACGTGTCTGCTCTGGGGCTCAGAGCACATTTACGGACGTGTCTATCCCAATGCAACTCTTGAATGGGAGGGGAAGAACATCCCTTTACCATTTAAAGAAATCAAATTCGGAGTTTTAGCTTTTAGTCCATGGGTGTTGCCTGCTATTTGGTAGTGTAAAAAATAACTCTGGAGATGTACTTTTAAAATGTACAGCATTTCTCTTTCCTGTGAAAATGTGCCTAAATATTGATGACTGATCCTATTGACATCAAACTGATGTCCAATCAAATGCTCTCTAGAATGACAATCTATCCCGCAAGTAAATCACAAGTCTTACCTGATTTATTCACTTAAATAAAACGCAGGAAAACTTCATTAAAATGTGAAAAAAAATCCTAGATTGACACAACTTTCCATTTCCTTTTTCATGACCTATTTCTCCCTCGCCCAGTTCCTGTCCATTCAGAACATATTAGTTTCCATCTTTTATTGAAAAAAAACTATTCTTTCTGCCTGGCTTAGATGTACTGAAAATGGAGGTTAAAAATGAAAGGCTACCATTGTCACCACGGCACGTGTGGAGGTGGCTCATTTCCACGCAGACGTAAGGTGGACCATGGGACACGTGCCGCGTCTCCCATCCTTCTGATTGCTTCTTCTCAAACAAGAGACAGGCAGGCATACAGTCTAGCACTATGACACACTTTTGTCAACGCAGATGATGAATGGTAGATGGAAAAGCTTGAATGAAAAAACCCACTGTGTTAAAATGGCTGATTGTTGTTGAAAGCAATTTGGGAAGTGATGTCATCTAATCTGCATCTGCTTCACCAAAATTGAATCCCAAATGAGTCCCTGCATAAAGGAATAATTCACCCAATAAGTGCTCTTTTTTCAATGAACAAGCATTTCAAGCTATGCAAAATGTGGTCCACGCACATTTGTGTTGTCTAAATTTAAGTTATAATTCATTAAAAATTCCATGATGCAGGGATGAATCAAATTGTGAATAAATCATTCAAGTCAGATGTTTTCAATGAATAATTCGATTCAGTTCACAAAACCGTCCATAAATTCCCCATCTCCTCATGGCTTCAGAACCAAAAGCACCATAAAGTATAATAAAAGTGGTCAATACCACTCAAGTACTTATTCCAAGGCTTCTAATAAGTATAACACAAAAAGGTTTTTTTTTTATTCACTAAAAATCTTTTAGTCCTTGCTCTCCTTGACATGTACATAGCAGAAGCAGCAATGTCAGATTTGTGCATGAATCATTCTATTTTTTTAATGAATCAGTTGATCCAGTGCACAGATGATTCATTCATGACTCTGAAGGATCTCAATAGGGGCTTTCGCACCGGTCCGAAGGAACCTTTTCATAGTTTCTAGAACTATTGGCGGAAGTACCCTTTTTTTGGTGTGTTCGAACGTATTTAGTTCTAGGTTCTCCGTTTTGGGGAACTTAATTAGCTCCTACTCCAGAGTGGGGTCTAAAACAGTTCTATAGGAACTACCAGTGATGTACGTGTACATTGATTGGCCAAACGCATATGAAACACTGGCTACCAGACATTTTTAAAAAGCCATGTAAAAATATTTACTCCACGAACATGGAAAAAGCAATAATAACGGCATTTAGCTACCTGTTGTCTGCAGCGTTGTGTTCTTTTCTCAGCCTCGATGATATGTAACAATGCAAGTTGTCATAGAAGATTTAGTCAGTTTTTTTATACTCGTTCAATCGTGTAAATTGTGCGTTTACATTCCATCTCCATTATCTCGAATCCCACGACACACAACAAAAACAGCTCCGATCATGGCGCTCTCCATTCTCTGGCTGTTGATGTTTGTAAATGTCGTGAATGAAGACTGGCTTAAAACTACTCAATGACTTGGTTCTATATTCAAAACTACTTGTACAGCATGCCTTCAGAAGACTTGGATCCTTTAGTTACAAATCATTTATCTTATATCTCAAATCATATACCAACTCAATTCTCAGTCTTAAAGATATCAAAAGGTTCAATGGTAACAGTTTAATACAAGCATGAGAGGGGTCATTCGGGGACTCTTAGAAGGCTCTCTGGAAGCTGGGTAACTAGTGGCTGTCACCATGCATGGCTGAGAGGACAGCAGCATCTTTGCAGTGACATTTTGCTAGGACACAACACAGTTTCACTTTACTTTCAATACACTTCCCATTTTGTCCACTTTATTAGGCCTCATCCACCTCTGGGGCTTTGCAAATAAAATACTGCAGATACTGCCATAAAGACAAGACAATGCACATCTTTTAGACAGAGACTGATTTTAAGGGGCTACATGCTTTCTCAATAAAAATGTAATTGCTAATTATTATTGTGCCTTCTTGGAGGCCATTAGGCCATGACAATGGAAGGAAGAACAGAGGAAAATAAAAAGAAAGAATGAATAAGAAACAGTATTGATTTATTAGCCTTGAAGTCACACAAACTCACATCTACTTTCAGTGAGCTGCATCTGATGTCAGCAATACTTCAAACCCATAATTCAATGTTTTTTTAATCTACTAAAATGAAAAACATGAGTGCTTCTAAGAAAAAATTTAAGTTTTCTATTTAAAATAAATGAGAAATACTCATTCACAATGGACACTGATTGGCTGGAAAGACTGATTTCAAAGAAAGTACTATAATAAGGCACTTGAAATTGCTGGTAATTTACTGTTGCTTCATTGCTTTTACATCTAATGTTTGTTGACAACAACTTCAAAAAATATATAGTTAGTTTTTATTTTGACCACAGGATATTATACGGAAAAAGCATGTTTTTTCACAGCTCATAAATTATTATATAAATAATAACAAACATGATAACACAGGGCTTTCGTCATTCAATCAAAAATGATGTGATCTTTTTCCTATTTACTATGCATAATGTTGTGCATGTTTTTAAATGCATGACATGCAAATTATAAATGAACACAGCCAGCCGCACTTCAATTCAGCCCCCTATACAAAACTGTACTACCAAACAAACAAGTGTACTATATGTTCATCCCTTTTGAACGAACTACATCAAATGTCACCATGGCCCTAAATGAAGTGATCTGTGAGTTGGTAGCGTGGAGATCCCTGCATCCGCCTCCTCTGTACGGTACAGAATGGCTGTTCTAGGGAACACACTGAGGAAATTACAGGGCTAAAGTGCATCGGCCCAGCCCTCTGGCCCTTCAAATTAGCTGCCATTTGCGATCTCTCCGCTGCCCGAGTGCCATTAACATCGCAGGGTGATGGTGAGCAGGGGTTTGGTAGCAGACTATATCATACTGTTTCTTCAAAATGATTAGGTGATTTGATGGTGGTAGAACTCGTTTCAAAGGCAATACCAGGGACAGGGGGGGGGGGGGGGGGGGGTACAACTGGCACGACATGGGCGCACCTTCATTTGCAAAGGTCAATTCTTTTATACATTTTTATTAATTAATTTATTTTTAATCTTCATAGCAAGGATTAATGAAAACAGCATTTTAATTTAATTTATTGTATTGTATTGTACCCAAATCGAATTCATTCAGCTTTCAGTTAGAATAAGGATGAGTTTTATGGAAAGATGCCGCCATGACCCAGTTTTCTCGCCTGAAGGCAGGGAATATTGATCCAGCATTCCAATGATTAGCAACACACATAAAGTTGACAACTCACAAACACAGTGTGTGTTCAGTGATTTGAGCTAACCTAGAAACCTATAGGACAGCCATGTAGAGGCAGTCGAGGTCGAGATTGTGCCCTAATAGAAACGATTAGCATCATGGATATGGACAGCAGAAGTTCATCATCTCATCTATTTGGAACCCATATAGTAAGATCCAACTCAACACACACAAACTGCAAAAAATACATCACTTGCAAGGCAATGAAAAGATACAATGAAAGCTAATTTGTATATTACAAATATACAAACCGATTGCAAAACATTCTTCATTAGATATGGATTTTACTTTGCACCATAAGCCTTTCTTCAACTAAGGGTGCTAATATGTGAACAGCAATTAATAAAGGGGTTGTTTATCTTTTATTTATCTTTCTACTGTCTATATTCTCTCGTTTGTATATCAGTGTAATATCATTTGTGTTTAGCAGTGTTTAGTGCTTGGTGAAATGGGTGATTTGTCAGACCTCCAAAAAGGGTAAATCATCTGTATCCTTAACAGCCCAATTATTTGGTGTTTTAAGTGCAATGGTTATGAATGCATTCACAAAAGATGGCAAGACTTCATTAGTGAAGAAGAATAGAGGGCAAAAAACGGAACATGGAACCATTGAACATTGAAAAAGATTGTATCCAAACAACAGAATTGCTGCAGCAGTATTCAACCTCAGTATTCAACTTGAAGACCCTGTTTGCACAAAAACTGTCCACAGAGAGCTTCACGAAGCTAACATTCATTAAAAAAGGTGCTAAAACTCTAATCACAGGCTGCAATGCTAAAATACAGGCAAACAAGGCAGGCAGAATACCTGACTTGAATCTTATCAAACCACTGTGGATAGTTTTGTAGAGCAGAGTGAAAAGCCGATTTCCTCGCCTTTCAGTGCATGTACATACACTTTCTGGAAATTGTTAGCCAACAAGTTAAATAAACCAGTGATAGTGTGGAAACAGGGCCTATATTTGGAAGGGAAAAAAACACCCAGCTGTGTTTGCAACTGTCATCTTCCTTGTGTGGAGAAATAAAGGAAGTGTTAAAGGGAAAATATCTTTGTAGCTGATCCCACCGTTCAACTTTGACTGCCTGATCAACGTCTGCGCTTAGATGTCAGATCTGACTGCTTTTATTACTATTAAATGAGTGAAACAGAAGCTTTGCTGCAGCTCTCTTTTATCCACAACCCTACACTTCAGTTTGAATCATCTAACCCACTTTTGCATGAAAAGCTCGTTTTATTCCTGTCTTTGCTTTGTTAAAGTATGATGAGTACTTCAAAGTCAGCGTATCAGTATTTTTTGAAACCATTTTTGCCTTTTCTCATTAGACTGCTCGATTTGAACAAAAGCACAGGTGACTTTTATAGTTCTTTTGTCTGTGGGTTGGGGGCATCTGCGTTCATTTCGTCTACAGTTGTAACCAAGCGTATACCTGATAAAACTGACCTCAAGAAGTCTGAAGGATTGTGTTTCCAAGGCTTCGGATCTCTGAGCTAAATTATTCAGCTGTGTAATTCAGTTTCTCTAGACGTGAACCTCTACACTGACAAATGAATAGCCATTTAAATTAAATGAATAACAAATAAAGAGACATCAAATGCATTTTAATGATGCAAATGTAGAATAAATGTATGTTTAATGTATGCCTACACTCTTAAAAATAAAGGTGCTTCAAAAGGTTCTTCAAGCGATGCCATAGAAGAACCATTTTTGGTTCCACAAAGAACCATTCAGTCAAAGGTTCTTTAAAGAACAATCTCTTTCTTACCTTTTTATAATCTGAAGAAACTTTTTTCACCCCCCCCTTTTTTTTCACCACAAAGAACCTTTTGTGAGACAGAAAGGTTCTTCAGATGTTAAAGGTTCTTTATGGAACCATTTAGACAAAAAGGTTCTTCTATGGCATCGTGAAGCACCTTTATTTTAAGAGTGTATGGGAAAATTAGTCGTATGGAGCACAAAAGGTGCAGAAGTTACACAGAAAAGTTTAATACTCTGGCTTAGGGGTTATGAAAGTGCCTTACTATTAAGCACCACTAATTAAAAACAGATTTTTTTTTGTAATAAAATCTGTAATCAGTAACTTGCATCATTTAAAATCCCTGTTCTTTGTAATGTCATTCCGACCAAATAGCTAAAAACATTGATGTTGCTTTCCTTGCCATCCAAACTTCATCCGACCTGACAACAAGCAGGACACACAACAAAGAGGACAATGACTGATGCTTTACACCTGTAATCTTTGGTGGTTTGGTGCATATCACCATATTGTTCGACTGCACAATAGAAACATATGATGTTTCTATTTATCTATTCGGGTTATTATTAGGGCAAAAATCATGTGCCAAACAGGCACACGTGAAAACTGACTCATCAGAAGAGCCTTACACAACAAAAACATCTAACAAATAGCTGTTTACTCATATATAATAAACAAAAAGGTCACGTTTTTGCTGTAAAAAATGAATAAATGTTCATGCACTGACATAAATGCTAACTATTTTTTACAACTGCAGATTTTTGACCTTGTAGGTCTTCATCAGGCTAAATCCCTAAGTTAAGTAACACCATTATCCCCTTTTGACAAGAGTATATAATTCTCATGGTTCCCCCCAGAAAGTTCTGCTGAAGTTTCAGTTCACAATCCCCCACAGATAGTTATTATATTATTTTGCATAGCCTATTTTGAGTTGAAGCAAAACCAGGCTGGTTTTGTGAATGTGTCTTTAAAGCCCATGAGCTGGCGGCTCCCCGCCCCCTTTCCAGAATAGGCTGTGCCTTTTACTTGCAGAAACTTTTTGATTATCATGTTATTGTCTGAAATCCTCTTTTAAACCATATCAGGTTAACTTCTGATACACGGTTTCTGAGCACACACTCCGAAGCACAATTCACAAAAGCGGCTGGCACAACGGCATGCATTCTAACTAAGTTCTCTTTCATGTCCTTATTGGGCTTAAACTTTCAATACAACACAGGGTAATGTGACAAAAACATCTTGTATGTCCGTTCAGATAAACACCTGGAAAGGACAATCCACATGGTATATAGATCTGTGTGGGTACAGCAGTGTAATAACGGTACAATCTGCTGTTTACACGTTAATATTAACCCAACACAATAAAGCAAAACAGAAAATCTCTGTCAAAAAATAGTGTCCGTCATCCGTTGTAGCTGGCCTGTATATTGGCATCACTTTTACCAATCCTGTGAACAAGCTTTTTCTGAGACACTGCCTAGATTGATGGAGATTTAAAATCACTGGGTGGATTTTTCTCATTATAGGGTGGTTGTGTACACACAAAGCCAACACACATTTCAGTTCAAACAACACGTAAAAGTGAATAAAAAGTTGCATGTTTGGTGCCCTTACGGTGCAATACTTGCACATTAAATTTCACATTTCCTCACATTGGTGAAATAAATAAATATAGAAAACAATAATCTGAAACAAAATAACAACACCCAATTTGCCTTATTTAAAATATAATATATATATTTATATATATCTATTTTTTTTTCAACCACGGGATAGAGAAATCAGTACAATATGTGATTCATATTTTACTGATTATCTAAAAAAGTGGGTCAATAAACATTTAACATGACTCACTCAAGCATTCAAGCTGACGGCATATCCTAGGTATGTGCCAGAACATACCCTAGACAGTATAAATTATTTGGTGCCTTCTCAAAAGTATTTACAGACTCGTTATGGAAATCATGAGGGAAACAGAATGATTAAACAATTCCCTTTGCTGTTCACAAGCACCTGATTTTCTCAGATCTAAGTTGGAATGGAATAAGAGAATCAATTGGACCGAGAGAAACGAAAGCGGGATATCAGGGGAGGGGGTCCTCTAAGAACATAACATGAGAATTTATGTAGGTCATCGATTCAGAAATGTATGTCAGTGGATGAGACGATAGTGAGTGAGCAGCCCTGAAGCCTTCAGAGTAGAGGAAAGGAATGAGAGAGGACGAAAGAGATACGGAGTCTCTTTATTTAGCATCTATTATCTACCAACAAGGACAGGGTTAAGATGCACTTATCGACTTGTAATTTCAAATGTATTTCTCCTTTTAATGACATAAAAAGAATAAATCTAGAGTTAAAGCTGAACTGTGAAACGGCTTAAGATGAATTATTACTGTTATTACTGAATAGAAATTCAATGAAATTGAACACAGGTAACGTATTTTGGGAAATGAAGTATTCTTCAGTCATGGTCCATATAATTTATCATTTAAAATAAAAATCGATAAATAGATAAAAATCTTTCCCTCCATCCATGCATCCATCCTTCTGAATTTCTTCGAATTTGCATTTTTGAATCAAGTTTACCTAAATTAAAATCAGGAATTAAACTGGAATGTGAAAAAAGCATTTTCAATTCGATTCTGAATTCTGAATAGCACACACAACTCTAGCTGATATACTAGGAGTAAAATGAGTTCAGTTGGTAAGTTCCTTTCCAAACTAATAAACAATTTAGACTATGTAAAAAGTAACTGCATTATTCCAAACCACAGTTACCTCACCTCAGTGAACCTTCTCCTCTTAAGGGGAGAGAACGAGAGCTCAGGTCAATCTCAGCAGAATAAATCCAGTTATTTGAAAGCTCCCCAGACACCACATACTGGCTCTCACATCTGAGCCACCTCAGTCGCTTTATTCAGGAATACAGTATGTGTCATCCAGAAACAACATGCATCACTAAAACCCAGAAGCACCTTGGGGCAAAGAGGCCACCTGGATGTGAAGTCCAGACAGTCCATATAGGCCATTCTCTCAAGTGACCCTGTTTATAAGTGAGACAGACTGAATCTCTCATTTTCCAGGTTGTCTGTAAAGCTGTGGCGGCAAAGCAGATGGACAAATCCTTGTTCTGCTCACAAGACAGATAAACTGTCACAAAATGAGGAGAGATGACAAACAGAATAACGCTAAGGAATCTAGGCTGATGGCCCACACACACACCAAGGCTTGTCAGGCCTTTTATTTACGTCCATTGGCAACATCTTCCCCCTCTCAGAGCAGTTTGTGATGTTGTCTGGTTTAGACTAGCAAATTTCCTCAGGAGTCACAAAAAGTCAAAGATTAAGATTAAGTTCTAGCAGAGTCATTCTGAGGAAGTAAACAGATGCCATTGTTTTTTTAGAAAGCTCAGTTGAAACAGAAAATTCTTCACTGAAAAAAAAGAAAGTGTAGAATTTTCTATGCAACTATTTTTTACTCAGAAACTGCTTGAAAAATGTTTCAAACAATAACAAATAAATAACATTAAATTAAATATGAAATAAAATGATCTATCTATCTTTGAAGCTTCTTTAAAAAAATTTTTACTCAGAAACTGCTTGTAAATTTCACAATTACAAAGGAATAAGTAACATATTGAATTAAACATGAAAAAACTATCTATCCTACTATCTAATCTATCGATCTTCTAGCTATCTAGCGATCTATCTATCTAAGGCTCCTTTAAAATTTATTTGTACTCAGAAATTGCTTGTAAAATTGGACAAAAAAAGACAAATAGCAATAATTTAACCCATTGAATTAAATGTGAATTAAAACACCTGTAAATTTCCCATACCTTTTTTTTTATTTACAATTGAAAAAAAATCTATATTTACAGTGTTGGAAAACGTGTTTGCATTTGAAACCCAGTGAACTCTAATATTACTATTCTTAAAAAAAAAAAGAGTCTTGCATTGAGAGATGACTGCTGGAGCGTTTACACAACATAGCTTACCGGTGCCGTCCTTTTGTGAAACACAACAAGTGTGTTTTGGGTTGTCGTATTTTGGGCTTTTATGCCTGGCCTACACTTCCAAATACCACCACAGTTGCTCACAAAATGAACTAACTAACTCAATGAATCACACGCATAGAACTAACTGGGAACCACATCTGCAGTAAAAACAAGAACTGAGATTCAAAAAAAAGACCCATCATATGCCACCTAGCCCTGATAGCCTTTCTTTGTATCTGCGCATTGCTGTCCGAAGGTCAGGTATGAATCCTTACTCACGTGCTGGATCAATAAGATTAATATCTGTCATACACACATGAGAGAATGTTTTTCCACACATTCAAAGGCATGAATGATGTCTATGAATAAGTACTGCATATAACTGTTGTGAAGCTAACCTATTATAACGAATAGTTTACGTGCAAAAATAACAGGACAAAATGTCCAGCATGTACTGTGTAATGTGAACGGCTTTCGTTTAATTTTGTGAAGGGCAGATGGTCTTGTTCATCAGATGTTCCGGAACAGAGATTGCACAGACTTCTAGTGTATCATTGTGGAATGCTCGCCTCGTAGATGCTGGAGCCACCCACTACACTCTGCCTGAAACTTTAACAGCATAATCCATAGAATTCTAAAATTCTTCAATAATAAATCTGAAGCAGGAATTTGCATCTAGTTTTTGTATTAGTGTAACCCCAACACAGGAGATTAAGTCGAGGAAAATTCATCTCGGTAAATACAGTATAGAAGTTTTGATTCAATTGCACAAAGCTTGTTTTTTGTCTAGCATTTGTTTTGTATGAATCCTCTTTTGCACTACCTAGTGCTTCAAAACAGACATTTTGTTGTGATACGGTCCTTTCAATTCAATTCTAATTTCATAGTTGTTGGGGATCTTGTTCATGACTGTTTTCAACATAAAGTCTTACCATTTAAATTTTGGGCTGAAAATCCATGATAGGCTGTTCAATAGGCAATTCCCGAGTGATGTGGAACTGTATTCCCCAAGACTCTATCATTTTAAGTTGTTGTGTCTCTACAGAACTTCGTGTAGAAGATCTCAATAAGCCTTCACATGGAGTAAATAATTTCACTGTAGGGGGAAAAGAAACGTGTGAAAGAATCTCTCTCACCTGAACCTTTTCTCACAAACATTTCTGATTTCAAATTTCCCCATCCAGATTTCTTGTTTTTCCAGATGTGCAATATTTCTGTCATTAAGGTTCTTTTTCACTCTAATGTTTCTGGCAATAAGGAGCTAGATAAAGTTTACTTGTATGATGTGTCCACGTCTTAGACAAGCCTGTTTTTCGCCCTTGTAAAAGTATTGCTTTCTGATTTCCATTACGTTTATTTCATCATTTAAAAAAAAAAAAAAAACACAACCTCCATTAGCTTTAGTATAATTACAATTTGTTTTAAAAAAAAGTCCCCCCCCCCCCCCTGTACTCCCTCACTTGTTTTTGTTCTCTTACATTATCTCATATTTTTGTTTTAATTTATAATGATTTTTTTCACACATTTAATGTACAAATTCACATCAACTATACAATCAAAATTAACTGGAAAAGAGATGAAATCTTATCTGAGGGCAACACTGATAGACGATCAGTGCACAATCAATAGGGTTTGATTAATGTTCATAATGTGACAGTTGATGTGGTGATTTCTGCAGTGTCTGGGACGGGATGGGCTCACAGCCACTGCGGGAAGAAACTGTGTCCTGCTCTCATCTCACAGACAGAACTAGACAAGCTTTAATGTGAAATCAGGCCATCTATTGATACTGAGACAATGAGTTTTTAAACGTGCGTTTGAGAAAGGTACAGTAGAAAAACAGAAAGAAAGAAACTAAAGTAAGAGAGAGAATATAAAAGAATTACAGAGAAAAATGTAATTCAGAGTAGAAAGAATAAAACATTCCATTCGTTTTTTTAAAGATGTTTCAAGCTGTTCATGTTCAACTTTCGTGGAAAGACTTTAAACACAATACAGCAGTTTTGAAATCAGCTTTTGATCGTGTCTGAGAGGAGAGAGCAGCTTTATGAAGAACAAGTCCTTGTACTTTTCTGCTCAGATACACAAAAACTTGCTCCCGAGACTGTGGCCTGGAAAGTTTCACTGCAGAGGTTTAACAGATGATAAAAAGCGAGAGAGTGGTTTCAGAAGGGAGGAAGAAAACCTGCTGTGAGGGAAATAAAAGTAGTGAGGGCCAATAAGAACTGTGCCACTGAATACTAATACTGAAGGTACTGAGAAAACCTTCGTTTGATTTACATAAACTTTCCCTAACGTGCTGTTTTTCACCCCTTTATGATAACTACCGTATATATACAATAAATACATTAAATTATATACATTGTACTTTTACATTAAAATTGTCAAAAATATGTATTAATTTTATGATATATATATACACACACATTATAAAAGCAATACTTATTTTTTGACAATATTAATGTACAGTAAAAATGATATATTACACAATATTATTAACAAATTATATAAACATTATATAACTAGAATGTAGGCCTATAATATTACTGTTGAATAATGAACTTCTTCCTGATGAATTTAGTGTCTCTGCTTTTTTTTGAACACCAATAAGGGTAAAGACCCAACATATCCATCTGGATCTCTACATGATCTATCTGAAAGGTGGATTAAAGAGGTGGATCTGGCAGAAGATTAAAGAAAAGGTGCAATGTCGACGGAAGAGGGTGTTTTATTTCCGACGTCCGACTATATCAGCAGGGATTCTCTATTGATACCTATCATAGCTGCCTCCAGCAGATCTAATTTCCCAACTATCATGTCTGCAAGAGCCACGAGGGAGCAAGAGTGGTTTATCCCAGACCGTCACACTGACCTACATTTTGTGACACATTTCTGATGTTCAACCACATGCAACAGTTTCTTATAACTCCATGAGTCATCACTGAGAACCTGCAGATACTCTGAAATAAGCATCAATATCATCCACGATGCCAATTCCACACAATAAAGCAATCACATTAACACTGGCCAGGACAGCAGGGTCAGCGATGTTGTTACAGTGACTCATTTTAAAGTACGTGAAGGGATAATTGATGTGAACAAAAGAGGAGCATGAATGTGTATAATTATAGAAGTACTCATATAACAGACCAACTTTTTTCAAAATATACAGTTCCACTTTGTTTGGTAGTTTACCAGGCAAACTGATGTTAAATGGAAAACATACTGAGAGAATCTGGGCAACTTTGACATACATATCCAACCACAATTTTAACCAGCACGGTTTTTTAATCAGCATATACAGTCCTTACAGCCCATCATGCACTCAGAACCGACTTTGCCCCATTTACTAATAACTGCATCTGCTTCAGGGAACATTTCCCATTTCCATTAACAACCTGCACGTGTCCCTGGTCCATCAGATCCGAATAAAAGCAGCAGCAAAACCACCCCCGCCCAAAATGACAGTTAATTTAAAATAATTGTAACACTTTACAATAAGGTTCATTAGTTAATATATTAACTAACATGGACTAACCATGAGCAATACATTTGTTACTGTATGTATAAATCTACGCTAACGTTAGTAATGAAAATACGGTCAGTTCATGTTAATTAACAGTGCATTAACTAATGTTAACAAGATTTTAATAATGTATTAGTAAATGTTGAAATTAACATTAACAAAGATTAATAAACGCTGTATAAGTGCAGTTCATTATTAGTTCATGTTAACTAATGTAGTTACCTAATGTTAACATATATAAAGTGTTACCAAATAATTTGTGGTTACAACAAAATAAAAGCAGTGCAAATTCATTTTAGTAATATTCACTTATAAAATGCACATTCCTGGTTTTATTGTGCACCAGTTTCCACACACAAAAAAGTTAAAATATATTCATGAACGCCTTGTTCAAAAGTTTGAGGTTGGCATGATTTTTCTAATGTTTTTGAAAATACAACAATAATATCGTGATATATTATTACAACCTAAAATATATGTACATTTTTTTTAGGATTATTTGATGTATAGAAAGAAAAATAATACATATAGAAAACAATTAATAAATTGAAAGTAAAAATAAATAAAATAAATCTTGACCCAAACTTAAGAACAGTATTTATAATAAAACCCACACACACACACATATTTTAATAGTAGAGACACTTGGTTATGAATCTGGACAAAATCAAGGCTGCCACAAAATTATAAATACATTATAAGATAGAGGAGAGGAGAGGAGAGAGAGGAGAGAGAGAGAGCGAGAGAGGAGAGAGAGAGAGAGAGAGAGAGAGAGAGAGAAGAGAGCGACGAGAGAGACCAGTTTGTCTCAATTGACAAAATCAAATCTAACGGACATTGTTTATTTGGACAACCTGTTTCAATCTGAAATACGTCACATAGCAAAACTTTTAAATGTAAGGCTTTATGTCCATCAGTCTGTGAGCTTTTCAGTTGTCTTCATTACAAACTAAAACTATATAATGTTACTAGTAAGACTAGTAAATCCCTTAATCAAGCAAAAATCACACAGCTGTCACCTCCAACCAATCAGTACGTTGCATAAATCAGTCCAAGAACGGCCCGTAAATGGTAAAAAACTGCGCTGAAGAGCATTTTGTTAGAGTAAAAAAAAAGATTTCAGCTGCCAGAGATCTATTGCAGACATCAATATTTCATCTCATATTGCGATCACTCTTTACTGAAGCCTACAGTGCAATATTAGATAATTATTTGAAGACTGCTGTGTTTTTTCCTCACAGTAAGCTTTTAGAAAGCAGTGTGTGAGGAAAACAATAGCAAGTGTGTTTTGTCACAAGCTCCGGCAGCGTTTCTCAGTGATGGAAAGATTATGAAACCTATATAACAGAAACACCTTAATTTGTTGACCTTTAAAGGTCAGTGAAACGGAGATAGCAACCTGAAATATGGCGTTTGCATGAGAAAATCAAGGACATTCAAAGACCCTTTAAATGCTAAACGGTCACAGTCCGGGCTGAGATCCATCTGAGGGTATATGAGTATAGATGTGATACGTCTTTTCTTTCTTTTTTTTTCGTCATAATGTCCCATTTACCTTACGATGCATGCAACGAACCAGCGTTCAGTCATTATGGTGAGTGGTGACTCAACGAGCTAAAAGCACATGTGTGAGAACAGCAGGCTACTGATAACACACACATTCATCAGATCAAATCTTTTCCCCCCCCCCCCCCCCCCCCCGAAAATGCTGTTCAAAAGTTTGGGGGCAGTACAATTTTTTTATGCTTTTGTCCTTATGCTCATCAAGGCTAAATTTATTTGATTTAAATTATAACAAATCATTAATATTATGAAAATATATAAATTTAAAAACTTTTCGATTGATATACTTTAAAATGTAATTTATTCCTGAGGGGCCAAAGTTGAGATTTCCGCTTCATTACTCCAGTCTTCAGTGTCACATGATCCTTCAGAAATCATTTGAATATGCTGATCTGATGCTCAAGAAACATTTATTATTATTATCAGTGTTTATATCTTTGTGGAAACCTTGAAACATTTTTTTCCAGGATTCCTCGATGAATAAAAAGTAAAAAAAAAAAAAAAAATCATTAGAAATGTCTTTACTGCCATTTTGATCAATTTAATAGGTCTTTGCAAAAGTATGAATATCTTTATTAAAAACAACTTACAACTTTTCTTTTTAGGAAAAGAGAAAAATATTCTCTTCAATCATCAGGATCTATTCTAGAACCTAAGGTCCACTTTTCACAAGCCATTTAATTTTAGATGGATAAAATTATGTCCTGTCCCACATTTTGTCTTGTAATGACACATTATTGTATTAAAAATGTTACAGACATCATTTCATGTTGACTTTACCAGTATCTATCCAAAAACCTGTCGTATTTAAATGAGTGCCAATGATAAGAAAAATTGGGCCTTGTCTAAAGATGGCATAGAATGATTTCTACCAGTGGCTGGGCATAAAGTTCATGGAAGCATTGCACCTGGGTAATTTAACCTCATTATCCCGGACCATCATTTTTGAAACTCAATTTTGGGCACAATGCACGGCTTTCATTTCATCTGGCAGGAATCCAATGATTTCCATCACTAACTGAGGCTAACTGACTTTCCAAAAAAAGTACTACTGAAAGTACTACGGAGCGCTGCTTTTGACACTGTAGACCACAATGTTCTTCTGTCCCGCTTAGAACAGGTAGTGGGCATTAGAGGTTCAGCCCTAAATTGGTTCCAGTCTTATCTTACGAACAGGAGTTTCTCAGTTAATATTGGCAAATTTCACTCTTCTTCTGTACCTTTGGCCTGTGGGGTCCCTCAAGGCTCTACTCTAGCTCCCATGTTATTTTCCTTGTATATGCTTCCCCTCGGATCTATCTTTGAGAAATATGGTATAAGTTATCATTGTTATGCAGATGACACACAAATATATCTTCCTTTGAAACATAAGAATGGATTAGACCTGGTGGCCTCCTGCCTCTTGGATGTTAAAGCATTGATGTCCCTACATTTTTTAAGTCTGAATGAGAGTAAAACAGAGATCATGATGTTTACCCCCTTCTGATACACACTGGCTACGTTTACATGCAACCAAATAATCAGTTTGTAATCGGATTGACGGCTCAATCGGACTGAAAAGCCTTCATGTAAACACCTTAATCGATCTGATTGAGCTCGATCGGAATGAAATTTCGATCGGATTGAAAGGGGTGGTTTATTCCTTTTCTAATACGATTGAGAGTGCATGTAAACACTCGATCGGATTGAACCCCGAAACTGAAAGGACTGCACATGTGCAATGATGCAGAAATAGCGTAATGACGTATGACGCACGGAACGAACGGATCTTCCTTTTGAATAAAGTGTTGTATAAATGCGTGTCCTGTCATTATAAAACTCTCCTTTCACTCGGCAACTGTGACTCATCCACAGGCAACCCGTTTTGGGCGCGGGGAGGGGCATTTTTACTGCGTGATAAATATGAGCAGCACGGCACAGCGGTTTAGGCCTATATTTATATTTATCCATAAATGGATAAATATAAATTCTGCTGTTAAAAACAAATAAAGAAACAGTGTAGGAGAGTGTTTATTATGTGCAAACAGTGAGAAACTCTATATTTGTGCAGTGTACGCATGTAAAAAATAAATACATTTCCGATTTGAAACTTGTCATATAAACGCGCACATCAACCCGATCACTTTATTTAGCGTTAATGTAAACACTACATTCAGATTCATCAATTGGAATGAATTCAGTCCGATTGAAGCAAAAATTGTGCATGTAAACGTAGCCACTGTATACCAAATCTAAATCCTGGTGTTCTGGCACCTTACGTAAAGCCGTACGTGAAAAATCTGTGTGTGGTGTTGGACAGTGCCTTAATAGACAAGTTGACTAAGTTGTGAAGTCAAGCTTCTATCAGTTGCGAACACTGGTTAAAATGAAGTCCTTTCTTTCTTTTACTAATTTTGAAAGAGTAATCTATGCTTTCATCACCATGAGGCTTGATTATTGTAACTCTCTTTATTTGGGGATCAATCAATCTAACCTAACCCTAACCGCCTTCAGATGGTTCAAAATGCAGCTGCCAGAGTCCTGACAGGAGCTTGAAAGCATGAGCATATTACCCTGTACTTCAGTCTTTACATTGGTTACCTGTGCGCTACAGGATTAATTTTAAATTAATTTAAGCTCTTATTGGTTTTTAAGTCTTTAAATGATTTAGCACCCTCATACCTCTCTGATCTGTTGATAAACCACCAACCTGCAAGAGCGCTTAGGTCTGCCAATTTAAGGCTCTTAGTGGTTCCTAGAACCAGACTCAAGTCTAGTGGTGATCGAGCATTCACCGTAGCTGCTCCGAGACTTTGGAATAGTCTTCCTACAGAAATCAGAACCGCCCCTACACTATCTATTTTTAAATCTAGGTTAAAATCATTTTTATTTGATCTGGCTTATTATTCATGATTTGCATTGCCATTTTATTTCTGACCTTATCTTAAATGTTTTAATTCTGTTAATTGTTGCTTACTTTGTACAGCACACTGGTCAACGGTAGCTGTGTTTATTTGTGCTTTATAAATAAATTGAAATTTAACTGAATTCGAGAGATCGCCCATACATACCATACATGTGGAAGGCAATATTTCCCACAACAAGAAAAACACTAAGAAATTGTTTTACTTGAATTGAAACTACATTACTAAATTACATGATTCTTTCAAGTTATCTATGATAGTGTGATCCCTAAATATGTTCATTAGAGCACACCTGTCTTCATGATGCCTAGACTGAACATTCAGTCATTGTAAATCTTTGTTTTTGCCATTTTATAATCTATCTAAAAAAGTTTTAAAGAAGTCAGATAAGAACCAAGAAGAACAATAGAACACAATTTGATATCTCATATCTTACATATTGTCCTACTGTGCATTCATTTTCTCTCACTTTTCTGTTCAAAAACTTGTCAACTAATTCTCAAAGGGATGCATCCTGTCTTTTCTTACCTCCCCTTGATGTTATAGTGCTGCAATTCAATGAGATTTCATTATTTCATCATTTCTGATGAAATCTTAGTACCCTACAGCACTTCTGCCAACACACAGAGCTCTAAGGAGAAAAAAAGAAAGATGTGAAATGATGTTCATTTGGGTGCATTTCAAATTCAAAGGCCCCAATGTTCAGAACAGTGAGTCACATCACCAGTTTGAATTTGTGCTATCAAATAATAGAACAAATGTAAATTGGATGTCCTGTGTTCTGCCAATGCATCTGTAGGATAATAACACTATGTGACAATCAACACTTAAAGGGATAGTTCCTCCAAAAACAAAAATTCTGTCATAATTTATTTACCATCTTATCGTTACAAACCTGTACAGCTTGCTTTCTTCTGTGGAACACAAAGATGTATTTAAGATATTTGATTTTTTTCATTCAATAAATGAAAGTCACCGGGGTTTAAAACAACACTGGACACCATTGACATTCATTGTAATGGAAACAAATAAAAAATAAGGTCTTATGGGTTTGGAACGACATGAGAGTGAGTAATTAATGACATAATTTTTATTTTTGGGTGAACCATCCCTTTAAAAACTAAATAATGGATATTTAGCTCTAAATAATCACACTGAAACTTTCTTTTATTTTATAATAATTCACCTGCATATAAAATTTGTAACAGATTTTTAAAAAGAATGATAACCAGTGGGGTCTAAAAACAAATTGAACTCATGATTTCATTGAACCAGTATGCATATTAAAAACATGCATTTTTTTTTTGGGCAACGGACATTGTTGAATAAGTAACTGGTAAAAAAATTGAATGAAAACAACTTTGAATGTCTTGAGCTGGACATTTAGTTCTAAAATATCACACAAACACTTTCAGAATCATTCATTTTATAATAATGCACCTGCACAAAATTTTATATAACTCATTTCCAGATTTATAGGACAAACCATCAACGGATGCACCTGGTGCTTCCATGACAATAAACAAACAAAAATATCAGGATACAATTTTAGAAGTGGAAAAATAGGTTAGTGTGCCACAGTAATGTAGGTCAGTGCTGCCCTCACCTGCAGCTTTCTGAGTGTGAGCAAAGCCCAAATGACCGACATCTTACTGACAACCAGGGGCCTGAGGAGACGGGACAAAAAAAACAATTTCATCCGGCTGAAAAGGACTGATATAAAATGTGGTCAATACAGATACTGTGATAACTAGTTTCATGTTAAAACTGATAATCAATTATCAGCCCATTGTTAAAGACCTTTAACATTTTTTCTGGATGAATTAAAAAAATAAAAATAAAATCTATAGCCTATATTGAAAATGAAGGCTTTACAACAATATAATATACAGCACGAAAAATAGAGAGTCATTTTGAGATTTGGCAATTACAATACTGTTCAAAAGTGTTGGATCAGTAAGAGTTATTTAATTTGTGTTTTGGATTTTTTTCGGTAAGTAACAGTCTTACCAAAGCTGAATTTCTTTGATTAAAAATACAGTAAAAACTATAATATTGTGAAATATTACAATTTAAACCATTCAGAACACAATAGCAAAAACTGGAAAAGTTATTGAGCACATTTTACACAAAGTGCAAAAATCTAGTCGCCTCTACTAGGGACAACGTGACAGTATCATGACACAAGCCTTATAGTTGAGGATAGGAGAGCAATTTAATACAAAGTAGGGATGAATCAGAAAAGAGTTATATGAATTGCAACCTTTTGGGGAGGTTGGAGGATTAGCCCTAAATTTTGCTGTTCATTTTAATCAAGTCGATACTAACTGCCACTCTTAGATGCTTTATACATAAATCATGTACATACAGAACATGAGGAGAGCATAAGACACAGAGCAGGGGGACCAAAGAAAATTGGAACATGTTGAACCTGGGATAAAGGACACAGGCCTCTGCACAACACATAAGGATGCTTGATCAAATAAGTGAAACCCATGCTGGATACTCAACTGGAGAGTCATCTACCAATTGTAAGAGCTCCACTTCAAAATGAAACTGATATAGCAATACCACAACATGCAAACACACGTAGACTAAGGCTACATGTAGAATACTAATACATAAAAGAAAATGTAATAGGATTATAGGAAATAGAAGGACATTTTATTCAGACCACCAATATATTTGCATGAAGAGAAAGATGTACTACATATATTACAAATTTGATGCACCTTCACTTCTGGAGTTTTGTTAATTAATACATTCAATTTCTATGACACAACATATTTTACACAACAAGTGTGTGTATTACACTCAGTACTCAAAATTGAAGGACAAACAGGTGGTTATGTAGAAAGAATAACCTGTACTACATAGAAGTGTAGTTTGTGGAGGTCTTATTACATTTTCCTTATACTAAGATCTTTTGTTCCATCAAACTTCCCCGAGAGATTCCTTTAGGGGGGAAAAAACAAGGTAAAGAGTAGGTAAGAGTCTTTATGAGCCTATCGTTCAAAAGTTTGGGATTGGTAAGATTAAAAAAAAAAATTGTTCATTTCGGTGTGTTTTTTTTATCCTCCGCAGCTTCATCACCCGACATTTTAGAACTGATCGGAATGCGCTAGCACGTTAACTATTTCTCACTCATTAGGTTTGTCTTACCTTTCTTATTTTTCCCCACCCCATACCATAGTAATGCTCCTAGTTTTCGTGTCCTGTTTAATACATGATTCTCCTAAACCCCGACCTCTTTTTAACTTTCCCTCCTCCCCCCGTTCCCCCCATCCGCTGGGCATTCATTAAACCACGATTAATCGACACACCTCTGAAATTTAGCTAGAACATTTCTCTTGTTTCAAATGTTGCTATATCTACTAAAGTAAAGGCTGAGGCATCTAGCTATAAAGTACACGGATCCCTCAGAAAAACTAAACACAGCAACATAACATTGACAAATCAAAAAATATCATGAATATGTGTGGAAAACAACGGTCAAATGTATGGAAATGTCTGGGAATGTGCATAAATACAGTGCGATCAGTGCGTCCAAGAGCACTCATACACAAATTATTAGAATGGACTCTCGATGGCCTTAATGTAGACTCCTGTACGCACCGCCACGTCTTGATGCAGTCTTCATCATCAAAAAACTCTACTAACGAGATCAATGTGGTTATATAATTATCTACTAGTGGTTATCAAGTAGAGACCGTAGTTGCGTATCATCTACAGCGGTGGGATGTGCGGACAAGCGCTGTAGGATACTTCACAAGGGTGGGACGTGTGACGTGTGAGGGTTTGCGCTCTTCAGAGACAATCACAGAATAAGACAGAGCTCGTGTTTTAAAGCGAAACAAAATGAATAATTCACTTAAAATGCAACACAAGTCTCTGTTCTCTCTGCAATCTATGATGTAATCAGCCTGGTTTCCTTTATATTAGCGCTGTTTTGGATGGATGTTTTGAATGCATTCGCTTACTGGATCATTGGATTGAAAACTTTCCCGGAGTTTAGCGGCTTAAAATGATTCGATCGCAAGCGGAGAAGCAAAATTGGGTTAAAGGGTTTGAATAGAAGTTGTGCTTCAGTAATTTTGCGTTAAATTGTTTTAATGTGTTAAGGATTGTAAAATTAATAGCATGCGTTAACACGTTAACGATGACAGCCCTAATATATATATATATATATAGATATATATGTAATAAAGTGAAAGTGAAAGTGAAAGTGAAGTGACGTGTAGCCAAGTATTGTGACCTATACTCGGAATTTGTGCTCTGCATTTCACACACACCGTGAACACAACAGCAGTGAGAAGTGAAAACACCGGAGCTCTTTGAAGCAGCACACAGCGGTGTTGTGCAAGTATTCTTAAAATGCATTCAAAATTCGGGATAATTTGTAATAAATAATTATTCATGGTATTTTGAAGAGCCCATGTTAACAAAATTGTACATGTTCTCGTATTGTGATATATTGTATTACCGCCTAACGCAACTGGAATCTTTCCTACCCCCAGTTTTTGAACGATAATGTACAAATTAAGATTTACACAGAAATGTGCTCTGCTCATCTTTCAGGATGAGACCCAATGAACATTAATACACAAAAAAATTAATACTTCATGTGATTGGACTAGCAGATTAAAGGTTAATTAGTTAAACACTTTTTTAAACACTGCTTTTAACTTGATCAGGCAAAAGTCGGTCTAAAACAGCTAGAAAAAACATGACCGCACTCCCAAAAAAACAAAAGACAAATTCACTGAAAATCCCTTAGACACGCAGTCCTTAACCTCACCATACTGGACACAGAAGCACTTAAAGTGGGATCTCATGGCTGCCATGTGAGGCCTGATTACTAAGTTCTTTCTCTCTGGCCTGTTGATTTGACATTGCACAGGTTATTACGAGCAATTCACACAACCCCGCAGAGTTTCGCCAACAGCAACATCGCTCAATAAATGCCAGCCAACCACAACAGTTAGTGCTCTGCCCTAGAATCTAGCGCATTTCTCCCTCAGGGCAGAGGCTGTTCCCTTTGGAATATTCCAGCAAATCTCACTTCCACATTTCTCAGGCGGATCAGACCACCTCGGCAAGAATGAGACCTCCGATCTGAGATGTTATCTTGGCTATTCTAAGGCGATTCAGTTGCACATCACAGAGAAACGGCTTTCCAAAATCAGCGCATAAAAACTCAGGAAAATGGGTCAACATCCTTTCCCCCTCGTTTCTCATCATCACTGCATAAAAACATTTGCGATTGAGTGGGAAATGTGGCTTAAAGTGGGAATTAATTTCACATTATTGAAGATGAGAGGTTAAAACTAGTAAAAATATATACAGCAACATTTTAAAGCGAAGATAAGTGGTACCTTAATGTGACTGCAAGAGTGCAACTGCACCTGTAAACGATACAGAGTGAAATTAGAAGGAGAAAAAGACTCTGATTGGCTCTTTTTAACAACCTGCTGTCTAAGAGTGATTTAATGAGACACCTGCATGAGGAAACTCAGACTACTGAGAGTCAAAGCCTCACTGCATTCTTTAAATAAAGAAAAACAACTGGTATTTAACCCAGCATACTTTCAGTAACTTTGGAAAGGCACCAACAGACTCAGCGGTGTTATATTGTGTAAATGTGATTAGTCATGGGAATGCTGCACTATTAGCACCTCTAACAAAGAGCCCCTTCTGCCTTGGTCCACTTGATTTAAAGTTGTTCAAGATGTGCAAACAAAATTAGTTTAATCTAAAAGTTGGCATTCAAAGGCGCACTTTGAACCTCAATCATCGGGTATGGCAGTGTTGCAGTTGCCGTGGTAGATGTGCACCGGCCCATCGCAGCGATAGTACAGCTGGAAGACGTCACCATACCCGTGTTCCCTCCACCATGTGCAAAGCTGTCGGTTCCAGCTGCAGGACAGTGGGTAAAACAGTTCCCTGTGCTCCATCCCGATCATCGTGAAGAAATCCTGATCACCTAGGTGCCCCCGGAAGTGGTATTTCTCTGCAAGGCGAGCCACCCGCTCGGGCTCCAGAAGCTGGTTGTATAAGGTAGAGCGACGCATGGAGTCGAGGTTCAGAAGCATTACGCCGCTGTTGAAGCCGGGCAGGCCGTCTGGTGGAGGGTCACCCACACGGGACTTCGGATTCTCTTTGCGGTACTGCCAGAAAGTGTGCCTATGACAAATAGAGAAGACAATGCAAAGAAGAATTTAAGCAAAGAATCATAGCTTTACTATACCTAGATTTACAGATGTGAACAAACCCATAACTTGAGCCCGACCGATATATCGTTTGCCGATTTTAGCCTGTCGCAGACATACAGTGGGGAAAAAAAGTATTTAGTCAGCCACCAATTGTGCAAGTTCTCCCACTTAAAAAGATGAGAGAGGCCTGTAATTTTCATCATAGGTATACCTCAATTATGAGAGACAAAATGAGAAAAAAAAAATCCAGAAAATCACATTGTAGGATTTTTTAAGAATGTATTTGCAAATTATGGTGGAAAATAAATATTTAGTCAATAACAAAATTTAATCTCAATACTTTGTTATATACCCTTTGTTGGCAATGACAGAGGTCAAACGTTTTCTGTAAGTCGTCACAAGGTTTTCACACACTGTTGCTGGTATTTTGGCCCATTCCTCCATGCAGATCTCCTCTAGAGCAGTAATGTTTTGGGGCTGTCGCTGGGCAACACGGATTTTCAACTCCCTCCAAAGATTTTCTATGGGGTTGAGATCTGGAGGCCGGCTAGGCCACTCCAGGACCTTGAAAGCGTCTTAAGAAGCCCACGATGCGTTGCACGGGGGGGGGGTGGGTGGGGGGGGGGGGGGGGAGTGTGTTGGGATGCATTGTCATGCTGAAAGACCCAGCCCGTTTCATCTTCAATGCCCTTGCTGATAGGAGGTTTTCACTCAAAATCTCACGATACATGGCCCCATTCATTCTTTCGTTTACACGGATCAGTCGTCCTGGTCCCTTTGCAGAAAAACAGCCCCAAAGCATGATGTTTCCACCCCCATGCTTCACAGTAGGTATGGTGTTCTTTGGATGCAACTCAGCATTCTTTCTCCTCCAAACACGACAGTTGAGTTTTTACCAAAAAGTTCTATTGGTTTCATCTGACCATATGACATTATCCCAATCCTCTTCTGGATCATCCAAAATGCTCTCTAGCAAACTTCAGACAAGCCTGGACATGTACTGGCTTAAGCAGGGGGACACGTTGGGCACTGCAGGATTTGAGTCCCTGGCGGCGCAGTGTTTTACTGATGGTAGCCTTTGTTACTTTTTGGTCCCAGCTCTCTGCAGGTCATTAACTAGGTCCCCCGTGTGGTTCTGGGATTTTCGCTCACAGATCTTGTGATCATTTTGACCCCACAGGATGAGATCTTGCGTGGAGCCCCAGATCAAGGGAGATTATCAGTGGTCTTGTATGTCTTCCATTTTCTATAATTGCTCCCACAGTTGATTTCTTCAAACCAAGCTGCTTACCTATTGCAGATTCTTCCCAGCCTGGTGCAGGTCTACATTTTTGTTTCTGGTGTCCTTTGACAGCTCTTGGTCTTGGCCATGGTGGAGTTTGGAATGTAACTGTTTGAGGTTGTGGACAGGTGTCTTTTATACTGACAACGAGTTCAAACAGATGCCATTAATACAGGTAACGAGTGGAGGACAGAGGAGCCTCTTAAAGAAGAAGTTACAGGTCTGTGAGAGCCAGAAATCTTGCTTGTTTGTAGGTGATCAAATACTTATTTTACAGAGGAATTTTCCAATTAATTCTTTAAAAATCCTACAATTTGATTTTCTGGATTTTTTTTTATCATTTTGTCTCTCATAGTTGAGGTAAACCTATGATGAAAATTACAGGCCTCTATCATCTTTTTAAGTGGGAGAAATTGCAAAATTGGTGGCTGACTAAATAATTTTTCCCCCCACTGTATATCATTACTTGTTTATTTCTTAAATCAAGTTTTATTTATATCGTTTATATATTTTTTTTTTTCTTTTTTGTTGGTGTTTAAAGGGTATTTTAAAGAGTGATGTGAAGTTTACTGTTAATGCTTGATGTCAGGTCATTTTGGGTAATAAGTTATTGTTAGTGTTAAATACCATGCCTCCATTACATATTTTTTGTACATCATTATAAATGTTTGATCACCAACATTTGAGTTATCCAGTTGCTAAAAATGTGTTTATGTCTCTATATTCAGTTTATGTATATACTGTCTTCTATAGTACAGTGCCAGTCAAAAGTTTGGACACCCGAATGGGAAGGGTATATTTATATAATAATAAAAAAAAGTATAAAAAAATTAATATAAAAAACTTGATTGTCATTTAAAATGTAATTACAAGAAACAAAATAAGAAAAATAAATAAAAACCGTTCCACTTTTAGGACAATAAAGGTTTATAATAATTTAAAAAGATTATAAAATTATTATTTAATAATATATACAAAGTGTTTAAATCAAATTTAAAAATGACTGTTTCTAAAAATCATAAAACAAAACAAATAAAATAAAAAATGGCAATGGAGGAAAAGACCAAGCCACATATAGGGACCAGATATCATACTAGGAGAGGCTTCTTAACTTTTGACACTTAGCAACGCAATTACAACCATCAAGAAAACCTATGCAAGAGTTGCATAGGGTCTGTGTGGTTGTAAGTGCCGTTGTAGGTGTCAAAAGTAGAGAGCAATCTCCTAAGTATGATATTCTGGTTTATCATACTATTCTGGTGCATATTTTTGCAACAATTCTGGGCAAAAATATGACTCTACTCATGTTTTTGTTCTCAACCTGAAGCATTTTTGCAAATAAAGCAGTTTCTAGCTTAAGTATTAATAACTGGGGTGACAGTAGTGCTGTTTCAGGGAGTAGAGACTTCATTGAAGAATAGAAAAGTTAACAAAAATAAGTACGCAAAAAACAATAGAAGAACAATCGTTATGTTGCAGTATGCATAAATCACAGAAAAAAAAAAAAAGGCCATAAAGGCCCAAAAACAAATTTTTTTTTCTCAGCTGTTCTACAACAGACAACCAAAACTCTCAGTTCTATATGAACAATGCTAAAATAGTACACTGAATAGACAGAATGTGTATTCATAAAAATACCTCTGAAACACATAGACAGTCAAGCTGGAAACTGAAATATTAAATCTCGAGACTTCAACATGAGATTGACCCAAGGCTGTAAGCTTGAGGTGAACTCAACTTATGTGTCTTGTGGCAAATCCTGAAAATCTCTAGCATGTTTTTTGAGTGAACTGAGATTTAGTGGAGATGCAGCATGTGGGCTGGTGAAATCCAAGGCCACGCACTGCTCATAAAGAAAACCGTGGAGTGCTGAAACCAAGCTTATTCAAAGTAGCTTTGATCCATCAAGTCAATGCCCTCAATTCCTCAGAGGCTCTCCTGAAGTTCATAGATGCTCTCTTGCTTTTAAAAAGCTCAAGCTGGGATGGAAACAACAAAGAGATTTCTGAAGCTGCTCCTCCTGGACCGTTCATTTGACAGCAGGAGAACAGAACCAGACAGGATGACACAAACTTGAAGCTTTTATCTTTCTCCCAGAGACTCCAATTTAGTGCAACTCCAGTCCATGGGAGCATTTTAGAGAGAACTCGAGTCAACAGGAGCACAGGTAAACAAGAACATGACTACAACATTAAATCAGAGGGCCCTGTCGGCGCTTTGATGGTGCTGCTCAAAGAGCTTTGTGAGATTCCTGTTCCTCTAAGAAGTCTTTCCATAAAGTTCCGGTATAAAATCATTAGTTTAATCTTTTGTAGAAAGGGTAGTCCTGCACGGTTTATTTTAAAAAAGGCAGATAACATAAATTTACATGTGCAGTATTAAGGTGTAAAAGACCAGGGGCACTGAGGGACAATTCACCAAATAGAAATTTGGTCAACGTTTGCTCACCCTCATGTCGTTCCAAACCTGTATGACTTTCTTTCTTATGTGGAACACGCAATATGAAATTTGAGAAATCCAAAAGCTACAAAAAAGACAAAAAAAGCAATAAGAGTTAAGACTGCAATTAAAATTATTGATAAGCGGTTCATTGTATTATTAATTATAAAAAAGACATTAATAATTGTCTTGTATATATTTTTTTAGGTAAGTCATATCCTGGCCAAGATTCTGCTCAAAACATTGCAAAATTAAAGATTAAAAATAAATATATAAATAAATAAAAATAAAATAAAAATGGCAATGGAGGAAAGACCCAAGCCACATATTCACATTTCAGTAAATAAACACTTCTGTATTTGTCATTTTAAACCTGTATGACTTATGTGAAACACAATGACATTTGAACAGTCCAAAAGCTCAAAAAAGGGCAAAAAAACAGCATAAGAGTAGGTCTGAAAAAAAATTATTCTGAAAATCATTAATTTTTTTATTTATATTAAAATGTGATGAGACCATTAATAATTGACATTTAAGTTTTTACAGTTCTTTTCATCCCATCAAACCTTCTCCTGCAAGTAAACACTGAAATTGAAGATAAAAATAGGATTATAATTCCTTATAATATAATAGGATGAAAAGACATTTTATTTTCTGTATTTTTTTTTAAGTATTTATATCCTATGTATTTCTCTCGGTGTGTGTGTGGGTAGTTAAATGGACTACTTTTCTTTCTTTTCTTTTTTTGTCCTTTCTTTATTGGATAAGAGCAGCAATACATGTTCAACATATTTAATGTTCCACAGAAGAAAGTCATACTGGTCTGCAATGACATGAGAAAATTAAGACATCATTATTTTGAGGTGACCTATTCCTTCGATAAAGATGAATGCAACCTTAATCCAAGCCCTAAAACCTGCAAGAACAAGCAAATTACTAAAACAGTGACACTTCTGTGCATCTCTTTCCCTTTAATTCCAGCACCTGCGGCTCTGAAGTGGCATGACACGGAATATTTAGGACACCCTCTGTGAGTCTTCTAATTAAATATTCATGAGGAGACGCAGCACTCTGAAAAATGCTGCATGTCAGATGCAAGGGCATGGCTGAGGCGCTCTGGGTCAGGATGAGTGGGCCGTCCCTAATGAACGAAGCTTCAGAAAAATCCCAATTATAGCTGCGTTATTAAGTCTTTAAGTGGAATTTGTGAAGTCAGAGAGGAAAACAGCGGGTGTCACCATGCAAACGTGCATCATCAGTGTGGGTTGAGACAGCAGAATGGCAGCTTCCTGTTGTCATATCTTCAGCTCAGTATCGGTACTTTAACACAAACAACTTTTCCCTGCTGTTTAACAGCCTCCTCCATAAACTCCAGAGGAATGTCAGATGGCACTTCCACATTTCATGCCTAGTTTTAGTGTCTTCTTTACAAGTGGCAAGACCTATTTGTCTGTTTGAGAGGATGTATGTGCTCTGCGGCACAAATCTAGAAGAATTCATCACCATTAACAACTGGATGGTGTTTTGCTGTACCATAATGACTCAGGAAAGGAAATGCATTTATAATGGCATTATGCCAGTGGTTCCCAACCCTGGTCCTGGAGGCACCCCAACACTGCACGTTTTGCATGTCTCCTTAATCAAACACAGCTGATTCAGGTCATCAGCTCTTTAGTAGAGACTCCAAGACCTGAAATTGATGTGTCAGAGAAAGGAGACATGCAAAATGTGCAGTGTTGGTCTGCCTCCAGGACCAGGGTAAATATTATTTGGTAACAATTTATTTATAATGCATTATAAAAGTAGTTATGCCATGTAATGCACCTTATAATGCATTGTGTACTGTCTCATGAATAATTGTAACCACAGTTAATATATTATAACACTAATAAATTCATTGTTACATTATGCATTTACATTTGTTATAATGTATTTTTGACAAGTGTTTACCAAGGCCATTATGAATAGTTGAACTGCATCTATACATAAAGGGCTTTAAGGAAAGTGTTACATTATTTAATACAGATAATACAGACACCCCCCCCCCAAAAAAAATCTTCATTTTCATCAATCTGCAATCTGCATCCTTGTCAGTTCCACAACAGATATAAGGCAATTAAAAATCTTTTTTTACTAATTATTACATTATTGTATAATCATATTTATTTAGCATTCATAAAAAGGGTATGCATTTTAATGCCGCCCATTTAATTCCAACTGTTAAACATATCATCTTCAGTCATTTAAACCACAGAATCAGAGTAAATCAATTATAATGTCATGTAATATAATATAATAGTAAACTTTTTATAACTATTTACACAAATATTATATTATAGTATGGTGAAAATGACAGTGATCTATAATATAAAATAAGAAAATATTGTGCAGCAAGATACAAATCAAAGTTTAATATCTAGAGTTAGAGTTTTGTATCCCTAACTGTAAAGTACGCACAGCAGTAACAGTGAAGCTACCCTTAGGAAACACCACTAACGAGGCAATCATTTCCACTGCATCTTAGCGGTTAATAGGTCCAGTGGGCTTTTACACATGAAATAAACATTTACTTTAAAGTGTTTCATTCTAGGAAGAGCCTAGTAAATGACAGCATTATGTGCTTATAAACAATCAATTTTTCAAGTCAGAAGCTAGAAATAAAAAACAGTAATTTAAAAATTAATATAGTGCGAGAGGTACTGCAGTGAAAAACACCATGTGGTTTGTGTGCAAAAGAGCCACTCACCTCACCTGACACAACAGCACACAGCAATCAGCTGCTGACTGCCTGAGTATTTCAAAGCTTTCTCCTTTATTAAAAACAAATTAAATGCTAATGGATTTGGTTTTTAGTACCAGTGTGATAACGAGTAGAAAAAAAGGGACAGAAAATTACCACCCCATTAAGGCACCCATTGTGACAGAAAGGATGCCGTTTTATTTACCAGAACAGTTTAAGATGTCCTGTCATTATCAAACACACATTTCTGACAACATTTTAATATTTAATTTAATATACAAATTTATAAGAATAAGTTCACTTATAACACTCAAGGCTAAAAAAAATGCAGTGTTGCTGATTTGACAAATTCACTTAAAGTGACGGACTGCTGCTTTGCAATTATCCCGTTATATTACTAACTCAAAGTTTTAAAGGTGACAGACTTTTTGCGTGTTTAAGTGCTATAATAGGGTCCCAGTGCATATACCAGCCCAGAAAACGTGAAAAAGAACAACCCAATAATGTTTTTTGTTAAGCCTTTCTCTGCAAGCTTGTGAAAAACGAGCCACTCAGATAGGAGTTGTTGTTATAATATTACCACCTCTTAAACGGGTCCACCATTTTCACAATCGACACCGGTGTACCATTTCTAACGCCATGGCAAAAGTTTGAGCAAAGCATGCTAACTGTTCTGTCTTCGGCTGCACTGACGAGCACAGAACACTATTTAGAGTCCCAACCTCAGAGGAGACAAGAGAGCAGTGATTTATTGATTTATTTAGGCTAATGCATACTGCTGCTGCCACACAGATCTAAAATAAACATGCAATTTATTTTCCAGTTGTTTACCTTCACAGACATAATCGACTGTTTTTTTGTAACTCGTGTGTGTTTTTAGCATAAACTTGTGTGTACTTGAAAGTTTAAGCGCAATAAGACATGAAACAAAACTTAGTTTAGTACTCATGTCATGTGACAGCCGCTTTCTGTGCGCATGCTTCGTATGTGTGCACTCAGACAACCATATATCAGAAGTTTAAAATAATATGGTTTAAAATACATGATTTCAGAGCGAGACACATGATAATCATAACCAAACAGATGTTTTTAACAGTATCTGAGGAACAAGCTGTAAAGGCACAGCCCTTATTCTGGAAAAGGGAGCGGGGAGCAGTAGCTAATTTGCATTTAAAGATACAGGCATGAAAACGGTGTGTTTCTGTTTTCACTCAAAATAGGCATTTTCAAAATGATACAAATCATCTGTGGGGTATTTTGAGCTGAAACTTTTACAGACACATTCTGGGACTTATATTGCATATTGTAAAAAGGGGCATAATAGGTTTCCTTTAGCAAAATGGAGTCATTTTTAAATATTCCAATCTGATTGGCTTTGGCTTTAGCGTTGGTTTACAGTCAGAGCAGCCCGTAAGGCAACGTCTGAGGCAGCTTTCTCTCATCTCTTCATCTTTTTCTGCCATTCCCACAGTCTGGAATTTCAGCACACATCTGCCACTGGGAAATGATCTGCTATTGGCCTCAAGCAAAGGAAGTTAAGCACCTATTTGAAATATGTCAAAAAGCAGCTCTCAAAAAATGAAGGAACAATCTGTGCTGAGCTCTTTGTGTTTTACATGAACAGAAAGGTCTCTGTGTGCCAAAAAACAGGTTCAGAAACGAAAACGATGCTGTCGTCTCCAAAGCCCTCACATAATGCCTAGTGAACACTGTAGAATAAAAGTCTGAAGAAAAACGGAAAAGGTCATTTTCTTCCAAGACATCTATGTGTTAAGTTTCTTTTAAACACAACACAATGCGATGTGTAATTCAAAAGTACAGGTAAAATGCCTGTGAAAAATTAATACAAAAAAAAAAAAACATTAACAGTACATTGTGCCCTATTTCTGAAGGCACAAATTGCCTCTGTAAAATCACTATGTATTGAGAGGATCACTTTTTCCCTACAAAAGCTCTATTCCTAAAAAGAATTGTAATTTGGGGTCTAAAAGTTTTTAGAGAAAAAAAAATAAGTCACAAACACCAATACATATTTATACACAGTGTATAGTGTGTCTGTGTCTATTCATCATGCATACATCCTACCAACATCTCCCTGCCAAAAATATCGGCACCCTTGGTAAATATGAACAAAGGCGGCTGTGAAAATTAATCTGCATTATTAATCCTTTTGCTCTTTTATTTAAAAAAAAAATTCACAAAAATCTAACCAACAATCCTTGAAGAATAATTTAAAGGGGGTGAATATCATTTTATAATAATTGTTTTTTCCTCTAATACCATAGTCACAATTAACGGCACCCTTTATCAATACGTTTTGAAACCTTCCTTTTGCCCAGTTTAACATCTCTTACATGTTCTCCTATAATGCCTGATAAGTTAGAGACACCGACAAGAGATGCGAGACAATTCTTTCAGCCAATCCTCCGACCCTTGAGATGTCCCAGCTCCATGTTGGTTGCTTCGTCTCTCAGTTCACCACACATCGATTTCAATAGGTTCAGGTCAGAGGCTGGAATGCAAGGGAGCATAAGCTTGTTTTGTGCTCATTAACCCATTTGGGTGTTGTTTTGAGGTTTGGGGTGGGATTAATTGTCGGGTTGGAAGATCTAAATATGGTCCATTATAAGATTTCTAACAGAGTCATTCACTTTTTGATTTTTTATTTGTTGGTATTTGATAGAATCAATGATCCCATGTGTCTAAACAAGATGTCTAGGACCTCCAGCAGAAATATAGGCCCGCAACATTAAAAATACAGCAGTATATTTATACATACACATGGGTACTTTTTATCCCTGTGTGCACCAAACCCATCTTGAGGGTTTGCTGCTAAAAAGCAAATTTTTTATTTACATCTGACCATAGAAGCCAGTCCCATTTGAAGTTCCAGTCGTGTCTGACAACTGAATATGCTGGAGTTTGTTTTTGGATGAGCTAGGAGGATTTTTCTCGAAACCAGAGGGTGTAGGTGCTGTTTGACAATTTTTTTAAAGGTTTTCTGACCCCGAGACTCAACTGTTTTCTGCAATTCTCCAGCTGTGGTCGTTGGAGAGTCTTTAGCCACTCAAACTGTCCTCCTCACTGTGCATTAGGACAATATAGACACACATCCTCTTCCAGGCAGTTTCGTAACATTTTCTGTTGATTGAAACTTCTTAATTATTGCCCTGATGGTAGAAATGGGAATTTTCACTGCTCTAGCTCTTTCCTAAAGTCACTTTCTAATTTGTGAAGCTCAATTATCTTTTGCTGCACATCAGACATATATTTTTTGTTTTTTCTCATTGTGATGGATGATTAAGAGAATTTGGGCTTTGTTTTCCCTCCTAGGTATATTATTGAAACAGGAGCCATGGCTGGATATTTTCACGTTCATAAATCCACCTGGATGCTCAAAATTTTGAAGTGAGGGGAATATACGTTCAGATATATTTTACTCAAAGAAATTTTTGGTAGTGCCCAATAATTGTGTGCAAACGTGTATTTGAGAAAAACATGGATTTCATAAGATATTGCCCCCCATTTTACATTCTTATTACCCAAGTGAAGAGGTTAATTTTTGTGAATTTTTAAATTAATAGCAAAAGATTCACAAGCAGATTATTTTCACACCTTCTTTGATCCATTTACCAAGGTCCGATATTGTTGGACATGACGGGTGTTTAGTAGATGTATGTAAATTAATTAAAATAAAATTGGAATAAACTATCATGTAAATTATTTTATATTTATGCATTCTGTATAAGAGATAATCGTGTGGGTGCGTGTGTGTGTGTGTGTGTTTGTGTGACAAATGAGGACATAAATTTGTATAATGACAAAGGTATGACATAGGTATTACAAGAAGGTTAGAAGGTTACTTTTCAGGACATTACCCCATGTCCCCACTTTTCAAAACGCTTATAATTCACACAGAATGGAGTGTATTGAAAAGCTGAAATAGCACAAAGTCTCCTGTGAGGGTAGGTTTAGGGGTAGGGTTGGTAAAGGGCAATATAATATACGGTCTGTACAGTAGAAAAACATTACGCCCTATGATGTCCCCCACTTTTCACAAAAAAACCCTTGTGTGTGTGTGTGTGTGTGTGCTTCCTATTTATACAAAAATTAAACAAAAATAATATTATTTATAAACATGTATAATAGACAGATAGACAGACAGATATAAAATACATAATGAAAATAAAAAAATATGCAAAATATGATTCTACTCATAAATGAATTCACTATTGACATAAAATTATAATTCTTCTGAAAATTATTTCAAAACTATTTTTTAATTCAGTAATGAAAACATTAATTAAAAAAATAAATAAAAAAGCCATATTTTCAGATCGACAAAATGTTCTTATGCTTAAAATGTTGCAGCATCAAGCTTTATGTGGCAGACTATCACATTTTCCTTGATTATAAGGATGCAGCCTTATAAATTAGCTCAATAGCAAAAAAAAAATAAAAAAATAAAATATAAGCTACTGCCATGCTTACTGATATGGACACTCCGAAATATATGGAAATCAGACAAATTCCAACAACAGTACCAAAAAGTTGACATCGATAACCTCTGGGAACAGGAACCAAAGTTCAAAAGTTTACTGCCTGCTGACCACTGAAATGCAGCGTGCAACTTTTAATCTCGACAAAGCCCTTGGCTAAGTCCAAGGAGCTGCTATGATCTATGATACAGAGAAAAGAAGCTGATATTCTAGCAGCATCATCATTAGCGAGCATGATAATGATTATGCACTCAAATACAATGGTGAACTACACAGACATAAAGACAATCTGATTAGCTTGTACTCATCCTTTTAATCTCTCAGTACCTCCAAAACAACAAAATATCAAACACAAAAGATGCTTTTACGATCAAATCAGTGTGGCAAGCAAAGATCAGAGTGGCTGGAATTCCCTATGTGAACAGAATCAGGAAGAGGGATCTTATGCAAAGGGTCTGTGAAATATTAAACATGGCGCTCTGAGAAGCCATCTGAATTTTAATGCGTCATCAAAGATGAGCATTTCATCGCTGTTGGCAACTGCTGAACGAGGCCACGGGAAGCCCTATCCATCAACACTCCACTCTAGATGTCAGGAACTAAGTGGCATGGAGGAAAAGAGTGACTGGAGAGGAAGAGAATGAGGGAGACACAGACAGGAAAGATACGAGCCTGATGGAGGAAAAACAGGGGAAATGAAAACTCGTGAAAACCTGCATGAGTTCTGGCATAAAATTCAGATTAAATTGAGGGAAGAAACAAACAATGAGAGATTTCTGATCTGTGTCGGATGGTGTTTCCATAATAACACTCATTGAACTCACATGGATCATAGCTAAACAGCAGTACCCAAAAAAAACCCCATGTTCATAAATTTCTGTGCTGCAGAAAATGTGGACAGAATCACAGTCAGAATAAAATGTACTGAATAACATGAAATGTCAAAATTTGGATGAATAAATCAAAAGTAGGGCTCTAGACTTAATCAAATCATGATATAGACTAGTTTCTGCGAACATTTAACTGCAAAACATATCTACCTATCTATAAATGTCTGTGAATAATAAACACAAAAATAGATTTTTTTTTAACATTTACATATTTAAATATGAAGTCATGTTCCTACACCCCACCAAAACAAAACCAAATTTTGGTTTAACTTTGGTTAGGTTTAAGAAATTATGATAGAAAATATATTGCTACTGTATCGTACAATGTACTTCACAAAAACATTTTTTTAAACATTATTTTTTAAAGATATAATATCTTTTAAAGATAATATCTTTTTAAAAAGATGTCAAAAGATTAAGTTGCTTTATGCATTTATCTTATTACCACCATTTTGATAATAAATTTGTATTAAATCATTAAACACAGAATCCAGAAAAATGAAAACAGATAATCTAGGATTACTGAAAAAAAAACTATTATGTAAACTGTTTTCAACTGACTATATATTTTTTGATCATTAAAAAATATGAATTAAACAATTTAAATGGAATCCAGGAATATTAAAAAAAAGAAAACCACAGAATGTGGGAAGAAATCAAATGCATTTCATAGGGCCCTATGTTCCCTGATGGCACGGCACCAGCTTCTCTGCTACATCTCAGCCTACATCCAAACACTATTCATCAAAAGTCCTGACATGTTTTTGTCAAGATAACTGGTTCAGCGAGCAAGAGTACCTTCCAAACGATGTTAAAGCTCAAAGCAGAGAAAGAACAGAGAGAGAAAGAGCACTAGGGGAAAAACAGCGGTAATGACGTGGTGCCAAATACAGTAAGTGAGAGCAGGATGGGCACAGATGCAGTAAGTGACGTAGATCCGAAGCCAGACTGTTTACAGACTGAACATGGGTCTTAATTTGCAGACCCTTAGGCTGGACAAAGCCCTCTGGTTAAATGTGAGTACTGATAGAAATCTGTTTGTATAGACTGGAGTCCTGTCAGCACTACAACAAGGCCTGGCTGTTTCTGCAATCACTTCATGTCCGGAAAGAAAAAAGCCTGGCATAAGCTCACAATTCCAGAGGAGGAGGAGAAAAAAAAAACCTGACACATTTTAATTACTGGTATGGCTCCAGTGAATGTTCTTACGTCATCAAAACACTGATACTGGAAAAATAAAGCTTCTGATCTCTTCATATTTCATGTGGAAGTAGGTTTGATGGACTGCCTGGAATCTGAATAAGACCACAACAGAAAAACAACAAAACACACAGCCCAGTTCAGTGCATATTAGCATGCAAATTTAGCCTACATTTAAAATATATGGGTGATTCTTTACCTATGCACAGTTTCTTCAATTATGCAACTGTGCACAGACTTTAAACACTTATTTGGCTAAAAGGTTTTACTCTGGATGCCCTTCCTAGACTTTTAACATTCTCTCTAGTTTAATTTATCAACTAACAATGTCCAGCAGCTGTATGGAAGCTATGGAAGCCTGTTTCTGACACTGAATAAAAAATGAAAAAATGTAATTGAAAAATGAAAAGTAAGTTAATTTTATCTTACAATTCTGACTTTTTTCTTGCAATTGTGTTTATATTCGGCTATTCTGACTTTACGCAATTCTGAGAATCTTTTTTTATTTTTTATGCAGGGGCTAAACCGGCTTCTTTGGTAAATCAGCATAAATGGTCTTAATAATAACCAAAATGTCAAAATTGAAGATATTTATGGGATGAAAATGGTCAAAATTCTAAAGTAAAATTATAACATAAATCAAAAAATGAAAAACGAATTCATGTTCATTCACTAATTCATCAAAGGTGACAAAAAGTATATTATAAACATGAATTAGTTTCACTTCTGAAACTAATTTTGACCTATGAGATACTAATTCATATAAATCGAAATCAGAAAATTCTAATTTGACATTAAGTCATATTAGTCAAGTTTGAGACAAAAGGTCATATCACAAATATTAATTAGTATCTCATAGTTTTGACATTCATACTTATGAGACAAATCAAAATATTACACGTCATGAATTAGTATCTCATTATTTAGACTTTTTGTCTCATAATTTGGACTGGTAAATATAAATTATGACAAATCAGAAGTGGCATAAATTTGACCTTTTATGTCATAATTATGACTATTTATCTCATAATTTTGACTTTTATGTGAACTTCAGTGTTAAAACATAAGTCATATTATGTGTTATAATGTGTTTCTCAATCATATTATCTGCTAAATGTCTAAATGTAAACGTAAATATTACGATGTTATAATTACCGATGATTGATTTTTTTCTTACATGGTGGAAATGTGTTCCCATACAGTGCATCACAGGAAAATTCTATGATTTACAATAAAATTACATAGTTGTTTTCAATATTTTCTTCATATTTCATCTTAATCTTTTTGCTGACATTGTTGTCTTCATACACTATGCGAGCTAACAAATATATATTCGGCAAAAAACTTTGTAGGAAAATTGAATGTGGACAGTTTATAATTTGTTTAAAAATTTAAATAATCTTCACACACAAAAATACTGATTTTTTGGGGGGGGGGTAATTCACTCTCTCTTTAGATTTGTATAGCTTAAATAGTAATAATTTAACAATGATTATGACCATGAAACAAAAAAATCTTTTTTTTTTAGACACTTCAGGGAAACCTTCATCAGACAAGAAGGAATTCCAGTTATCCTGTGAGCACACGGACAGTCGGACTGGACTGCCAAATCTGCACATGACGAGATGAATGACAAACCATGTCCAGCTGGAGCAGATTTGTTTTGTGCTTGAGCAAACATTGCAAAATTCTTCAGTCTGATGCTTCCATTCCTTGCAGGAAAAACAATGTTTAATCATGGTGTTCGGGAAGAAGTAGGCTAAACATAGGCTATGAAGCTGAGAGAGGTTTAAGTGTGTTTGACGGAACATGTGTAAAGTACACAGACTGACAGCACCTTAAATGGTAGTCTGAAGTAGGGCTGAACGATTTTGGAATTGCGATTGCGATTTAATATGCAATTATTTTTTAAAGCTCTTTATGTTCTGTATTATTCAACAAAGACAAGCTATAAATCATTTAGTATGACCAACACAATATTAGATATATTAAACATAAATGTTCTTTTCTGTAGCCAGGCCTATATGTTACTATGAAATTATGTGATGCATGAATTGATATGAATGACATTTAACAACTACTATCACAGTAGTATATTGACTGATTTGTTTAACTTCCAACCTTGTAAGCATTTAATACTTGTTTAAATAGCCTGGTGTAAACATTAATATGAAAGTCAGTAACAAGTCACACAAAGTAGATTGCAGAAATATAAAAACAATCTGTTGCGTTACCAGACTACTTTAGGTAATTCAAAGTCACTGTAATAAACATATGGACTGCACTAAACACTGTCTGTTTAACTTTAGATCAGTGTTTCTCAAACTTTTTTGGTCGTGCCCCTCTTTAAACCTATAAAAAAATCTGCCCCCTTTCCCGAATCCCCATTCCACCTCAAACTACCAAATAAATTCACTAAACATTATGAAAAATTAATGCTTTTTTTAATTTAAAAAATCTACAGGGAAAAAAAACACCTGCATCACTTGAACATTGGAAAATAGCATATAGATAAGACTTATTTATTATTATCTCTCTCTGTTATTTATTTGTATTTTGTGTTTGTTCATGCTGTCCGCTCAAGCCTCGCGACACACACAGGCTTCCCTCCATCACCAACGACATTAACAACGTGTCTACCCGACCGAGCGCAAATACAGTATAACCTTCTAATCAGTGACACTGTGTCACTAGGAGCAGCGCGACATAATTATTGTCTATAGTAAATTACTAGATTCGGCGCGACATTACTATTTATGACGACTGACACAAAGTCCAATGAATTGCACCGGTCCTTTGTTACGCAAAACTGTAGCGTCCTATCTACTGTGAGGAACCGATAGCAAGTATGCCTCTCATATTTTCCTGCTTAGCTTTAAATGACCAGGCCCCGTGCCCTGGGTCTGTGCGACTTCACATGCTTTCTCTTCGCTTTCACAAACCTATCTATCTCCCATTCTAATTTAACTCCTTTTGCTGTTTGGTTTATTTATTCTTCTGCTGATGGCCCGCGCTCGACTTGAAGCAGCACTGCTTAGACCGATGTGTGTGTCATCAAAGTACTGAGAGAGCTATAAGAGAAGGCGGACGTCTCCTTATGCTTTCTCTCGCCGTACTTTGATGTCGTACACCGATCGATCTTCAAGTGGAACACACCTCTTTACTCTCGCGTGTCACGTGACCGAGTGTAATCGCAGCCTCTGCGATTGAAAAATCGCGTTCTCATATCGCGATATTATCGCAAATGCAATTAATCGTTCAGCCCTAGTCTGAAGACAGGACACGCTGCTGCTGTAATTAATGCAGACAGCGGACAGGCCCTTCACAGCTCACAGCAGAGAAATTGACACAAGAACACTCCTTAACCGATAGATGCTGAACAAGTGCTCATCAACAAAACACCAGGGGCTTCTCCAAGACAAGCATGCACACACAGCAAAAGAACATCAATAGCAGTGGTAAGATCACAACAGAGAACACTGGCACAGAAGCTTCTGTGACAGTGAAAACTGTTCAAAAAGAACACCGCCAGACAAGACAGATCACACTGGACATCACAAAGAATTTCTGACAGGACATGTGGTCACCTCTCTTAGAAATGCTGCTTGGCAACAGTGTAAAAAAATGCTAGTCTTGTTTTTTTATTTATTTATTTTTTTTAAATCATTTTACAAAATAATAAACCTAAGTTAAAAGGCATCTTAAAGAAAAAATTACTCAATATAAGTTTTATAAAGCCGCAGAGCCATGTAAGGCTTTGTTTTAATTCTAAAGACTGTTGGAAAAGTTGGAAATTATGGGATCAGTTGCAATTATTTTATTCTATTGAGAGCTCTTGTTTTTAAGAAAAAAAAATACAAAGTGAGAGATGACAATTACACAAGTGTAATTATTAATATCACTACTCTTCAAAGGTTTGGGGACCGTTGTCATTTCTTTTAACAAATCTTATTTTAATTTAGCAAGGATGCATTCAATTAACCAAAACTGACTTCAAAGTAATCTATCATTTTAATTTACTTTTTAAATCAAAGAATTCAGAAAGAAATGTATCACAATTTCCGGAACAACTGTTTTTAACATTGACAATAACTAACTAACAAAACGAACGAACCAACGATTTCTGAAGGATCATGTGACACTAAAGCTACAATCACAGGAATAAATTACTGCATTCATTTCATTAGAACATATTCAAATACAAAACAGTTACTTTCAATTGAAATAATTTCACAACATTACTGTTTTACTGTATTTTGGAGCAAATAAACAGCCTTGGTGAGAACAAGAGGCTTCCTTAAAAAACATTTTTTTTTAAATACTTTTTTTAAAAAAAACAATGATTTTGCTTAATAAAATACAATTTTAATGAATATTTGTATCCTTATTTTTATGATGTAGAAGGCTAACTGTGATAAAATTCAAAGGCACATGAGGTGGTGCTATAAACTCAGTCACACTTTATTTTAGGGTCCAATTCTCGCTATTAACAAACCATTAACTATGAATTTTGCCTCATTAAACTCCTAATTTGCTGCTTATTAATAGTTAGTAAGGTAATTGTTAAGTTAAGGTATTGGATAGGATTATAGATGTAGAATATAATCATGCAGAATGTGCTTTATAAGTACTGATAACCACCATATGTTTAATAAGCATGCTAACAAGCACCTACAGTCAACATTTGAAGTTCATTAAAAAAAAGTCCTACAATTCCATTTTGGTTTTAGGTTTTAGGACAACTTTGATGAAGGTTTTGATCCACTTCAAATGTTGACTAGTGTATGTAGTGAGAACTGGTCCCTATACTAAAGTGTTACCATAAATCCTTTAGCAGTGACTATAAATTACAACAAACAAAATCAAGAGCTCAAAGCCAACGTGTCTTTAGGTCTGGGTTCACGTTCTTTCTGTCATATATGCATGAATTCCAGCACAGCAGAGCTATCCTATGCTTTGTTTGCAAGCAGCTCTGTTGGGCTCATATTGTGTTGTCAAACGTTCTCGTGCACGTTCAGCACGAGGCATCCCGCTTCCCCGAGACGCTTGCTTACAAACAGACTTTAGGTCCTGACCTTCCGTGTTTGTGTTTTGAATAGGATGTGCACACAATGAGAGAAGAAAAAATGCCTTCTGTCAGACATAAAGGTCTCCAATATGTTAGAACTCAGTATGAACAAAAAAAATGGAAAACATTCATGAAAAATAGCAAAATTATGCAGCCCTTAAATACATACACAAAGACAATGGTAACTGGCAAAAGCAATTACCGCTTTTCTTCAATTGCCTATTCTACCTATTAAAATGGTGAAATTATGGTGCACCAACAACACAGATCTGAATAGGCTTGTTTGCAGTCCTCTACACTCCATTTATATGTCCTTTAACCTCAGTTTCTCTCTCGGGATTTTAATATTCAAATATTACACTTAGCAGATTAGGGGATTTTCATTTCAGAAGCAAATGGTGCAATTTAATATGCAGCCATAGCGTGAAATCTGTGTGTGCAGTAAAAGCACCACACACAGCTGGAGGAAGACCTTTGGTTATAGAGACAGATGTCTACAGACCTCATCCGTTGGTCGAAAGAAACCACATATCGACAACATCAAAACATGATCTTGCAATGTTGCACACTTGCACTAAATCAAGGCAGTCTCAAAACTGCAAAGGTCTTCACGGTTTGTTTATAAAGACTTCTCTCCTCAGAACAACTAATCTTCATGCAGACCTTATGAAAACTACTCATCAGGCCAAGCAATAACATGAACAAATCCCCATTTATGTTTGAATTCCACAGGGAGGTAAAGGGTGTGTGTAATTTTTGACATATTGAAGCTCTCAATCTGATTAGACAATTCCCAGCTCGGTGTTTGTACTCATTCGGAGCCGTGCGCTCAGCGTGGATTCCAGACTGCTGGCATGCTGCCATGCAACATTTTGTGCCCTGGTCGGGACAGAGGCTGGTGGAAGGGAGAGGCTCACAGCCGAGATATGGGGGCTTCAGTGAGCCTGAGATCTGGCACTTCTTCACATTCCTCTCAGCTTTTCTGTCCTGCTTCATACAATCCATACAGGCAACCACAATATGAGTTAAATATGATAAAATCTCCCCAAAAAGTAGCATTAATAAGTTTCAGAAGGATGGCGTGGCATAGCAACTATTACCTTTCATCTACCTGACTCGATTTTAATGATCCTATGGATATACTGTAAGTTCTGGTTTCTCTAATTGAATATATTGTATACGAAATTATGCAAGAAAAAAGCATTGCAAATAATGTCTCATGCTGACTTTAAAGGTCTGGGACAGTAACCAAAAGGTTGGAGGTTCAATCCAATTGGAAGTATGAATCCAGAATGGCTTTTACATGGCAAATAAAGATACAAATAAAAAAGAATCTGTAAATGAATTTAGCTAAATTATTTCCATTTTTATAAGCAATAAATATACATATAGTAACAACAACCAACAACGATCAATGATAATAATATATTGTTAAATAGTATCTAATATTAATGATACAATAGCTAAAAAATAAAAAATAAAAAATGTAAACAATTTATTTTACATAAAATAATATAAACAAGGACTTAAATTTCAGATACATTCTACAAGTAAATGTATCTCTAAGTGTGTTTACATATATAAAAACACAGAGATTATGTCATTGCCAAACCTTGACGTAATGCATAGTTTAATGCACTTCATGTTGCTAATTATAACGAATGGAATATATTTCCTTATTCTTTGTATTTTTATATCAATATGGTACAAAATTACCCAATTTAACCAAAGTAGCCTGATTATATTACCTACATTGGGCAATGTAATGAATTAAGTTACTGACTACAATTTTTGTCATGTAGTCCGTAACGGACTACACTGTGTTACTAATCCATCTATATATATATTGTTAGTAATCTACCTACTGTATATATATCGAGAGGTCAACCAATATTGGTTTTTCACTGGTCGATGCCGATATTTAGAAATCAGGGCAGCCGATGGCTGATATATCATATGGTAAATGATTATTGCAGGGTACAAGATAGTAAGTAGTAGTCTAATTCAGAGTAATAATACATGGCTCAAAACTTAAGCACCTTCTCAAAACAGTTCTGAAGCATGGTTTTTGTTTATGTTTGGTGACGGACACCAGTGTTTCCCACAGACTTGCAAATGCAAATTCATTCTCTGCCAGCAAGAGACGCTGTTGGAGTGGATATATAGCGTTTCCCCGGCAACGGCTGTAATCTAATAAGCACTGCACTCACAAACTCTACTTTATCAGGCATTACAGTAAAGACGAAATAAAAATGACATCAAAGCTTTTCTGAAGACGGTCGGTTCTTTTCAAAGATACATTCATATAAAAAACACCCGCGATGCATTTTAATTTTGAAACGTGCAGTGCTCAGTTTAAGTATAAGCCTTTTGGAAAATCTATTTACTCAATGTATGGGAAACACTGGACACTGCTATAAGTCAAATGGCCATAAACTAAGTGATAACAAAAATAAAGAGTTCACACATTACACAGCCTGCTGCTCATAAACTGCTTAAGAGTGCACTGGCCACGAGCGATGACATCGTGGATGCTATTGTCGGACCTACACACACATTTCATGAGGAACGTTAACGTGCACGTTATAATCAGCCCAGAAGTTTTGTCTGAATTGAAGTCTGAAATGACTTGTTGCATTTATGAATATGATAACTTTCCGGCATCAATTCTAGTAGGGTAAAATGTAATTACGCTTTTGAAACGGTCTGTTTTGCCCTGCCATCTTTAGCTGAAACTGTGTGTGAACAAGAAGTGGCTGCAGAGTGAGAGTTGCTCAGTCTCTCACGCAGCAGCCAGAGAGAGATTCTCTGGCGTTCCACAACAACGCTTAGCTGCCCGCAGATGCGCCTGATTTGCAACACAATCGGCTAATGCCGATTAATTAAAAAATGCCAAATCGGGGCCGCCGATCAAGTCTGATCGACCTCTATATATATTGTAGTATATATATATATCTATATATATATATAAATATATATATATATATAGATATATATATATTATAAGATATAATATTACCCATAACAAGACAAAAATACTAATCATGATGTTTATGGGAGGCAAAGCTTTTTCCTTTATCACATTGCCTCATCAAGTTCCTCTGGATAAATGACAACCAACTTACGTCAAGTGGAAAATAAAAAAAACAGCTAGCAAAACAATTGAACCAATGAGCAAGACTTTCTGAAAGGGACCTCAAAATAGTTACACCCACCAAAGCATAAAAGTCTGGCTTATCATTTGTTTCTAAAGTCTCACTTCATTAGCTAAAAAGCACATTAGATAAAATAGCTCTTCACCAGCTAACGAAGTGTTCTGGAGAGAAACGGCGGTGTCTATCTTCAGCCCTGCTGTGTGTTCTTTCTACCTCAGCTGCAGAGAGACTAATGCAACAACACCGAAAGAACTACGCACCTCAGAGCCAGGAGACGTCCAAACATGCTGCATCAGTGGAAAAGAGAGGTCTTTGGAAGCCTAGGGAGCATCGCAAACAAAGCGTAATGCCTGTGCCAGTCGGGCAGAAGGCTTGGAAAAGAGTTAAAAGTTAATTACAGTGGCCTAGTGGGTCATTGTGCTGGCACAGGTGTTAGATGTTATCAACAAACCCCAGCACTGCTACTGCTGATGTACCACAGATACCTCAATGGCCCATTACGCTTTTATCTCCTTCTCAATTGTTTACGTGGTTTTGTGTGAGTGTAGTGAGAGAACTGTTGTGGAAAACCTGCACTCTGTTGTGGAGGGGGAACTCTCACAGGGACTATTTTTCCATCAGCATAGCTTATTTCTTTTGTCCAGAAGTTACACTAGCTCCTCACACAGCTGAAAGCCTGATAACTTCCCTGACCCTCTTCAAACTTCAAAACGGTGAACAGACAGATGAAAAATGCACTGGAAAAACATGAAATTCTAATTTTCAAAAATCTTGTATGGGTGAATGACACTAGGTAAGGAAAGGTCACATCAATTAAACTAACACATGTTAGTTGCATGTTATTCTTATTAAGTGGGGGTAATTTTTAAGGATTATTTACCCAAGCAAAGTCTCTAAGAACCTGACACCTTGTAATTCTAGAGACTCCAGGAAGGTTGCAGTTCTGGAAAATGGTGGCGCTGGAGACTAAATGTTTCCTGATATTTTTACACCTAACTCTTCGCAGTAATTCTTTAAATCCTTTTTGGCAGTTAACGTCTTTGTTTTTTGAATATTTCTCATGGGGATTTAATCGTTTTTGACTTTTCAGTCTGAGTTAAAAAAATTTTTTGGCTCATTTTATCTGTAAAAAAAAACCTACTTAATAATTCTGCACACCTGAATATAAGGAGTTTTTCACTTCCAGCCTTCATGGACAATTATATATCACTTATAAACGATTAAATACAAAATTAATAGTAATTATTAAGATCGATGTGGTTTGGACTAGGTAAAATGTGCTTGGAAAAAAAAGATAAGAATATCAACGTGCCTAATAATTATGCACATGGTGTATTACACTAAACCATCATTTAAGTAAGGCACCCCTAGTATCTTAAAATTAACAACAAAAGGTTTGTGTTGGTAGATTTTTTTTTTTAATTATAATTATTTATTTATTTATTTTTAAGCAAGCCTTTATGCTCAATAGGCCGTAATTATTTAAAAAAGATACAGTAAAAGCACGTATATTAAAGGTTCTTTTTGTTGTTGTTGTTTGTTTAGAATTTTAAATAACTGTTTTCTATTTTAATATTTTTTAAAATGTAATTTATTCATGTGATGTTAAGCTGAATTTTCAGCATCATTATTTCAGTCTTTAGAGTCACATAATCCTTCAGAAATAATTTTAATATGTTCAAGAAATATTTCTGATTATTATCCAAGTTGAAAATAGTTGTGCTGCTTCAAATTTTTGTGGAAAACATAATACATTTTTTTTTTCAAGATTCTTGATGAATAGAACGTAAATTAAAAAAATAACTTTTTTATTGAAATATAAGTCAAGGGAGGAAGTTAAAAAAAAGTTTTGCAACATTATGAACATCTTAACTGTTACTTTTAATCAATTGTATGCATCCTTGCTTAAAATTTCTTTAAAAAATAAAAATAAAATCTTACTTACCCCAATCATTTAAATGGCAGTGTAGCTAGTTTCTTTTATACCTTTACACATTCTCTTTCTTTTAACATAATAGACTTAACTTAACTAAATTGCAATGCAACAAGTTTTACATTTGGTTCCTGATCATGCTGTGAGGGTTATTTAATGACCAGCTGACTGTACAGTACTTTTTTGATTACTTAAAAAAAAAAAACAAAAAAAAAAAAAAAACCCAAAAATTAACTGCAAGGTTTGTTTTTTTCTTGCAAAGCCAACCGACGCTTCAATAAACTTATGGGCAAGTCTTGCTCTTTTTTTGACTTCCACATCCAATTCTGTTAGTACGTTTTCAAGAAGAACGGGGGAAAAAACTAATAGATAACAGTGGTGTGAAAAAAGTTTTGGCCCCCTTCCTGATTTCTTATTTTTTTGCATGTTTGTCACACTTTAATGCTTCAGATCATCAAACAAATTTAAATATTAGTAAAAGATAACACAAGTAAACACAATATGCAGTTTTTAAGTGAAGGTTTTTATTATTAAGGGAAACCAAAATCCAAAAATTACATGGCCCTGTGTGAAAAAGTGTTTTCCCCCTAAACCTAATAACTGGTTGGGCCACCCTTAGCAGCAACAACTGCAATCAAGCGTTTGCGATAACTTGCAATGAGTCTGTTACAGTGCTGTGGATGAATTTTGGTCCACTCATCTATGCAGTATTGTTGTAATTCAGCCACATTGGAGTGGTTTTCGAGCATGAACCGCCTTTTTGAGGTCGTGCCACAGCATCTCAATAGGATTTAGGTCAGGACTTTGACTAGGCCACTCAAAAGTCTTAATTTTGTTTTTCTTCAGCCGTTCAGAGGTGGATTTGCTGGTGTGTTTTGGATCATTGTCCTGCTGCAGAACCCAAGTTCGCTTGAGCTTGAGGTCACAAACTGATGGTCGGACATTCTCCTTCAGGATTTTTTTTGGTAAACAGCAGAATTCATGGTTCCCTTTATCACAGCAAGTCTTCCAGGTCCTGCAGCAGCAAAACAGCCCCAGACCATCACACTATCACCACCATGTTTGACTGTTGGTATGTTGTTCTTTTTATGAAATGCTGTGTTGAATTTATGCCAGATGTAACGGGACACGCACTTTCCAAAAAGTTAAACTTTTGTCTCGTTAGTCCACAGAGTATTTTCCCAAAAGTTTTGGTGATCATCAAGATGTTTTCTGGCAAAATTGAGATGAGCCTTTATGTTCTTTTTGCTCAGAAGCGGTTTTTGTCTTGGAACTCTGTCATGCAGACCATTTTTTCCCAGTCTCTTTCTTATTGTTGAATCAAGAACACTGACCTTAATTGAGGCAAGTAAAGCCTGCAGTTCTTTAGATGTTGTTCTGGGTCTTTTATGACCTCTTGGATATTCCTTCTTCGCTGTGCTCTTGGGGTAATTTTGGTCGGCCGGCCACTCCTGTGAAGGTTCTCCACTGTTCCATGTTTTGGTTTTGGTTCGCTGGAGTCCCAAAGCTTTAGAAACGGCTTTATAACCTTTTCCGGACTGATAGATCTCAATTACTTTCTTTCTCATTTGTTTCTGAATTTCTTTGGATCTCGGCATGATTTCTAGCTTTTGAGGATCTTTTGGTCTACTTCACCTTGTCAGGCAGGTCCTATTTAAGAGATTTCTTGATTGCAAACAGGTGTGGCAGTAATCAGGCCTGGGGTGTGGCTAGAGAAATTGAACTCAGGTGTGATAAACCACCTTCTCGTAGCACACAGGTCCTGTAGTTTTTGGATTTTGGTTGTGGCCCCTTAATAATAAAACGGGGAGGAAACTGAGGAAAGAGTGCTCATTTAAAAACTGCATGTTTGTGTTTACTTGTTATCTTTGACTAATATTTAAATTTGTTTGATGATCTGAAACATTAAAGTGTGACAAATGTAAAAAAAAAAAAAGAAATCAGGAAGGGTGGCCAACACTTGCCAACACTTTTTCACACCACTGTACGTGCTGAAACAACAAATTAGTTCGTAAAATATGGCAAAGTTTTCTCTTTTGGTTGAAGTACTCTTTTAACAGAGATGTACTTGCTACGATTTGCTGGTTTCTTATACAAGGACTTGACTTGTTGCTCTGACTGAGGTGAGGCAGGTCTGATGAGAATATAGGACAAATGAAAAGGAACAACATTCAACAAGAGAATAGTGGGGACTAAAGTGCCATCTAGTGCCAACCCTTAAAGTACTTTGGTAAATGCTCATTAATCAACATCAACATTAATATCTGATAATTCATGCCTGCATACTCAATCATGTGAGTCTTGACACTTTTTGGTTAAATATCCTGATAATCAAAGCTGTTTTAGGTTGTTAGTTCTTTGTGCCTGTTTAAGGAAGCTAAATGAGGTATCAACTAAGAAAGTCTGTTAAAGCAAGGCTGTCTTGCTTCAAAAGAGGCACAACATCAATGTAGGGGTTGTGGGTTTTTTTTAAGCCGACAAGCCCCTACAGTCTTTCCCTCTCTCATGCATAGACACAGAAAAAAAATAACACAAACACACTCACAGAAACCAAAAGAAAAAACAGCCTCCTTTGTGAATTGCTATCACCAATCTGAGCATCCTCCTCATGTTTCGGATGCTAAACACTGGAGCTATTAGAAACGGTTTCCTGAAAGCTCTAGTCACATGATGGCTCTTGGAGAACATTGTGAAAAGGCTTCCACCTCTGTTTGGTTCCAAATGTGTCCCAGTTTTAATGCCCAGCATGCCTTTGCCAGGCCACAAGACTGATGGCAATGACCATTTCGACATTCTGTTTGGAGGACAGGTTGTCCAAAGTCTTTCTCAGATTTTGAAAAAGCTGTTTTGACCAAATTACTTTGCTATTTTGTCACCCTTTTTATAAATTTAGGTGCAAATCAAAGTGCACCTCTATATCTTTTACAGGTTTGATGTACAGAACAGAGAATACAATAGTGTTTGCCTAAAAGACACAAAACATTACTGTCATCATAACATGGCAGTGTATCAAATGGTAATTTCATAACATTTTGAAATTTACCATGGCGCATGTACCATCATATTAACATGGACCTTCAAAGAATACCATTGTACTACCTTGGTGAACATCCAAACTATCATGGCACTACCATGTAAAACACAAAACAAGGTGGTATTACAGTACTTTTGATTAGAAATGTATCATTCTTGTTATTGCTAACTGAAACTATTAAAATTGTTTTTGGTAAGTGAAATAAAGCTGAAATAAAATATAAATATTAAATGAAAAAGTAAAAAAAAATTGAAATGTTGTCTTGGCAGCTATCTTCTAAGCTTAACGTTTAAGTTGAAGTACTAGGTCAAGTAAATTAAAAAGAAATTTAAAAAAAAAATTACTAAAACTAGGATTTAAATGAAAATAAAAAATTAGAATTCTAAATATTTATATAACAGCATATAAATAATACTAAAATAATACTGGAATGCCATCATATATAAAACAATTATTTCAATTATAGATGATAACCAATAATTGCAGGTATTAAAGGGTAGGTGATGTTATAAAAGAAATGGCCATCATATTGTGATGTGCCCTGTCCGGCATAGCGACGAGGACAAACATTAAAACCCATGATAACGAAGGCATTTGTTGCATACCAGTGGGGAACATAATACGGATTATGATATACTCTCTTTTTACACGTTGCGTCATCGCGCCGGAAACCTAAACCATTCTGGCAATTGTGATCGGAGATGTAATGACAAACAGCGCTAATCTACAGTGCTCAAAACTCGCGTTTGAATTGTCATTGGCAAATCCTTTAAATGAAAACTTACTTGCAGTCTGTGAGTAAGAACAGCCGGCATTGTTGTCTACTCTCGCAGGATCAGGAAACGTCCTCCATAAAATGTGCTGCACACAAATTAATATTTGGGTTGAACTGTTATGGAAACAGTGTTGTAACTACAACTTAACCACAGATTTCTAGTAGTGTTCTCTTTTGGAAGGCCAAACAAAATAGTTTCACTTTCATAACGAAACACACGGCGGGCTTGAGTGAGTGGAGGTCGGTGGGCTTGAGAACGGCGTGGCGGAGGGCTTGCGGCAACCAAATGTGACGATCCCGGGCTGGACTCCGCTTCATACACGGTGAAAGCCGATCCAGCGATCCACAGCGCGACGTTGATGTATTTCCTCAGCGACCAGCATGGATCAGCTCCAGGCATGACGAAGGGATATCGTCCTCTTTTGGAAGGCAAAAACGAAAGAGTTTCGCTTTTCACAACACACCACAGACCACAAACACACACGTCTTCACGACATTGCCGGCAGCAACAATACTACAGCGGAAGGAATAAAGTTTACGCCGTCTTTCTGCGTGAACATTGGGCTGGCATGGCGCATTATGCAAATATCGCCACATAGTGTTGTAGATATGTGGGGGCGTGTTAGAAACAGCCGTTTTAGGTAGGCGTGGTTGACACTTAACTTTTATAAAGAACATCTCTTCGAATTTGAGACTTTAGTCTTTGCAACCGTACGACTTCTTTATGCACCAAGAGCTTGTAACACTCCAAAGAGAAAGGAAAAATTTAAATAGCATCATATGACCTCTTTAAAATTCTATGTTCTTAAAATTCTATCTTATAAAATAATAAACACTAAAATTAACATTTTAATGTACGCTAAAAAAATAAAAAAATTCATTTAGAGATTTTAGGTACGTGTAACAAACTCTAAAAATCCTAAATATTTTTAAAGATTACTTTAGTAGCATATACTTTAGATGATGGCAAAGGTAATCTAAAAATTATAAATTGGGGAAATATACAATTATACAATTAAATATCCAATTTTGACCAATACCGACAAATTAAACATTCAAAACATTTAAATATATCGTATAGCGCTTCTTTTCATACTTTTTGGTATGAATGCACCAGATTTATCAACAAGGAGCATATAAATGTGAGAACAGTGAAAACAATTACTTTACTGTACACAGAGCTGAGTCAGATACCTGTAAACTGGCTGCATTTCACGTGCAATTCCAATGACAGCCTCAGTAGGGAATTGGTTAAACTCTTGGAAGAGGTCTCTGATGTTGCTTCTGAATTTGAGGTCCAGGTCCAACTGAACAATGCGCTTCAGTTCTAGGGTGCAAAAGAAAGAGAAAGCAAAGCAAATTTGTATGAAATTAACAAACACTAAAATAATCACACCCTATGGGTTGTGAACAGTGCTACATGCAATGAATCAGAGATACTACATTGTTTCTTCGCGTGTTCTATAATGCAGAAGTTAACATAGTTGAAATAACAAATGATGGAACATCATCATCTGGAGGGGTTTTCTCACGTCGGATGGCCTCACGGTCTTCGTGTGAGCCCACTGGACAACGAACAAAGCCCTCAAGACAACATTCAGGACACACCATTGTGGAGCAGAGGCCACGCACACAATGACACACATTCGGAAAGCAAAACATAGGGGGCCCAAACTATGCTTGTTGTAATTAGAACAATGAAAAGAGAGCAGCCAGCCGGAGCTGTTTAGTTGGTCAGGCATTTCACACCGACGTCTCTCCAAACAAGCACCGGAAACTGGACAAATCAATATCAACAATCTCAGCGCTCCCCTCCAAACACACGTTGACTACAAACAACTTCATGGAATGATAAGGAGGACAAGTGCTGAATTTGTATGAAACAGGAAGCACATCCACAGTGTATGGAGATCAAAAACAAAACCTAGAGATGTAAAAACATTTTTTTTATAAATGTTAAAATAATTTATCCTCTCCCAGTTCAATGAGCTTTAATAATCAGCTGGAAGTAGATAATAGTACACTCTACACTAGAAGAACTAAAATTATTATAAGTAGTATTTAATTCATATTTATTAATACTTTTATTCAGCATACAATTGATCAAAAGTGACAGTTAAGACATTTATAATGTTATAAAATATTTTAAATAATATAATTTTAAATAAATGCTGTTCTTTTTAACTTTTTATTCATCAAAGAGTCTTGAAAAAAAAAATGCATCACAGTTTCCACAAAAATATTCAGCAGCACAACTGTTTTCAACACTGATAATTAAAAAAAATTCTTGAGTAGCAAATCGGCATATGATTTCTGAAGGATCAGTGACACTGAAGTCTGGAGTAATGATGCTGAAAAGCATTGCCAGCACGCCAATAAATTACATTTTACAATTATATTAAACCAGAAAACTGTTATTTTAAAATATTGCTTGTTTTACTGTATTTTGTTCAAATAAATGCAGCCTTAATGTTAAGTTGTAACACTAACTAACATTAACCAGGATTAATAAATGCTGTTAAAAGTTAGTTCTGTATTTTTAATGCATTAATATTAACAAAGAAGAACTGTTACCAAAACAATCTATTCTACAGTACACGATTTCATTCTGATGTGACTATTTAGCAGAGCACTATTAAAACCAACAACAAAAACAGGCAGTGTTTATTTATAATATCGACCATGATATTGCTTATTTGTCATATTTTATGATTTAGTTTGGTGCCACTATTGGTCCTGAAACTTCTGAAAATGAAAAAGCTCTGAAATGAGCAAATCCCAAAGACCAACCTTGACTCCCCAGTTTGAATAAGGACCATTTTTACCCTCCAAAACTGACAGTTGCTTCAAACCTCCAAAAATAAAACCCATGCGTCACAGTACACCAGATCAAAAAAGGAACAATCGCTTTGGGCAGGAAGAGCCACAGAGGCTTGGTGTGCACCTGAGGGCATGTCAGCAAGCACGTTAAAATGCCCCTTTGAAGCATTAACCACTGCACTAATTCATTTTATTGGGCCTCTGCAGCCTGAAGCAATAGGCTGAAGAATTTCAAGAAACAGGACCACATGAAGTTCACCAGCTCCATCATCACCAGGCCCAAGGTGCTGGAGACATGCCTATGGAGCTTTATAAACAAAATTTCTAGTTTTAGCTGAGTGCATACACATCTAGGACATTCCCAGCCAAGGGAACACACAGATGAACATGCTCAAAAATAGCCTGGTCATCTAAAATGACTAGGGGCGCTGAAGCTTGACATACTTTTAAGAGAGTGGCTGTGTTTTACAGATGTAAGAGTTTTGCACTAGCTTTCAACAGCATCAGCTTGGGACATATCTGACTCTTTTAGGTTGTCCCTTCTTTTGAGATATACAGTAATCCTCCTGCAAATTAATTATGTATTCACAATTTGAAAACCTATTAAGGTGAATAATACAAAGTAATCCAAGTAATCTACTTTATCACTAAAAGTATGGAGCAGGTGGAATTCCATCTGTTCTCTGTGGATTATGGCTTTATTGCCGTACCAGTGAAAAACCAGAAGCAAGTGTTCGGGTCAACTTCATACAACATTAAAACTGTTTATCTGGCCAGTCTCATCACAAGAACAATATCTGCAAGGGTAAATGCAATGGGGGGGGGGGGGGGTGGGGGGGGGGGGCGGGGTGGGGTGGGGGGGGGGGGGGCGGGGGGGGGGGGGTGGGGGGTTTAAGTTAATAAGTGGGGGGGGGGGGGGGGGGGGGGGGGGGGGGGGGGGGGGGGGGGGGGGGGGGGGAGGGGGGGGTGGGGGGGGGGGGGGGGGGGGGGGGGGGGGGGGGGGGGGGGGGGGGGGAGGGGGGGGGGGGGGGTTAAAATCTGGTATGAAAGATCACATCCTATAGAAATGGAAACCTCATTCTGGGACCTTCCACATGATCATGAAAATGTTCTTCCAAGAAAAAGGTTTCCATTTTTATAGGGTGTGATCTTTGCATGCAGACATATCGAGTGACACATGACTGACTCTAGGATCTTTGACAACTGTTTTTTTCTTCTTTTTTTTAAAAAAGGTTGAGTTTGTCATTTTGAAACTTTAAAAAAAGTAACTTTTTAACAGTTATCAATGATCCTAGAGTCAAATATAAATGACATTGCATAAAGTTTCAAAATGATGAAATTTCCAGATGCATGCGTGTTTACGTTCTGACAGTAACTCCTTAGCATAGTGACTCAATTCTAGATAAGTCATATGGCAAATGAGTTACACAAAGATATCACAGATGTTTCTTTTTAAGTATATCAAAGGTCTAATTTGTTCTTCAAAGCATAGAATACAATTCACCTTTTGAGTTTGAATGTTGATAAAACAATATCTGAGGTGGTTTTAGAAATCACCTAGATATGGTTTGTTTTGATATTTTTAGCCTCTCCCTTATTTTCCATTAAACAGACAAAAGATAGTATTTGCTACACTCTTTGAGTATTGAGATTTTGTCTGCAACTACATATAAATCGAACACTGTCCCAACCAAACACAACATGATAAAGCGACTGTTGTTATGCAGCATTGTTAGTGTTAACTAAAATTATAATTTTTTTTTAATTAAAAAAAAGATTGTTAACTGAAATAAAGCTCAAGTAAAATAAAAATATAAATATTTGAAGAAAAACTTAAATTAAAATTAGAAATGTTGCCCTGGCAGTTAACTGAATAAAATAAGTTTTAGTTGATAAACTAAAATTACTAAAACTAAAGCTGAAATAAATAAAAATGAAAGTTAAATATATTCAAAACTAATAAAAATGACAAAAGCACATAAGATTACTAAAACTTAACCTAAAATTAAAATGAAAACAAAATATAAAAACTGATTCAAAATATTAATAAATGCTATTAATAACACTCAAATAATGCTAAATCTTATTTTAAAAATAATACAAAAAGATTTCATCTTTGTGGTGTCGTGCCAGACAGCCATGTCAACACTAAAATGTCAGTGGACCTTGTCTTATTGCATATTAAATCATCATCAAAATTTTATGGTTGATCAATCAATCAGCCATAAAAAGCGAGAAAAAAGTCAGATACTTCAATGTATGTGTTTTTAATTGTATGCTCTTCAGCTGCAGTATTAGAAATGTTTGCTTTAGTTCACAAACAGGCAGAACAGTTCTGATTGGTGGATCTGTTTCGTGATTGAATCCCATTCTTGTCATTTCGTGTCTGGTTAGCACACAGTGTAAACCTGTATATAAAGTTGTGTTGAAACCTCTAATAAGATCAATGAAATCGAAGACATTACTGGGAATAAACACTTAAATATGTACCTTTAGATGTTCTTCTTTAGATCTGTTTTCCAGCAGACAATAAAAAGAACTGCTACAGAAACTGAAAGTAGCAGACTTCTGTGTTCACAAACGCATTGCTCTTGAGGCAGCCAAAGAGTCTTAAAACACAGGCTTTCTGTTCCCTCACGAGCTGCGAACACATGGGAATGCTTCACAATAAGAGAAAATTCATAGCCACTTGAAACAAGGGCCAATTATTTTCACAGCTCCTACTGTCACTTGGGCTAAGCAGTTAATATAGCAGCCCACCTCCAGGATCAATGTTGCTTTAATGAACAGCCAAATCCCTCACAGCAATATGACAGAATATAAAACTAGAGCAAGTATTTTATTTTTTTATTTTTAATCACTGGGCATGTGATTCTTTTTCCCCCGGTCATTTTTCAAAAGAACAAAAAATCCATCATTATGGACCGAGCACCTAATCTTGCTCTTTTAGACCCCCAAAAAACCCTAATTTTAGCTCAGTGGGCCAGTGGTCTTCCAGGGATAAAGTGAGACGGATGGTGTCAGTCTCTTCCTCAGGGCTCACTTATTCAGCCTCTCAGTGGGCTGGTATTGACCGCCCTGTTGGTAAAGAGTCGATGACCGGAATAAGCCTGGGGTGAGACGGCGAGAGTCATGCAAGCAGACAGACCGCCTCCTGACATAGAAATCAGGACGGAATTCCTTGAGGTGGGTTTGAGTAGCCTGTCAGTGGGTCAAAAGGAAATGAAAGACCACTGTTAAAGGAATAGTTGGCCCAAAAATGAAAATTCACCCTCATGTTGTTCCAAGTGTAAACATAAATGCAGAACAGCTGTGGTCATTACGAACTACCACTGTATGGAAAGTGAAGAGCCTTCAAAATACCATCCACAAAAGTAATTTTTGGAATCTTGGAACAAAACGAGGGTGAGTTAATAATGAGTTAAGTTATAATTACAACATGAAAAACAACACAATAGAGGATTCAAAATGAAACTGCGCAACTTTTTGAGCAACTAAAATAACGACTTTATTCAACAATTCTTATGCATCGTGCTACACTCATGAATGGTGGCAGAGAGGAATTGTTGAATAAAGTTGTTATTTTTGTTTTCCTTGTGCACAAAAAGTATTCTCGTAGCATCATAAAATTAAACCAGTTGAACCACTGATGTCACATGGACCATTTTAACGATGTCCTTACTTTGTTTCTGGGCCTTAAACGTAGTAGTTCCCTTGCTGTCTATGGGAGGGTCTGAGAGCTCTTGGAATGCATCAAAAATATCTTAATTTATCTTCTGAAGATGAACGAAGGTCTTATGGGTTTGGAACGACATGAAGGCGAGTAATTAATGACAGAATTTTCATTTTTGGGTGAACTATCCCTTTAATGCCTTAGGTAACTAACAATATACAACGATTTTTACAGCATTTATTAATCTAGGCTAATGTTAATGTCCTGTTGTTCATTGTTTATGTTCAGTGTTGATTTAAAACACTTTAAAATGTTTTAAATCTTTAAAACTCATGGTTAGTACTCCGACATATACAGCTCAACTGTGTTCACGCCACGGCGACCCGAGTTCGATTCCCGTCTTAAGGTCCTACGCCGGTCCCGCTCCCCTCTCTCTACCCAATACTTTCCTGTCATCTCTCCACTGTCCTGTCTGAATAACAAAAGAATAAAAAGCCCCAAAATATAACAAAAAAAAAAAAGAAGAAAAGATTATAAAAGAGTAAAAGCACTGTTCATTGTTATTTCTGCTATTGCAGTAGTAAGGTTAGATATAGATCCATTCAAAGTTGGTCAGAGATATTTATTCACTTTTATTCAAAAGTGACAGTTAAGATATTTATAATGTCACAAAAGATTTCTAATTCAAATAAATGTTGTTCTTTTCCAATTTAGTCAAACAGTCCTGAAAAATCATGGTTTCCACAAAAATATTAAGCAACACAACTGTTTTCAACATTAATAATAATAAGGAAATCTTTGAGCAGCAAATCAGCATATTACAATGATTTCTGAAGGGTCTTGTGACACTGAAAATTTTGCTTTACGCCACAAGAATGAATTATATTTTAAAATATATTAAAATAGAAAACAATTAGTTTCATTTGTTACATCATTTCACAATATTACGGTCTTTACTGTATTTTTGATCAAATAAATGCAGCCTTGATGAGCATTAGAGACTTAATTAGAAACATATTTAAAAATCTTACTGACCACAAACATTATAAAAAGTGCTTTGTAAAGAGTTACTAGTGAAGTTTTCTTGATAAATGTTTGCAAGATGCTAGATGTAAATTTGCCTGACTGAATCAAAGCATTTATGCCTTATTGGGTCCCAGAAACAGAAGGGAACAATAAAAAGATACAGCGCTGACAAACTGCACACAAGTGTCTGAACTTTCTGAATTATTGATGATCCAGGTCACAAAAAAGAAATGGATTCCTTTATAGTCAGCATAGAGAGTCGATATGACTCGATATAGAGAGTATTCATACACACATGGATAATTTCTATTTCAGTGACCTACGTGAGAACAATAAAGTGAGCTGACCTACTTCCTGTCAACCTGCAAATGGTTTGTCTCACGCAGAAATTCAAAACGTAAAAAAGTACAAGACTCATTCACCCCAAAGGCTACGCTCTCAACTCCCTTTCTTAGCCTTCCACACACACACGTCACTTTGACAGCGTGCTTTGGCACCCCTGCAGATATAAATGGCCCAATTGTGAAATCACAGGCTCTACACGACCCAGTGAATCAAGCTAGAAAGTGAACAACTCAGGAGGGAGTTTCTGACCGAATAAGGTGCACATATTAATAGGGTTGGGTACCGAAACTCGGTACCAATATGGCACTCGTACCTATGTAACCGGTATGTACTAGAACCGAATCCGAACGCAGATTTCGGTGCCATGCCTGAGCGATCGATTGAAATATCTGTCCTCAGGTTCTCCGAAACGGACATAAGAAGCATCATCAATGGCACCGCACGTGAAAAATTATTTCCCGACTGAGAAAATGCAAGTGAACTCAAGTCAGAAAACTCTAATAGTACAAATCCAACACATATTTGTAATAACGCGAGTGTCCACGTTGTTTCCACATTCCGACTTAAAAGCACAACTCGGGAAATGAGAGCATCCGAGGAGCGCGTGAATGCAGTAATTACACTTGCTCTGATGGCAGCAGGTAGCCTTCCGTTAACTAAGCTAAACATGCTTAAATTACAATTCCTAAAGCTAAACCTCCCTTGTATTCACATTTCTAAACCTGTTGTCCAACAAAAGAGAATATAACTCTTTTTACTCAACAACACCAGTCAAATGCTTCCTTTTGTGATCTGATGAGGCTTCTTGTCACAGAATGAGGCAGAAAATATGTTCTATATGCTACTTTAAAAAGAATACATTGATTAGCAATAGATTAGGGTGACCATACGTCCTCTTTTTGGACCTACAAAAATGCGTCCGGCCGCACAGGGAGCAAGGACATCTTACAAGATCAGATATTTGTCAATGAACTCAGAATCTGTTGAGCGTATACTCCAGCATGATCTTGTCAGTCATCTCTCTTTATTCTCGACCTGTGATCAGTCAAAGCTTGACTCCGGTAGTTCTTGTTGGATGCAGGGTTGACAAGTCGGCGTTTTTTCCACAGAATTGGGCTACTTTTGCCATGGGTTGATTTTCCCAAGTGGGGTTAAAGGTTTGAAATATTGCATACATTACATTTGACTGAAATGCTTGTATTGAAACATTCTGCATTCTACCTATGATAAAACTTTAATGGTCTTTTACATTAACTGTTCCCTCCTGGTGGAATGACCTGCCCAGCTCAATCCAAGCAGCTGAGTCCTTAATATTTTCAAGAAACGGCTGAAAACACATCTCTTTCATCTTCATTTGACCCTCTAACTCTAGCACTCTCTATTCTAATGCTACTTCTAATTTTATCTGCTTGTTTTTTTTTTTTAACAAATATTTCATTGGCACTTCTATGTATTTTGTTCTACTGCCACCCTCATTTTTTTGGGGGAATGTTTATTTATTTATTTATTTTTTAATAAGCATCGGTTCAGGCACCGGAACCGTTTTAAAAGTATCGATTTGGCACTTGTATCGAAAAAACCCCAAACCATACCCAACCCTACATATTCAACTCAGACACTACAAGCGACACATTCAGCAATAAAAGCATACTGACTTTCAAAGGAACAAAACATATAAACAAAAAACCCACAATTGAGCAACAAGCTATTGATTTCTGAATCTTCAGCTTCCAAAGCATTTCATTTCAGATATGAATTATGTCTCCTCAGAGAGAATTGACTAAATCGCCAGAGAGAAATTTGCAAACAAATTGACCCGAACATCCCTGCAGTCCTTACTGAGGTGCAGGCAGCGCTTTTCAGTGAATCTCAGTTCGTAGAATGCGCACTCATTCTAAACTTTCCATTTCCCAGGGTCCACTAGGTTCTCAGTGTTGTTATTGCCACTTCAGACTTTTTGTTTTCCACAGGTGCCATCTGACATCTATAGGGCATTCTGGTGCAGTGATGACTGAGGTGAGTGAACTCATGCGTAGTGTCTTTAAATGTCACTGGCCAAAGAAAACAATTCCTGAGCAACAAGGTGAACAACAGGGGAGAGATTGTAGGATATTATAATGTTACAATTAATACTTTTCACACTTCAAATGCTTTTGATTTCCATTTAATAATTGCGATCACTTTAAGATCTTTCAGTAAGACGATAGCTTGTAAATACCGAAATAAATAAAATGCATAAATAATAAAAAATTAATTAAATAAAAATGTTTACACCATATGAAAGCACTTGGCCTTCATTGGGATGTACATTAATTATAATATCTGGTCATGTCTGTTCATTAATCAGAATCAAGACACAACCATGTGTACATAAGGAAAAACAAATTTTTCAATATGAATCATTTAAATGGCTTCTAATCAGCATAAAACGGTTATTTGTAAAACAAAATGATATGGCAACCCAACTCCGGCCAGTGTGGAACAATCGAAATAATTTCGTTAGAATGTATGAGATTGAAACAAACTGAATTTATTAATACCTAAATAATATATAAATATATAAACCAGGTTTAATATATAACTATTGCATATTAAAAGTTACTGCATATTTAAAAACACATTCAGTTTATTGGTACTATTACATAAATCTCATTCTTGACTGTAAAATATGCATCACATTAAGTTTATTAGTTAAATTTATGTTAAAACTGTAATCCAAATGAATGGATTGTTTTAAATATATTTTTAAATGTATAAATGCTCAACAGATCACCAGTTTAATGTACACTCAATATGAATTTATATGAAAATATATAATGAACTTAGTAACATTTCTAACTTCTTAAATTACATTAACAATTAAGTTAAGAAGAGATACATGCAATTAAGTACAGGGTTTCAAAATCAAATTCAACCTTGAAACCAAACATTGTTTTAAATTATTTACCCAAATAAATGACAAAAACCAAGATTTTTTTTTTTTAGTTTATTCCACTATTTCTAGGTCACTAATCAAATAAACAAATTACTAGTGACGTTAAGCATTTAAATTACATTCTGGGTCTCAGACCTTTGACCTAATCTGACATTAAATACTGATCTTAAAACATTTTATTATCAATAAAGAAAAGAGGCCGAGAAGTGATGCGAGAGACATTAAACTAGCAGCGCTATGTAGGAAATCTGCCAAATATACACTTTAATGGTCATTATGTAAATTCAGCAATCAACCAGAATTGGTCTGAGTGAAATATTCCAGAATGTCCTAATGTCTGCTAATGTTGTTCCTATAGATTATTAGTGTTTCCTAATATGATATACTGTGTGAAGTTCTAAGAAAGCAAAGTAACGTCAGCATTCGGTGTCAAAGCCACAAGCTTTATCAAACACTCATAGGTCTTTTCCCTCTCACGATATCATTGATTTCTTTGGCTGACAGCGGAGCCCAGGGAATTTGTATTTAGTTTAGCAGTAAACCCATTCAGCTGGCACAGCAAACGATGCCTGGACAGCCATTTGTTTTAATGTGAGAGTGAGTGAGTGGCCGATGGCTCTGTGTGTGAGAAGCAGCAGTGTCACAGAGGACGATCGACCGCCCCGTCCCTCCCCTCCCCTCTCCGCCCCGCACCGTGCCATGTGCCAGTTTCAGCACCTGTGAGTGAGTCGGCACATCCGACACCATCAGCGGCCTCGTTTCCAAATCCATTCATGGCCTGACTGATTGTGGGCCGCTTTCAGGATGGCCGAATGTACTGACCTTTAGAAAACACCGTTTTCACAGCAGGAAGTGTGAAGAGGAAGTTTACATGAACACTGAATGTTCTGCAGCTGCCACGTTTGAGATGGAAAAGTTGGGTCACAGTATGGTTAAGAAAAAGTGGGTTAGCCCTAATTTAATCAGGATAATAATTATGACTTACAAAACAGACCCTAGAGGGATAACTTGTAAATAAATAAATTAAATAAATTGAAAGTGCTAAAGGTACATATGTAATGTGACAGTAACTTCACACAGCAAAAAATGCAAAAAAAAAAAAAAAGGTATCAGAAGCCAACAGAGGCCACAGTACAGTCCTTCATTCACTTTAAAAGATATGATTTATAATAGATTAAAATACACATTTCAAAGAACATTTAGAAATGAATAAGAGTTAAATACTATATACAATTTTTTTTAAAACATAAATAATAATAAGATGTTAATATGAAATAATATTTGAACATATTTTTGCTTTGTTATTTTGTTTTGTTTTTTCTTATTGACCTGTTTCTAAGTTTTAAGATAGAGACAAAAACACATATTAATAACACAACAAACAACAACAATTACTATTATCAAAATATAATAATCAGTAACAAAAAAACAATAATAATACTTATAATTATTATAGTTATTATTTAAAGGATATGTGAACATTTTTTGCGTTGTTTTTTATTTGTTTTTTGGATTTTTTAGTACCGTTTCTCAGTTTTAAAAATTGAGACAAACAAACAATTAATTACTATTATTATCAATAATAATAAGATAAGACTAATTGTTTATGTGTTTATTTGATAAACGTTTTCTCCTGGTTGTCAAAAAGTTAGACAGTCAACATTTAAAGTGAATCAAAGTTGTCCTAAGACATGAACGCATTTTGGTTTTAGGTTTTAGGACAAATTTGATGAAAGGTTTTGATCCACTTCAAACGTTGACTACTGTCGTTTATTTTAGTTAATTTTTTTTTTGGTATTTTGTTAATAGCTTGTTCTTATGTTTTTGTTTTTAAATGGCCAATACAAAAATCATGGCCTTATGCAGCTCCTGTCTGGAACATGTTGCTTTCGTCAACGAAAATTATGACTAAATATAGTCAACGAACCTTTATCATGTGACGAAAACAAGACGAGATGCAGCGTAAATGCTGGTCATGTGACGATGACCATAATATAATGCAATATTGTTGACGAATAAAAAAGAGAACAAATGTGGTTTACGAAATAAAAACTATGCTAAAATGTCTCATAATTTTCGTTGACCAAAACGAGACGAAACAAAATTTTATAACGTTATTTCGTCTCGTTATTATTATTATTTTGCAGTATTTCTGTTTCCTGTGTCGCTTCAGGGGCTGCATCAGGTCTCACTGCGCAGATGCAGGCGACGCCACTTCCTCAAGCCCCACTCGCGGCATTATTAGAAGACCAGTGTTTCCAACCAGGGTCTGTCGGAGAGAGCAGGGCGTGCAGTGTTATAAAACAATCCTTTTTTCATATTTTTAATTGATAAAATGCTTCAAAAAAGCAGCTTTATAATAATTATCATTATAATTGCGCCTAATTAGAGATTGCACCAGAAATTCGGCTGCCGAAAATGAGGTCACTCAGGGATCAATTGTGTGTGGTGTATTATCCATAGACTGTATGCGTATTATTCCCCCGCTCTATGCGCATGCGTTGCTCCGACTCAGCGCTCGGGGCCCATGTGATGCTACCTTAATATACCGTTCAGGCCTAATCGGACAGCAAAGGCTCCACTCCAAAAAAGCAAGAGTGACAGGAAGACAACATCTATGTAGTACAGTATTGTTTTCTGTCTGCAATAGCCCTTACTGTGCTGGAACAAGGTGTGGTAAATGGGCAACTCAGGTAACGCTGCTCTCTCATTCATTGATCTGCTAACCTTATGCTCATGTGTCCTCTGATAATAATAGCTTTCTAAGATTTAAACCTTATTTTGGATAATGGGTAAACATTTAAAAAAAAAAAAACTATAATAGCCCTAAAAATACACTGAGTGAGCAAAACTTTGTTTAATTACCATTATAACTATCTCACAATGTTTACATATGAATAAAAGCCTACATTAAAATCTGTCATATAAATTGGTCTCTTCATTAGAAATTAGCCTACTGATTTTTTATAATAATTAAAAATATCTGTATGACATTATATTCTGCAGTTCTTCCCTGTTGTACCAAATATCTACACTTTTCAAATTATCACATCGAAGTTAGAAATTCAAATATTGTGACCAAATTAATTTTGTAGGATGCCACAAATTTGTAAAAATTTCCAAAAGGGTGCCGCGACTAAAGAAAGGTTGGGAAACACTGATTTAGAAGACGAAAACCAAACAAAGTTAAGTCTGACACAGAGAAAGGGACTGATGGCCGGCCAGCCGGGGTTTGTCTTTGTTTAAATTTATGTGTGTGTACTTCTAACATGTTTGGTTGGTAAAATAAATGTTGTAAATTCAAATCAGAGCGTCTTCCGTGTCTGGAATGGATGTATTCTTGAGTCTATAAGGTAACAATAATATAATAAATAACCTTGTTTGAAATGGGTTTGGCAAAAAAAAACTTTGGTTTCGTCTATACTACTAGGTAACTTTTACTATATTGACTGGGTTAAGAGAATTGCATTCTAAGAGACTAAATACAGTTTTCGCGACTTCTAAAACTAGCCTAAATGTCATCAGTTTGCGTGACTCAAACTAGCCTAATGTCATCAGTTTTCGTAGACTAAAACTAGACTAAAATGCTTAGACTTTTAGTTGACTAAAACTTGACTAGACTAAAAAGAGTATGAACGTGACTAAAACTAATAAAAACTAAAATGACAGTTTCACACAAAGACTAGACTAAAACTAAAATTAAAACAGGCCGCCAAAAACAACACTAGGAACCAGTCATTATTCTTGTTTGGAAACGCTAGTATTTTGAACCTTTTAGTTTACTTTAGTTTTACTGTCCACAAAGTGAAAATTTGTCACGACTTCACCATACAATATAAACACAACATAAAACATCAAACCAAAAGTTGCAATTGCTTTTTTTACGCCTATCAACAACATCCACGTCGAGTCACAGCTCACCTCTAGGCATGATGCGATGCATGGCCACCGACAGGAAGAAGATGGCGTCGCTATAGTACGCGCCGGAACCTGCACTGAAGTGTTTCTGCATAGCCTCTACGATGGGGAACAATTTTTCCGTAAGGGCGCCTACATCGTGAAACACCACCTGGAACAGACAATAGACAATATCGGTGTTAAACAAGGGCATTTTTGTGATCCGAATGACACTGACACGACATATTTGCAGATTTGTGCATGGGTGGACAGGAGTGGGCTGTATTTCTACCCTTCGCTCGTGATTTTATCCTCAGGTGTTCGTAGTTTGGCTCACTGAACCTTGACAGTCGTCTTTTACTGTTCTATCCATTGAAAACACACAATACCGGTATTTGTCCGCAGTGCAATCGGCCCCCTAATCCAGCTATGCAATGCAAGGCTTTGGCATTGACTCAACTCATGCAATCAGATAATGTGTATCTCTCGCTAGGTTGCACAAAGAGGATTGATGCAGGGGGTTCAGTCATCACAGATTTCCCATTAAGGTTTTGATTCCAAGGGTAATATATGTTTCTGCCATAGGATTAGAATTCCACCTTCAGTCTGGCGAAACAAAAGCACTAATTCAGCACAAGCTCAAGGAACACAGTTGATTTTGTAACAAAGTTTTGTCTCATTTTTGTGGAGTGCAAAAGTTCAGTTAAACAAGTATTTGTTGGATGTAAAGGCAGATTTCCTTCAAACACACAAGAGTTTCTTCACCCTTTATCTTTGGGCTCAGAAAATTCAGAAAAAGTACAATTGAAATTTTAATTGACATACAGAATGTGCTTCTCTTTTCACCTTAAATAGGTATGATCAAATGTAATAAAACATCATTTATATTTACTGTCCTGAAAACTCAAATTCCACAAAAATGTTCCATCTAAAAGTATTGGGGAAAAGATCAATATTTAATTTCATTGGAAGTTGACTGAAAACTTGATCAAGCTGAATAAAGGAATTGCCAAGTGAAGTGAACTTTGCAATGGCAAAGTCATGGGTTTTATTCCCAGGGAATGCATGAATTATTAAAACACATTTTTTATTTTTTTTAACAAATGAATACTTTTACTCAGCAAAGACGTGAAATTGATCATAAATGGCAGTAAAAACATTTATAATATTACAAAATATTTATTTTTCAAATAAATTATGTTCCTTTGAACTATATTAATCACAGAGTCCTGGAAAAAAGCATTATGTTTTAGGTTTTTAACATTGATGATTTTTGAAGAATCATGAAGACGGGAGTTAAGCTGCTGAAAATCCAGCTTTGCCATCACAAATATACATTACATTTTAAAATATATTTAAGTACAAAACAGTTATTTAAAATTAAAACGGATTATTTCACAATATTACTGTTTTTTAACTGCATTTTTGATCAAATAAATACAGCCTTTGTGAGTATAAGAGACTTAATTAAACAACCCCCAAACTTTTAAAAGAAAGTTTACCTCAAAATGCAATGCAAGTTGCCTTTGATAAAAAAGTGCCTGGTGATGGCAAAATGTATATGTGACCCTGGACCACAAAACCAGTCATAACGGTCAATTTTCTGAAATTGAGATATATACACCATCTCAAAGCTGAATAAACCAGCTTTCCATTGATGTATGGTTGTTACAAATAGCTAATATGTGGCCGAGATACAACTATTTGAAAACATATCTGGAATCTGGATCTGGAATCTGAGGGTGCAAAAAAATCTAAATATTGAGAAAATCGCTAAAGTTGTCCAAATGAAGTTCTTAGCAATGCATATTACTAATCACAAATTAAGTTTTAATATATTTACAGTAGGAAATTTACAAAAAATCTTCATGGAACTTGATCTTTAATTAATATCCTAATGATTTTTGGCATAAAAGAAAAATCAATAATTTTGACCCATACAGTGTATTTTTGGCTATTGCTACAAATATACCCCAGCGACTTAAGACTGCTTTTGTGGTTCAGTGTCACATATGTAAATACATTCCTCGCTCAGTGTGTTCCCACTGCATAGAAACCCCATGAATTGGAATATACCTCATCAAAAATAGTCAAGCAACAAAATAAAATAAAAAATCAAGTTTGGGAGCAATCCGTTAAATATTTCATCACAGTTTATTTGTGATATCGCCTTAAATTTTTTATAAGCGAAGTGCTTTAAAGCCACAAGTAAATAAATGCAGAAGCAGTTAGAAATAACAGAGGAAACAAAACTCCATTTTGCTCATAAGAACTTCAAAGAGAACAGAACACTCGTTTGAGTTCCAATGAAGCGGTCATTTAACTTCAAAAGAACTAATAAATAGGAAAAAAACAAGCTGTAGATTCATTTTATAGATGGAGTAACTGCAGGGACTGGCTAACTCTTCCAGGAATTCACATGAGTTTAAGAGTGTAGCCACATACAGAGCTCAGTGTAATCTCTATTATGAGCACATGAAGTGCTGTGTAATATTAAATTAAAGCATTCTGACAGTGTTAATGCCCATGGGGATGCGGAGCTGGTCATTTTATGTGCTTCTGACTTTCCAAATAGTTCTGAAGGTGTGAAGGTCTATAATAAAGTGAGAGTGTACTTATATGAGACTGGATGCTTGCCTAAGTATTACTGACAATCTGAATATTCTGTGTGGGAATTATAACAACATAGTCATTGAGAATATGATCGCCTTATTAGACTAAAAACATCATGTTACAGTCAGGGTATCTTAATATGGTAATTTCAATTAATATATTCCATTGTACTAAATTATCAGTATAATCATGGTACAGAATACCATGATACTACTATGGAAAATGTCTAAAAAACATTGTTTTTTGAAAGAAACAGGCTCTTTCAAAGTAGTTTAGTGTGCCCACATTATATGCAATACATGACCATCATCTGCCTTTATCTGCCAGTACTTTAAAACTGCAACACACAGATGTCAAAGACTGGAACGCTCAAATCATCAACCTTTCAGACACTTCATTCAGTTCCTCAAAGAATGACACATAATGGCCCCCAGCAGCAGCTGAAGGAGCCGTCATCCTTTCCCTGAGAACACATGTCTGATGAGCTCACACTGGTTTCATCTCATGTCATGAGATTGTGTGGGAGTCTGTGAGCCCACATTATAGTGGAACTTTCCACATGCTCTACGTCGGTGCGCTTAACAGTGTGGAGAGCGAGACCCTATCCATAACTGTTTCCAAGTTGTTGTAGTTCAGTCTATAGCCCACAGACAAAGACAGTCTGCCCTAATAACCACACGCCAACCCAAACACATGATAACAATACTACTTACTAGATTATAAAATAAGTCATAAAATTGAATTTAGATAATAATTTGTATAATATAGATATATATATATATATATTATATATTATATTGTGACGAGCGTCCCGAAGCTTCATCAACGTCGCCCTGGAAACAAGCGAGGAGCACATGGCCATCATCATCACAGGCTGATCGCTGCACCTCATCAGGCGGCGGCTACATAAACCAAGCAAGCCCTGCCATCTAGGAGATTCCCCCATGAGACTGAGCACTAACTCGCCCTCTCATTTCCCCACAGAAAGCAGCGTGTGACCCACCAGCCCCACAGGAGCACTGCACGGAACCTCTGCACTGGGAAGACGGAAGAGAGCAAACACCCAGCGCCACCGAGCAACTGCCTGGACCTTTCTCACTAGCCCATCACACCAATAAATCCCCCTCCGGGGGTATTGATTGGAGTACTGCTCGTGGTGATCTATCACCTGACAAATATATGATATATATATATATATATAGTAATTATTTATATATATAATATACAGTGCTGCTGAAAACGTTTTGCCACCATGTTTGTTTGGCATATTTTTCGCACACGGATGATTCAGATCATTAAACAAATGTTAATATTACACAAAGAAAATGCAAGTAAATACAAAATGCAGTTAAATTATTATTTAATTTATTAAGGGAAAAAAGCAGTCCAAACCTGCCTGGCACTACGTGAAAAAGTAATCGCCCCCTAAATCTAATAACTGGTTGTGCCACCCTTGGCAGCAATAACTGCAATCAAGCGTTTGTGATAACTAGGAATGAGTCATTCACAACGCTACGGAGGAATTCTGGCCCACTCTTCTTTACAGAATTGTTTTAATTCAGCCACATTAGAGGGTTTTCGAGCATGAATGGACTGTTTAAAGTCATGCCACAGCATCTCAATTGGATTTAAGGACTTTGATTTGGCCACTCCAAAACCTTAATTTTGTTTTTCTTGAGCCATTCAAAGGTGGACATGCTGGTGTGTTTGGGATCATTGTCCTGCTTCATAACCCAAGTGCGCTTGAGCTTGAGGTTACAAACTGACGGCCGGACATATTTTCTGATAGAGTGCAGAATTCATGGTTCAGTCAATTATGGCAATTTGTCCAGGTCCTGAAGCTGCAAAGCGCCCCAGACCATCACACTACCACCACCATGTATGACTGTTGGTATGATGTTCTTTTTATGAAATGCCGTGTTGGTTTTACGCCAGATGTAACGGGACCCACACCTTCCAAAAAGTTCAACTTTCATCTCATCAGTCCACAGAATATTTGCCCAAAAGTCTTGGATAATCAAGATATTTTTGGCAAATGAGAGATGAGCCTTTGTTTTCTTTTTGGTCAGCAGTGGCTTTTGACTTGGAACTCTCCCATGGATGCCGTTTTTGCCAAGTCTCTTTCTTATTGTTGAATCATAAACACTGACCCTAATTGAGGCAAGTGAGGCCTGCAGTACTTTAGATGTTGTTCTGGGTTCTTTTATGACCGCTTGGATGAGTCGTCGTTGTGCTATGGAATTTTGGTAGGGGGGGGGGACGGGACTCCTGGGAAGGTTCATAATTTTTCCAAGTTTTCTCAATTTGTGGATATTGGCTCTGACCGTGGTTCGCTGGAGTCCCAAAGCCTAGAAATGGCTTTATAATCCTTTCCAAACTGATACATGTCAACTATTTTGTTTCACATCTGTTCTTGAATTTCTTTAGATCAAGGCATGATGTGTTGCTATTTAAGCATACTTCACTTTATCAGACAGCTTCTATTTAAGTGATTTCTTGATTCAACAGAAGTTGTTACTACTTGTGAGCTACGAGAATAAAAATAAAACCCTTATAAACTAGGCATTATTGCATCCAGCGTGGAACTATCATTACGGGACTAGAGACGTATACTTGTCTTTTGATGATGCATCGTGCCTGGTAACAAAACCATGTCTGAATTTGTGATCAGAGAAATGACAAAAACAACAAGTGCTACTCCACACTGCCAAAACTCGCGTTGGAATCTTTATATATAAATACCTGCGGCTAGAGTGAGTGGAGGCCGGTGGGTTTGCGGCAACCACATGTGACAACCCCAGGCTGGACTCCACTTCGTCCACGGGGAAAGCCGATCCGGCGATCCACAGCGCGAAGTTGATGATGTATTTCCTCGGTGACCAGCACAGATCAGCTCCAGGCATGACGCAGCAGATATCATCCTCTTTTGGAAGACAAAACAAAGTATTTAGTTTCACAACGAACCCACAGCAAACAACCCACCCTCCACCCAACCCACCCAAAAACTAGCAGCGAGGAATAAAAGTTACGCCTTCGCTTTCTTTGCGGGGAACAGGGTGGGGTTATGCAAAATTCTACTCATGACGTAGACATTGTGGGGGTCTTGTATCGACGAGCCGTTTAGGTACGTTTAGGTGTGGCTGACTCTAACTTTTATAAAGAATATCTCTTTGGATGAGACTTTAGCTTTGCAACTTTACAGATCTTCTTATGCACCAAGAGCTTGTAACACTCAAAGAGAAAGGAAAAATTTAAATCGCATCATAAGACCCTTTTAAGAGGAGGGGGCAATTAATTTTTCACATACTGTAGAGCTAGATAGGTTTGGACAGCTTTTTTCCCCTTAATAAATGAAATCATTATTTAAAAAACTGCATTTTGTATTTACTTACATTATCTTTGTGTAATATATAAATTCTGCAGATGATCTGTAGCTCTTAGTTGTGACAAAGATGCAAAAAAAAAAAAAAAAAAAAACAGGAAGGGGCAAAAACTTTCATGGCCACTGTAATGTATGTAATGTATAATATAACTGACTAATATAATAATTATATACTTGTAATACTCCCCATCACAATAAACAATAAAATTTCATTTCAAAAACAGTCAATTATATTAAAAAACATCACCTTTTAACATTAATAAAAACTATTAGTAACTAATACGTTATTGACTGTTTATACAGTATATTTACAGATTTACGGTTTACAAAAATAAATAATATATAAAATCAGTTATTCTAAACCATTTACTACGATTAATTAAAAAAACAATAAAATCATAATATCAAAAACTTATCACAACTACAAAAGTTATATTATTTTATGTACATTGTGTTTGTTATAAATATATTATATAAATTATCATGTACTACAAGAATATGTATAAGTATAATATAGTAGAAGTACTATAAGAATAACAACAATAATAGTAACAATACTATAACAACAATAATTATTACTACCACTACTACTACAATACTTAGTTGCAAATAAATGTATATATTCCATGTGTTTATGTAATATTATAAAGTACCACGTATGTCTTCTACAAGTACTAAAATGACTCCAAAATAACAATCATTATCATCCAAATGTATTATTCACCTGAAACAGGCTGCTGTTGTGTGTGTGTGTGTGTGTGTACGTGTAAAAATGCTTTAATCAAAATGTTACAGCACATGTTGGGGTGGGTCGTGATGATTATTATCGGATGTTGCATTAAGCCAAATACTCCATTCATTATCTTATTGTGTGGGTGTGTGTGTGTGTGTGTGTTGAATAGAGTCAGGATTAAAGGAAGGTAATCTGAACCTCACAGCATCCCTGCTAAACTGAGCCTCTGTCCATCCGTCAGTCCAGGACAGAGGATCAGCCTCCACCAATGCTGTTGCTAGGCAGGAAACACTGCTGTCTGCTCAATACACAGACGTCATGCTGCATTTACATGATCAATCAAATGAGATATAGAAAAAAAATCTGAAACTCAAAAGTCAGGTGACAACCCGACCACCTGTCTGTCTGAACTAGGCCAAGTTTACTTAATGGTAATAAAGACAAATCCTCCACAGCAGGATCAGGCCAAAGATCCTGAAGCTCAAAGAGAAATCACAAAAACCTATTGTGACAGGGTAACACCGCCCTCATGTGACCGACACACAGCCAATGACAGACTTCATATTGTACCATTTGGGTCAGTAAACGATCACAGAATTTTCATTTTTGTGTGAACTCTCTTTGAATGTTCCATGAGTTTGTGAACAGTAAATGAAGTTCTTCTTTTAGAGCATAAATTACATTTACAATGACTTTTAATCGGCAAATTATGCTTATCTCAAGTTTCTATCAACACAAATAAAGACAAGATCTTGATGTTATAATTTTTGAGTTCACAGAATGACCCTAGTTGTTTTTATGAACTAAAAAATCTGGTATACAGTGTTTGAGCGGTCCTGAGGGAGTTCTGCTGTATGAGAGCTGTGTTGTTATTCTGTGAGCTGATGTAAAGGAAACGTCTGCTGCGTGACCTCTAGTCCTGTAGATGATGTGTGCAAAGCAACTGATTTCAGCTTTCCTGCACTGCCACCTGCTGTGCTTACAAAAAGCAGAAAATGCCTTCATACATTAAATGGGTCATATGATGTTGCTAAAAAGATCATTATTTGGTGTATTTGGTGTAATGAAATGTGTCTATGTGGTTTAACGTTAAAAAAAACACATTATTTTCCACATACTGTACATTATTGTTTCTCCTCTATGCCCCGCCTTTCTGAAACACGTCGATTTTTACAAAGCTCATCGTTCTGAAAAGCGAGGTGCGCTCTGATTGGCCAGCTATCCAGTACGTTGTGATTGGCCGAATACCTCAAGGGTGCGACGGAAATGTTAAGCCCCTTACCATACTGTGATGCCGTGTCCCGCGCGATGAGACAACACCAATAAAACCCATTATAAACAAGGCATTCGTTGCATCCAGTGAGGACATAATTACTAATTATAATGACTTAAACTGTCTTTTTACACGTTGCGTTGCATATCGCGCCGCATAAACATAACACCATGTTTGCATTTGTGATCGGAGAAACTACAAACAACAAGCGCTACTAACGTCAAAACTCGTGTTTGAATCATCAGTGGCAAATTCTTTAAATATGAAAACGTACTTACAGACTGTGAGTCAGAACAGCCGGCATTGTAGTCTACTCTCCCAGGATCAGGAAACAGTTCTCCATAAAATGCGCTGCACACATCTGATTATTTGGGTTGAACTGTTCTGGAACATTTTTGTAAATACAACTTAACCACTGATTCTAGTCGTGTCCTCTTTTGGAAGGCCAAACAAATTAGTTTCGTTTTCACAACGAAACACAGTGCCTTCACTACATGGCGGCGGCAGCGGCAACAATAATAAAGTTATGCCTTCTTTCTTTGCTTGAACATTTGGGCGGCGTTATGCACATCTTCCCACACAGTGACATAGACATTTGGGGGCTAGTTTAAACGAGGAATTTTAGGAGGTCGTGGACAAGTCTTAACTTTTATAAAAAAATCTCTTTGAATTTGAGACTAGGGGCTTGCCGGTCCCGTCTACTGCCCCCGGCCGTATTGCACGTGATGTCTAGGCATGCGCCGGTATGAGATTATGAGTGTGATAACCTTAGATAAAAATATCACGGTTTCACGGAATTACGGTATTGTTGTTACAGCTCTAAAATATGTTATTTTTTAAATGTCTGGGTAAAAAACAACAAATTTTTTTTTCCACTGAACACAATACATTTTATTTTCAAGAAACACTATAAACATGACAGGCTAAATATTTTAAATAAATAATTGAATTATTTCTAATTAAATTAAGTGCAGTCACTTAAGTGGGCCTAAACCTGCAGCTCAACAATAATCAGACCATCCTTCTAAATAAAAAAAATATAAAAAAATGCAGTCATTAAACCTGCAGCTCAACAAGGTTTTTGAAGACATGCTCACTTTCTACACATTCCTCTTTCAGTCCAAATTATGATCCAGGAATGTTCACCTTTCCTGGATTAAGTTTGGAGCGGTGAGGTACGAGGATGTGCGCACATACACATAAGGAAAAGAGAGATGCACGAGTGTTCACACACCACCCACACACACACACACACACACTTTGTCTTTCTCTGTACAACACTCAAACAGTGGCAAAGACACCTGAGAGCCAGCAGTTTGTTTGTCTTTTTAAATGTCGTGATTTTGAACAGATGTAAACAATGGCAGGAGGCTTAAAAGTATAGACGTGATACCAGCTAAATTTAATTATTGTACTAAATTGCAGAAACGTAGTACTTTAGTCTGCTATTCCTCGCTCTGTGAAGTAATGTGAGGGAGCAAACTAGTTGACGTTAGCTAGTTAATTAGTCATGTTATCTGCCTCGGTAGCAAGCCAAGTAGTATTTATTTCAACACTGAAACAAATGGTGGGTGGGTCTCTGTCTTGATCGGGGGTGAAAGAGGAAGAAAACCGAAGATGACACAGATATACAGTTTATGATCGACTTGGAAGTATTTATTTAGCGATCAGCGCTAAAACATCATCTGTACGGAACATGGTTAGTCTTTGTTACCCGAAAAATGTCCATACGGCAGACTTCATCTTTTTCAACGGGGGAAAAAGTTCCTGGGATTCACCTCCTTCGGCCATCCCGCACCAACCTGAGGGGGAGGTGTCGTGTGACTCGTTACACTCTTCGCTGCACAGAACCGAGGGAGTCCTGCAGAGTCCGTCTTTGATGACACGTAAAGAAAACTGTGCATACCGCAGGAACGGTATATCGGAGAATATTAGTGGTTTTTGAAACCGTGACTTTTCCAAACTGCGGTATACCTTGAAACCGGTTATCATCCCATGCCTAGTGACGAGCTAGGCATGGGTTGTCTATAACAAGCATAATACGAAGTTTTGTATACAAGGGTAATAACAACAGTAGCGGAACAGTGAACTGTGTCTACACCAGAAATTTGAACTCTGTGTCAGTACCTCATAAATAGAACGAGGCAGTTTACTGTCGGGGTATTGTCATATCGTGTCGCATCCAGTGTAGCATCACTGATTATAATGAGTTCTATAGTATTTTGTCGTGTCGCGCCGCTCGCGTCCGGTAGACAGGGTGTATTTCACTTTCTTATTTAGGCTACTTTCTTGTTTAACTGTATTATTTCTTTGATATTTATTTTAGTGTTTTGCAGGCTGCCTATTCACTGACTGAAGTGCTAAAATAAACACAAGCTCACGAGTTAAATCGGCTGTTAGATGAGTGAGACGGTGCTGGGCTGCTCCAGGACAGTTTTGAAAACCATTTCAGAGACATGTTCTTACATGTGACTCATATAAAATATATTACATGCATGCAGATTTAAGGCAGCTTTAATCGCCTTTTTGGTAACTTCATGACTTAACTGACCATGGCATTGCATGCACATAGTTTATTTTGCGCTTTGATATGAAAGGATACAGGCTACAGCGCGCCGGCGCCTTTGTGCGTGCAATTGAAGAGCAAGCGCTGCGAGCACAGTACCGTTTCCATGCTTGCTTGACTCGCGCCTGGCGCTGATAGTGAAGTGGAGCACGCGTCTGAAACGTCTCCCGTTCTCAGTCGTTCTGCGACTGAATAAATGCACTTCTTGTCAAGAGAAAAAGTGACAGAAGCAGCAGTTGTGAGTAGGGTGGCCAACCCTAGCCCCGCCCCTGCGTTAAATATTTTTAACGCGTTAAACTGAAAAAAATGAATCGCCTGCGTTAACGCGCTAATTTTGACACCACTAATATATAGTTGGTCCATTACCACAGCGGTGGTAAAAATCTGCCACCGTCACAGCCCTATTTGAGACTTTAGTCTTTGCAACTTTATAGATCTTATTTATGCACCAATAGCTTGTAACACTCCAAAAAGAAAGGAAAACTTGAAAACGCATCACATGACCCCTTTACCCCAGAAAACAATTATGTTAGACAACCAAAAATCTTATTGGTGCAACTTTAAGATACAAGACTAATACAATAGAATGAATCTTTAATAGCCTATACTATATATATAATAACATATAAAATTTAATAGCAATTTTTTTACTAATCATAATATGCCTATTCCAATATTATTTTATTTTTAATTGAAATCTTTTATCTATAGATTTTTATATCAATAAAAACATAACAACACTAACAGTCCATTAAAGGGATGTTCACACCAAAATGAAAATTACCCCATGATTTCTCTAGGCGTTTTACGCCATGTCATATCATCGCCCGAACGGCGTTTAATTGTGAACGCCTGTACAACATTAGATCAGAAGCGAGAGATAGCGGTTCATAAAGTTTTAACTTTAATATTTTTTTCCAAAATGCATCATTTTCGCTTCGCACCTTTATTATCCCCTGGGCCGTGTGAGGCACTTTTTATGATGTATGGATGCTCTTTATTGGACTTCTTTGGGACTGTTGAAAAATAACATCTACTCACTGCCATTATAAAGCTTGGAAAAACCAGGACATTTTTTAATATAACTTTGACTGTCATAACACTTGGATGCCTTGATTGAGTGAATCATGGCAATAATTTTCATTTTTGGTGAACGATCCCTTAATTGCACAATTATATTGCTTTGTTTATCTATTTATTTTTTTTATTATATTATAAGTATTATCATAATTTACAGAATGTTTATATATCATAATATTAAGTGTACAGAAGGTGCCTACTGAAATGGTCAAAGACGAGACTTACCATTTTGGTGTCCGCATCAATTAAGTTACAAACGTAATTTTAATATTTTATATATAAAAGACCTGTAAATGCAGTAAAGAGTCTGCTCCATATTTCAATAACTCGGGTGAAAATAAAATGTGTAATCCAAAGTGTAAAATTGTCATTCAGCATAATGGTTTGGACTTTGATTTTACCATTACATCTTTAAATAAACATATAAAATACCAAGTTAAAAAATTAGTTTGTTGTCTTGGCATTTTCAAGTAAGTGTTGGCTGTATTATATTAAAAGGACTAGGCCTATGTCTTATTGTTTTTTTTTTTTAAAGTATTTAAATAACCAGGGGTCTTTTGTCCAGAAAATGCAGTTTATCAGAGGTCATTCAGTGTAACAGGAACAAAAAGCCATTCTGAAATCATATAAAAACTGATAGTCATTCAACAGTGTGTCACACCATCAGATGGCACCCTAAAGTCCGTGTGGTGCTGCAAGAAAAGTGAGATTATTGCTCTTACATACTTGATAATTCCACCTTTTCATGGTGTGGTAACATAGGTTACAAAACGCATGTCATTCAGTGAAATGTGAGATTTTTGAAAAAATAAATAGATTTTGTGAATAATTGTGATTAACTTTACTGGTCAAGCTCAGTGTTTAAAATAGATGGCCAGTTGAAAGCCTGCAATATAAGCTGAAGTAGAAGTTTCGTCATTCAGGGTAATAATGTAACTGCTCCATAAAAATCAGACACCACAGTCTAGTGTCATCCATTTCACTGAATGACAGTATCACTGTATAAATAACCATTTTAGCATCGTATTTATATTAAAGATAAATGAGGAATGTTTAACATTGACAAATAAGTGTTAAACATAATAAATATGAATATTTGAATGCTTTTTTGAATTGATTCATTTGTGTTATTGATTCATTTTAAACGTCTATGAACAGAGGAAGTATAGGCACTGTAATAAGCCAAAAAGCGAATAAAGTAAATAAAAAATAAATCCAACAATATAAAAGAGATACTATCATTATCATTTCTCTGTGCAGTTATCATTATTTGTGCTGTGGAATCTGCTATTATTGAATGATTTTTTTTTTTACAATATCTTTATCATTCTAGTTATCGTACTTGGTGTGAACGTGCCTTTAGCAAGGAAAAGAGAAAGGTATCGAGGATTGCAGTTGTCAGAATAATAGCTTGCCAATATTTCTGGGCAGAGAGTCCCCTCTCACTACAGTATGTAACAAGTTCAATAGAGATCATTTGAGATTTAAATACTCATCCTGATAATGACATTTATGTTGGCAAACAGAAAGTGTTAATAAATATGGCTGCAAGCAGCACATTTTTGGGTCAGAGCAAGTCAGAAACAAAGTGACAAGCTAAGCAAGCATGACAGGGGATTATCAGTAAAATTCTTATTATATTTTAAAATTTGCTTCTGCAGTCATTCACTCGGGAATATTATTAAAACTCATTTAATGACACAGACTAATACTGAAAACATTTCAGTTATGGGAACAATGGTAATATCTCTCTTTTTGGCAAATCGTCATTCAGAGTAACAGATATATTTATGTAAAAATTAAACAATATACTTATTGTGACTTGTACTTATTAAAATACCAAAAGGAATGTGTGATCATACTACATTTTATTATATTTTAAATGACGTTCACTTCCCTACAAAAACTTCTTGCTGACAAATAGGTAAAACCTAGTGGTCTGAAGGACATTAGCAAACTATAAAGATTTAAAATTTAAAGTTCATTTGTATTTGAGGGCTGCACTGTGATGCTTAAATATAGTCTTTTAATATGTCATCAAACGATCCATGTTTAAAATATGCCTAACGGGAGTTTTTTGGTATATAAATATTGTTACACTGAATGACATTTCAGTGGGTGTCTTCTGTAAATCATGATTAAAAAAATGCATGAGCGTTGTTATGTTTTGTTCAGAAAAATATAAAGTTAAACAGGACACATTCTAATCTATGCGAAAAAAAACTTAATTTAAAGCTGTATTACGCTTTTATTTTTTTAATGCTTGAAACACCCTTTTCACCCTTTTTATTATCATCAAAATCTACTGCAAAAACTTCAAAACATGATATCAACTAAAAGGAAGCCAATGCTGCATCATCCAACATCAGCACACATTGCAAAACACGAAGGTTTGCTGAACGTACCTCGTACCGGAAGGTTGCATCCAGCAGAAGTTCAGGAAGCATCTTCTCCCCCAGCTCCCGACTTCCAGCATCAGAGACGTAATGGAGAACCAGCACCTCATCCTCCAGGAACCGTCCATGTTTGGCCACGGAGCGCATGGCCACCTGAAACTTCTGCTGCAAGCTCAAGCTCTTGTCAACTTTGGTGAACATCATGAGAGCATGAACGCGCGACGGCTTTCCCTCCAGCTCATCTCCGGCTCCCGTTCTGCTTTCTGGACTTCCAGACCGGATGTCTGTGGAGAGATCTGCATCATCACGATTGCTGTTGTGGCTCGCTTGTGTTTCCTTGATCCGTTTTGTGGTGCTGGAGAAGTTCTGCTTTTCAGAGCCAAAGTAGTAGAAGGCCACCACTGCCAGGGCTGCAGCAAAGAGCAGCATGATCTGATAGGACCTAAAAGTGCTGATCCTTCCCATGGTGACCGCCAGCACCCGCAGGACACCCATGGATCCTCTTCAACATGCACAAAATAGGGCAGGAAGCCCTTTCTTTCTTAATCTCCAATCACACCTTGAGTGCAAGAAACAGGAATTAATCAGTGACATTTTACAAAGATCAATCTAACGGCATTATAATTGTTTGGAGAGGCACAGCAAAGAGGATAAGGAGTGTTTATTACACAAATCTGTCATATGACTTATAATATATAGCGATATGTTACATAGACGCATTTTATGGTGCGTTTTCGTCAGTCCGAAAGAACATTATTTTTGGTGAACCGTCCGTTTAAAAATAATTTAGGTCAAATGACAACTTCTAACAATAAACCTTCAAAGGTGTCAGCTCCAATGCATGTCAGCAGCAGAGGATATTTAAGTATGCATATCCATATCCACAGATTTATCTTGCTGCAGGATGGCATGTTGCTGCACATGATGGTACTTACCGCCGCATTCAGCACTTCTCAGACACCTTCACTTCTGCGGACAGCCAACTGTGTAGCAGCGAATCACCAAAGAATGAAGGGGAACATTCATCTGTAAAGACAGAAGACAAGTAGACACGAGACATCTAAACACTTGCGCGTCTTACATCACCGGAAGTTCAATAGTTCATAATAAAAGACTCGCAATCACGTGGTGCATCAAACATTTTTTTTTATTTCTCTGTTTTAAAGTGCGCCATAGATAAAATAAGAAAGGAAACTTTTTTCAAACAGAGAAAGTGTTTTTTTGTTGTTGTTGATTTGTTCATCAAATTTAAATGTATAAGATTTATTTTATTTCCATTTCATTATGGATGACATTTTGATGAAAATATTGTATTTTTTTTATTGCAATTGCAATTGAAAGAATAACAACAGTTGTGAAGTAACATGGGGCTAACGGACTTCACATGAAGTTAGACAAGCTACACAACTTAACAAAATATACCAATGATAAAGAAGTCTTTTAAAGATAGCTCACAATAGACTCAAGCTTGTTACAAGTTTTAGAAGCCTTTGAGTTCAAAGGATTTGACATATATTCTTAAAAGAAGTAAAAAGGGACTTTATCTCAGATGAAAACATTCTAAAGTTAGGTTTGCAATGAATGGATCTGGCTTTATGAAGGTGAAATTTACCCAGAAGACAAAGCAATAAAATAATATGTTCCAGATGAATGTCCTTGGAATGAAAATCTGACAAAAAAAAATAATAGAATCTGTTATTTCTATCATTTTGTTACAGCAGGAAAAACTTAACAAGGTAACTTCTGACCAAAAAGACTTGGTGAATGGGCAATGATAAAACATATGTAGAATAGATTCTTCATCAGTATTACAAAATGAACACATGGAGGAAATATTCTCAGAAAATCTGCTCAAAAATAAATGACAAGGGTAGTATCTATGAGCAATTTTGAAACGGAGTTCTTTAATTTTACTTGGGATAAATAGCCTGTGAGGAAAGGTCCATACGTTTTTTAATTCCGAGTTCGGATAACAAATCCTCCATTTAGATTGTGCTTTAGAGGGGCATCCTGGAGTTGAAGAAGGAGCATTTCTAATAAAAAAGTTATTGCATTTTTTATCTAATACATAAACATCATTAAATGCAAGTGTAAGAAAATGGTTGTTTACACAGCCATAATTTTGATGAAAATATAAAATACATATTATACACACACACACACCGATTATTCTTCATATAATTAAAATAATTTTTACTGTTATTTAAACAAAAATATTACACACACACAGATTACTTATATAGTATGAGATCACTTTGGAAAATCAAGGATTTACGATCTAATTTATATATTCTCAATTTATTTTTAAATATATAACGTATTCCTATATATAAAAGATTCTTAATACATATTTATATGCAACTAATCAGTTACTTAGAAGTTAAATGTGTGACAGATCAAGCGAAATCTTTGTCTGGCCTGTTGTTTCAGTCACCATCAGCTCTTTTTTTACTTCTAGGCAAGGATTTGTCAAGTGTACACCAAGCTTGTCTCAAACTTTCCTTGTCTAGTTACTACGTGAGTGGAAACAGTCCATGCCAAAGTCATTCGCATACATGAACATGAATATAATTAGTCAAGATTCATGAAAATGTTCTTGAAATACGTTTATTTGTACATAGTCACATAACACTCAAAATATTGAAGACAGACTGGATACAAAGCTATTTTTGAACTGAGGTGCACGATGAAATTGAATAGAAATGAAGATGAGGCTTTGTAACTGATGGCAGTTTATAGAAGTGATGGGTGCAGTCATAGGCCGAAAAATCCTTTACACCTACAAAAAATAAAAAATAAAAATACTAGGGCAACTTTTTTAACTTTTCTCTTTTCCTTTTTTTTTTTTATCTCATGCAAGGAAGTAAAGAGGTAAAGAAAGTATTTGGCCCGTTATATATAATTTTATAATAGTGATAGTAAAGAAAATGATCTTTATGACATCATAATTCAACACATAAATGAGTAAAATGCAACAGCAATACACAGAGAAATGTAACCACTCAAAGCATTTTAAAAACAAACAAAAAAAATTGCTTCGACCTTCCATTAAATAGATTTTAGACTTCACATAATTGCAAACAAATGTATACTTTATTTTTCTTTGAATTTAATGGTAATTTTTCCTCTCTTTTTATTGGTGTAGCAGAGTTTCTAACTGTAAAGAGACTCCAGACCAAACCATTGAAACATTCACAATCGGTATGAAATTGCCTATGCAAGTAAACCTTCAGTGCTGTGTAACATTGACAGCTTTGTAGTCAGGACACAAAGACGGTTCCGAGCGATGATTTTCAAGTACAACAACTGAAACTTATTAAACATTTTTTGTCATTTAACTCCTTTTTTCAAATTTTCCTTTGTCATACAAAAGACTCCAGAATTTCTGCATCTCGATAGTTTGTTTGCAAGTTATTTAAAATGATTAAAAAGTAAAGTAGAAAGCTACTGATTACATTAGTCGTTTGTGAATGGGCTTTTTAGCGGGTCCAGCCCAAGTAGATCTGTAACCTGTACAGACAAAAACACACATAGTGAACAGAACCATGCATTAAATGGCTTTAAGAGAGCTAACAGAAGGCTGCTTGCCATGACTAAGCTCTAACGTAGCTGATCTCAGTTTTAGGCAGTAAATGAGCACATAGGGTTAAAAACGCATGCAGGAGACTAAAGCGTCCCTCAGGACCGAAGGCAAAGAGAGAAAGAACAAAGTACGGAGGAATACAAAGTGCAAGAACCACCTGCATACATCAGTCTGACACCAAGTGTATATCTGTTCATTTGTTTACTGCATATAAGAGTTACAACGTTTACAAAAAAAAAGGGAAATGCTTAAATGTGGAACACTACAATAGTAAGTACTCAGGACACCATTTTAAACTTAAAAACAGTAGAAAAACAAACCGTCGTTCATTATGATTTGCATTGTTAGATGTTGCCAAGTATTTAAGCAGAATTTCAGCTCTGCAAAGACCTCGTCAGACTGTAACATGGAAATGAGCATGTGTTGTTTCCTTCAGTTTTTCCTACGTAGATCAATCACATTTTCATCTGAGTGTTAATATCTCAGGTGGTTATGCAAGTATGATCACTGACGTTCTTTCTGAGGAAAACACAACGTACATAAAACGGTTATGTTACTCCTGCCAGTAGCCATATATCCATTTAAATAGCACGATTGCACCTCATTAGTAAATTTACATTTTCACAGCTTTTAAGTAATGCAGAAACACGACAGGGCCTTGGATTTACCGACAAGAGCCGAGGAGAGATAGAAAGAGAAAATCTGGATCTGTGTCCAATGAGGTAGTTCACCCTAAAAAGAAAATTGCATCAACGTCATGTTGCTCCAAACAAGAAATATATTTTAAAAAAATGTCTGTTTTTTAATTCAAGTCAATTGGGTTCTTCAAAATATCTTCTTTAGTGTTCTGCAGAAAAAAAGAAAGACAGGTTTGGAACGACATGAGGGCGAGTAATTGGTTTTTGGGTGAACTATCCCTTTAAATGTGTGATTATTTGGTTGGATTGGACCTGTTAAAGGGATCCAGAAAGCTGCTAATCCAACAGGCGAAGAGAGCAGCTCGAATGTAACACGCCATACGGCACAAGCAATGGCACTAAACTGACTACAAAAGGCGATCGTAGTGTTTTTGTTAGTAATTGAAAATGTCAAAATAAAAGATAACTACCTTTATTTTCTTTTTCTCTAGTTTCAGCTAGTGCTCAGCCCTGTAACGCCACATTCGAGACATCCTGCACCATGAAACATTCACTGTACATTGTCTGCACTAATGAAAAAGACAATGAGGGGGACAGAATTCGTATATATACACACACACATACATATATACATGTGTATGTATATAAATGTATCTGTAGTTATTATAATGCACTGTACTGTAGTGTCATCGGTAAATTATATTTTACCAGTGTCATCCATTTGAAGCATCTAAAAGTCATTTCACCGTCTAAAACATCCATTTCGTCTATAGAATCTTTCAACATGTTTAACTACATAGCACCATCTTTCTTAAAGAAATAGTCAACCCCAAAATGACCCTTATGTCGTTCAAAACCTGTATGACTGACTTTCTTCACACAAGATATTTTTGCAGATTGTTGACAATCCGTTTCAGTTTCCATTGACTTCCATTGATTGTTTGTTTTTTTGCCTATTTTATGAAAATCAATAGGAACCGAAACGGTTTAGTTATCAACGTTTACAATAAATAACGAAAAAAAACAAAAAAACGGGCTTTTTTGGTGGGACTATCCCTTATTTAATGTTCACACACAAAATACGAGTTGTATCTGTAAAAAAAAAAAAAAAAAAAAGTCAGGTTAACAGAAAGGTCAGGAAAGGTCTTGCCAGCTTTAGCGTAGTAAAATAAAGTACCCAGAGACACAGCTACTCAACTGAAGGGGAGAAAATGCTATTTTGTTCTTTCGTAACTGCTCTGCGTCAATGCACCGACAAGTGTTTGCTTTCCTGTGGCATCCAAGGGCACATGAAGAAGAATATCAATTCATATTATGCGAGTGTATTAAGGCTTCATATCTGCACGCTGCCAGGGCATCTGATAGGACAATCGTTACTCTGCCCTGCTCAATCGCACCGGACAACCGAGAAAACACAGAGAGCAGATAACCTGGATTCCCGTGATGTTTTGCACACTGGAACTGGAAAAACATAATCGATCTGTAAGGAATAAAAATTAAAATATATGTCCTGATTAGTGATATACTTATATATATCGGCCAGGCCATTAATTTTTAACCCATTGGTACTGACTGACAGCCTTGTCAAAAATAAAGATTGCTTATATGCTTCAAACTCAATATTCTGGGTAAATATTGTGTAAAATAAGGGAAATCCACACTCATTTGCTTACTTATCACCATCAGTACTGGCCATCATAAAACCCATATTGTAGTCCTAAAAATTAATATTTATTTCTATCATGAAACCTGGGCTGTTATTGTGTAGTGCGTTACGTGCATACTGAGAACACAAACCATGTCGTTACCGATGTCTCTGAAAAGTCTGTATAAGGATTATGAGACTCATGTAGTGCTACCGTGAGGCCAAAATGTGAGTTTGTAATAAAAAAGAAAGAAAATATTCACGTCCAGTGCATAATAAGGTATTCAGGCTATCATTTTAGCTCGCTGTGCATATAAGGAAGAAAAGAGAACGAAACCTTATCATCCGTTTATAATAAACCAACTGAACTCAAAGAAAAGGAGCGTAATCGAAAATCCGCACCATCAGATTAATATGCTACGGCGGGCTGGGGAGGGAGTGGGGGGGGGGGGGGGGGGTTGTGTTGGTTTTAGAGGAAAGCCAGAAAGTTTCATACCCTGGTTTTTTAGTGTTTCTCCGAGGTTTCCGTGCATATTAGAAGGCATTGTAGTGGTAAACAGGGAAGAATGAACATCCCAAAAGCTCCAGAAGAGGGGCCGAGAACTTTTTTTTCAATGGTTTGTTTTACCACAGAAAAAAAAAGTATATATAGTAATAATAAAATAAGAATTGACGCTCAGGGAAAGAGCACGGCACAATGTGGAGAGAAAAAAAAAACTTGGACAAAACTACAGCTATAACATACAACCACTCCGGACGATGATGGGCAAGAGATGCCTCACACGGGGAAAAGAATAATAAACAAGAGGACACAAAAAGATGTCCTTCCAGGTTGTTTTAGTGCTCTGAAGGTCATTTGTACATGAGGTTTGGGTGCTATGATTCTCCATGGCATAAATCAGGCAGTGCGTCCTACAAAAAGGGTCTTGTTTCTGCCTGTTATCCAGCCCCAAATTCCACCAGTGGGCTGGGATCTGTGTGGGCTCAGTTTTGGGCATGGTGTCGGATGGTGTGAAAGATCCAGTCCATCTTTGTGGTCCATCCACCATGGTGAGCGTCATTCATTTGCTTCATGAAATAGTCTAGAGCCTCCTGCTCCGTTTTGTCCAGCGCCAGGGTTTTTCGGATGTAAGCGATGTCATCAAAGGACTGCAGCTCTGGCATGCCTGAGCCCAGCATCATGGAGAAGAGATTTATGAAAAGGTTGGCATGCTGTCTGATAGCCAAGTAAGCCTTGTAGCACATCTCCTGGAACCTGTAGGGGGAGACAGTGAGATGTTCAGCATCCCTGCTGCATCTATAGGAAGTCCCAAACTCTGAAAGGAGTAATGGGATTTTTGAATAGGTTTCTGGTTAAATGCCTGAAATAAGGTCTGTGGTTAACAAGCTCAATACTCAATAGCTCAAAATATTTTCACATTTTATTCTACAAATTAAAATACATTAGTGATTTCTTAAAAGATTTCTTATAAAAGCCAGTTGCTAAAAAGTGGCTAAAATGGAAATGCTCTTGTACACGATTCTAACTCAAGCTTTGCAACTTGAAGATTTGAAATAAAAATTGAAAGCTTAGCTTTTCATTTTTGGTGATTGTAATAAGGCATCATAATTCAGAAAAGTGTTCGTCTGTAAAGATGTAAGAATCATAAGCTTTTGTTAGTCACAGAGCTATTTTTCTGCAACAATCCAGAAGTTAATAAAAAAAATCCTATTGGGTTTTTGTCGGGGAGTGATACTAACTTCCGTGTTGGCCTAAAAAATTACATCACTCCTGCAGTGCTGTATAGATAAAGCTACTAAACTTAAGATGGCAAAATTCTAAAAGGAGAAAACATTAAAACATTCCTTAATATGCTTTTATGCTTCAAAACCTTTTTTTGAAGCTGCACACAAATCCTGTCTTTCCATCAGACACCATTTCATCATTGGTTTAGTTTTTGCAAGTGGAAACATGGACGTCTACTCCTCTGACACACAGTGATAGAAAACAAATCCTGCTTTTTTGAAGCCTCCTTTGAGTCCCGACTGAAGCGGAGATTTGTTAGAAAGCGGAAGCCTGGAGAAGAGGCAGGAAACTTGGCAGCCGGCTGGCTGTCAGAGTATTGTTGGAGGAGGAAAGGCTGCTGGGATGGAGGCCCGAGAGGCCCATTTTGAAAGCCTCTATTGTTCAACTCAATCTTTAATTGTCTCAGATAGCTAGCTGCCTGCCAATTACTATGTTAATGTTGAAACACAAAGGATTTGTTTCTGTTAAGCTCACACTGAAAAATAATTGGCAATGCTTCCAACATGCACATACGCACCTCTCAAACTCTCTGGTTTTAGTGCACTCTTGGGTTCCTCCTTTGCTGATCACAATTAAGAAGTCTTGAGTTAAGACGAACGGCACTCGCTCTCGCTTATAGCCAAACTTCTTCTTCTTGTGGTCCAAAAAGTGACCAAAATCTATATGAAACAGCTGCAGGGACATAAGCAAAAGGTCAATATGAGAATACTGATAATGACTGAATGTTTCAATTGCATTAAGGCCTCTAAAGATCAGGTTCATACCTGCCCATCATCCTTCACCATGATGTTACTGTTGTGTCTGTCACCGATGCCCAGAATGAAAGTGGCCACACAATAGCCAGCGCAGGATCGCGTAAACAAGTCGATGGCCATGTCGTACCTATTAACACAGATCATTTTGTTATTGTATAATTGAATTGTGCATTGTACATTCATTTTGAATTTAAATGGTGAAAGTAATTAAAAAATGTTTTTTAATTATAATAATAATCGCCACTCACATCTCGCCCTTGTTCTTGTCCTTTAGCCACTGATGCAGTGTTGAACTGTTAAACTGCAGTGCCCCTTTTAGACCTCCTTTACACTGAATCTGCATGATGGTGTGGGAACTTCTCACGACCTCGATGAGACCCACGCAGTCTCCAATAGACAAGCAGCCATAGGGGAGCATTCTGGGATACCAAAAATTTGAGAGTTAATACAAAATTCTACATCTTGGCTGCAGGAAACTAACAACAACTCAACATTAATATCTGGTTAATTACTATTTATTTGGCTGAATAATGTTTTGGTTACCAGGCAAGATGTTTTACTAGTACGCCCACATACCTCAAGTCCAGCCCCTGATTTTGCCAAATGTTCTCCATTATTCTGATGATCTGAAGTGTCAACATGTCTTGCCGCAGGTCTAAGGAAAGGAAAAGGTTTTGTTTTTTACCATACAAAATGGAGACAATTCATACTAAACGTGAAAAAAAAAGAGAGAATAAAAATCTTACCATCCCCGTTTTTGAAGATGATCTCATTGTTTTGGAAGAGAAGTTCGGACATGATGTCAGGATTTTCCCAGTTCAGCCAGAGCGGTCTCTTGGCAGAGGACATGATTCTGCAGTCTTCAAGTCTACCGTGCAAACAGAAAAACAAAGTTAGAAATTAAACAGACTACCATTTGAAAGAATGGGGAAAGTATGATTTTTTTTAGAAGGCTCACCAAGGCTGCATTTATCTGATCAAAAAATAGAGTTAAAAAAAACTAATATCGTGAAATACTATTACAATTTCAAAAATGTCCTTTATTCCTGTGATGCAAAGCTGCATTTTCAGCATCTTTACTCCAGTCTTCAGTGTCACATGATCCTTCAGAAATCATTCTAATATGCTGATTTGCTGCTCAAGAAACATTTCTTATGATCAATGTTGAAAACAGTGGTTCTGCTTAATATTTTTGTGGAAACTATGATTTTTTTGCCTTTATGAACAGGAAGTTCAAAAGAACAGCACTTGTTTGAAAAGGAAGATTTTGTAACATACTGCCATGGTTAATCAATGTTGTAGTAAAACTGACATGTGCTATCCCTGCTAAGTGAAAATACGTTCTCTTCGCTGTAAATGCTGCGCAGGTTGGTACTCACCGTAGGTTACCCAGCTGGTGGGCAGGGTTGAGTGGAGAGGTGAAATTTTGGAGTGCATCCATGTAGTCCGGTCGCCTCATCTGCTCCACCAGGAACTTCATTTGCACCTGAAAAACCGAAACAAATACACTTTAAAATAAAAGTCGGTCAATACTTAAAAATATTTTTGAATTGAATATTTTGAATTGAAAATTTTGAAAATGACATACATTTTGATCATTTTTTTCCATATTAATTACTACTACATTTTAGTAGTAGTAGTATATTTTTATTTAACTCCATGTCAGCATCTTAGGCTACTTTCATGGCAAAAACGAATTAAAAAATACAAGTATACTACTAAATTAAGTTGTATTTCCTGTGATGTTGTTTAATTTTCAGTTACTTATCTCTGTAAATTAGTTTATTTTTATCAAATTGCAGATTCTTTAATCCATTTATCCACATGCTAACAGCTGCTTATTTGATTTTTTTAATTAATTAATTTCAATCAATTAATTTTTTTCAAATTATACATTCCCAAAGTGATTTACTGATTCCTTAAATTATTTTTTAATTATCAAATAATAAGCATCACATTTGAGCCCCCATAATGAGGAGCTTCTCACACTGAAGCACAGAAAAGCCATTGGCCTCCTCAAACCTGATCCAAGTTTTTCCCCAGCAAACGCAAAACAACTTAATTGTCCAATAAACTTTAAGCTCAAGTTAATTACTTTAACAACATTGAGTGGGATGTTTAAGGTAATGCCCGAGTGCTTTTAAAGGATCACCTCACAGAGTGGATGATGTATCCTCTGTAAATCTAATCTAACAGCTACGGTTTCATTTGCAGTGTGCGTAAAGAGTCTCCTAATATAACCTCACATGCCCATTCACCTACCTACTTATAGGTGAGGCGAGAAGGTCAAAGGCTGAGTTTACCTTCTGAGTTTCATCCTTCTTCTCCTGTTTGAGAATGTCTGTGAGGTTGATGAGCTTCTCCATGGCTTCCACCTGTCTGCTCAGGTGTTTCAGGTACATGCCACATGCCCGACAGTACGACTCCAGCAGCAGACCAAACCGCTGACTCACGGTTTTATTGTGCATTTCTGACCTGCAACCCAACAAGATAGGTTACAATTTAACTTCATTTGGAGCTTCAAAAACATCAGGATATTTAGGTCAGCATACGTAAAAGCCTGACAGAAAAGAGAACAAAAAGAGGAAACTGCTTACTTCAAATGCCAAAAGAAGAAGTGCCCAATCCTCTGGTTGGTAAGAGCTTTTTTCAGCAGAAATCTCACCAGTGGGTTATCAAGATACTGCTCATACTTCAAAACCTTAAACAAACGAAAAGTGAAACATTGAAAAATCACCAAGTAAACTAAGGCTTCCCCCTAATAGTCGACTAATTGTTAGTCGACTAGGCTTGCTGCAATAGACGGTGTTGACGGAGATACCGGTGTTAAGCCGCAACACCGGTTATGTCACTTGCCCACCGTGGCACCGATCCCCACCGTCGTTTAGATTTTTTATAGTAATAAAAATCATTTAGTTCAGTAAAAGAACAGACACTACAATTAAAAACTGAACGCGGCTGCTCAATGCAGCGTGCCGAACGACAGTCGCATCACAGATCAGATTTCATTTCTCCAGTGAGGAGAGTGAGTCGAGCTGACTGACAAGAAGAGTGAGGTGAGACAGACAAGACGATCGCAGATGATTTAGTTTCAAAACGAGATATTTTGGATTTTGAAAAGCCTGTTGACTTTTGCCGTTTATCTAAGGTGATTTTGGAAGTTTTTTTTAAACATTCGTTTCTTATTTAATTGGTTCCACATTATTTGCTTATTTTTACTTTTAAACTGCGTAATTTATTTATTTTATTTGACATCAAGGTGTATGCCGTGCCTCCAAGCTTTCTTAATCGTTTTGCTAATAAACTTTCTACGTTTCTTATTTATTTGGATAAATATTATACATTTTTACTTGGCCTATTTCCAGTTTTGTATACCTATTAAACTTTTTATGTAAGTTATTTGTTATTTTATATTGGGCATAGCTTGCCCTTTAGCATGGTGTATTTTTATTTTTTTTTTGTTAATAAAAGTTCTATGTTTTATATATATGCTAAAGTGAGTTTGAAGTTGTATTTTGTAGTTGCATTCAAGCAATTGACGCCAAACAGCCGCTAATTCAAAAGTGAAAAGTAAAATGCGCATGGTGCCTTCAGGCATTAAAAGCGACGGAATTGAGGAAAGAGGAAAATTCAACAACTAAAAAACACACAATTGCTTTATGCCGAATTGGGCCTCTATTTACGCGAAGAAAGCGAGGAAAAGAGGGACGCACCCCGCCCCCCAGTGAGTACCGTGTGTCACACGTCGATTAACGTGGTAAAATTTCTCACGTCACAACCCTATAGTCGACGCATAAGAGGCTGGTCAACCCAAAATTTTACTAGTCGCAAAAAAAATAAAACCCCAGGCGAGTCGTTGGAACAGATCGTTACGGCTAGTTAGGAATACATTCATCTAGCAGGACCTCCCAACTCTCATGCGCCCTATAATTAGCGCCCTCAAATTATGCTTATCTCTGAAATATGTAAGGATGAGGCAACTATTTTACTGGCCACCGATGTAATTTTGACCAATAGTCTGTGTGCTCTTGAAGTTCTGTGTGTAGTGTAGAAGCCACTCCCTGCCGGACAATGGAGGCGCCGGTGCGCTCACTTACTCCTAACATACTACATTTTTGGTCATACAGATAAGAGTAATACATCTTTCAAATCTGTAAAGACTCTGTTTATTTGTGTGCACTCACAATAACAAAACATTGTGCTTTTGTAAAATAATGAAAGCAAAGCTTTCTGCTGTCTTGGTCTATGAACTTGAGCGCGAAACTCTGTGTATATCTTTGCCTTACAAACATTATAAATATAGCCTGTCTACTTTCAAATGAACCAATTCAAATGGAAAACAAATATTCTCAGATTATGTTAATCTGTATGAAACATGCATACTGCGAGATGACTAGTCGGTGTTGCCGACTTCATCTCTTAAACCGAAAACTAGGGATGCACCGAATGTTCGGCAACCGAAATTATTCACGAAATAAGCGAAAAGACCGAATAAATTGTACCGAACAATGATATGACGCGATCAAATAGCAACCAACAAAGAGTGAGAGGCGCGCACTATATATATTATATCTTTATAATGCAGCACACATGTCAGCAGTGTGGACACATTTGAAACTGTCCGAGAAAGATGCAAAAATCATTACAAGCACCGACGGTGAGAGACTGTTTAGTACTGCATCGCATTTCTTTGATGAGAAGAGGAAGGGTGATTGTTGCTGGTTACTGTATGAAGATTGAAATCGCAAAATGGCCTTAAACAATCAGTAAATAAACTGCAGAACATTAAATGTTTTCTAATACACGTGCGCACTGCATGTATTCTGACAGTGCTGCACGAGCTCGCGGTGCTATCATCTGCTTGTTAACCAGGGTTCAAAGTTCAAAGTGCGAGGAAAATCTGCGCTCTTCAGTTGCTCAGTCACATTTTTATGAATTTTTACAAGGCATGTGACAATGCGATACGTAGTCGTATTCGTAATGAGACTCATTTATATCTCTGTTGTCAACAAAAAGAAGCCTTGAGGTCTTCCTGTGGGTTTCCGCCAAAATAAAAGTTGAGAAAAAACAAGAACTCCAACATTCATAAATGTTAGTATTTTAATTTTACTGTTGTTCTGTAAAATAAAATAAAAAAAGACAATAATAATGATAATAATAAATTACAACAGCTCTGTGTTAATACATTTATTATAACATTCACGCATAGTGTTCAAATTAGGATCTGAATTTTTTTTTTTTATGTTTTTAGTCTCTTCTCAGTAAGGCTGCTTTTAATTGTACAGTAAAAAAAAAAAAATGCCTGATTCAAGAATGGGGTCTCAAAAATGGCTAAAAATATTATTTAACTAACTTATTAACTTTTAAGTAAAATTGTGCTTTGTTGGTATAATGTCTACTAGAATGTTTTTACCGGTTAAAATGTTCATGTTAAATATTTGTAAATTTTTTTGTAATTGATTTTTTTTTTTCTTTGAAAAGCAAGACAAAAGAGTAAAAGCACATTTTGGCTATTTAATTCTTGGAATGGTGAAAACACAATTGGCAAAATCAATGGGGAAAAAAACTTGAAAAACCGTTTTCGGTATTCTGCCCAGTGATTCATTTTGTTAGGTTTCGGCCAAGAATTTTCATTTCGGTGCATCCCTACCAAAAACAAAAAAAGCACTAATTTATCAAATTATTAAATGTAGTGCGTCCCTTACTAGTTTTTTCTGCCCTGACACATTCATAATTATTACTTCTGCCGGTGCGTTGTGGCAAGCTATATGCGTGTGCTTGAGTGCTTTTTAGGCTATGTAGGCAATTAAAGGCTCATTATAACGATTTAAATGGTTTATTAATAAACGTGCGATTAGTCGACTAATGCTTAAAATGAACGACTACTAGTCAACCAGAAAAATCCTTAATCGAGGGCAGCCCTAAAATAAACACAGTAAGGACATTTATAATCAATAACTGAATATATCAGTCTTACCTGAACCAGCTGAATGAGGTACTGCGAGAGTTTGTCATCAGTCAGATACTTCTCAAGGCACCGAACTGCAAAGTCTCGGATCATTGGATCAGGATAGTTACAGTCAAGCAACTCCATGGCTTGTTCCGGCTTTATTGCGGGCCAGTCTTTAAGAAGACAATACATCTGTGCAACTTCATCCCTGGAATTCCATTTCACTGCCAGGAGAATCTTTGGCAGGACTTCTGGAATATTTACACAATACTGCCTAGAGTAGAAAACACAAATACCATTTTAAATAACTTTAAAATATAAATTAAATTAACTACTGTGCCAATGGACACCACAGTGAGGAGAGCTTATGAGGGCGTTGGACTACCTGTGTCTCCATAAGAAGTCTTTTTCCTGCTCAGTGATCTCAGAAAGCGGGTCCCTGTTGCTCAGCTGACGAAGTTGCTCTATATCTGTCTCCGTCATGGCATGGTCTCGGGCCAGTCTGCTGCTCTGTTAGTCAGATGAGAGACTCAATTATAAACAGAGAACGAATTTCACAAAGAAAACTTTTTTCAAAAAGAAAAAAGAAAGCAATATTTACAAATGTCAATTTACAAATCCATTTTATTTTATATACACATTACCATTCAAAAGTTTGAGGTCAGAAGACTTTAAGAAATGACACTTCATTATTCCACAAAAATATTAAGTAGCACAACTGTTTTCAACAATAATAATAAATGTTTCTTGAGTAGCAAATCAGTATATTAGAATTATTTTTTTAAGGATCATGTGACACTGAAGACTGAAAATTCAGCTGACAGTTATTTTACAATGTACTAATATTTCACACTTAATATTATTTTGACCAAATAAATGCAAGACAGACCTAAAATGACCTCTGTTATCATTGGTTCTGTAGAAGTGATGCATCAGTTATTTTTAACAAGAAAGCAGTAGTTCAAAATGATGAATCGGAGATGAATCAACAATAATTTTTTTAGGAAAGTAAATAAATGTCCAGGACTAATACTTAAAAAAAAAAAAAAAAAGTGGATGGGTCACTGCTGAGGTAGATTACAAAATCAATACATACATGATATTAATATTGACTAATGACCTCATGAGGATGCCATAGAGAATGGCAGAGTGTTCTCATTCTCCACAGGCTTGGTACATTGTATTAATAGCTCAGGAAGTGGTGCACTATATTAATTAATTAGGATGCACGTGGTCTGTAGCTCACCTGCCAGACTGGCAGTAATTGTATCCCATCTCCCTTGATATTATCCAGTTAGCGTGTCCTCAATCGTGGCCATGTCAGGGAACTTAACTGGAGAACTGAAGTGGTCAAACTCCAGCTCTAGACATGGGGTTTCCTAACAAAAAAAAAAAAAAAAAATAAAAAAAATTTTAAAAAATGTTTACATAAATGAAAATACCAGCCAAAACGCTAGTAACTAAATAACACTTTACTAAGAACTAATACAGTTTTAGCATCTATGCCATTACACTCCTGAATTCTGTATTAAGACCATTAGACTAAGATTTTCCTCTGAAGTAAAAAATAACCAATTAAAATAATAAACACAACACTGATTAAACAGATTTAGACCATACACTCTTAATTAACCATAACACCTCAGATTACACAACACAGAGGAATTGTATTAGAGCTTATTAAAGTGGTTTAGTGCTCAAAGAGGTTATGAAAGAGAGGACACCTTATTAGGGTTAGAGCCTGTGACCCCAATGGGGTTGAGGAGGTCTTCTAGGCCGTGTGGTACTGGCCACAGGTTCAGTGCCATCTTTCCTGAGACCAGTGTGTGTGTGTAGTCAAACAGGTTGACATTTCCCCAGGCCAGTGGACAGTGCTCCTGTAGAAGATCATTTAAATGTTCAGCTATGAAGCAAGCACTATTAAAACACTGTAAATAATAGGGCTGGGTTTTGACACAAATTTCACGATTTGATTCGATTCTCATTCACAAGTTTACGATTCGATTATTTTGGATATATATCAGGTACAAGGAAAAAAAATCTATCAACTAATGCTGTAAAATATACATGAGAGTCAGTTGGTACTACATTACTATAATATTGAAGGTTAAAACTGACTGATTTTTTAAAATTACACTTAATGAAGTTTTTAAACCAATAAAGTTACAATTACATAATATTTCTACTTCAATTCGTTTTTTTTTAAATATAAACACAATGGTGGCTGTCATAAAATTATGGATTTATTAAAAACATAAATTAAACATTGAAGAACAGTACAATTTATAATGATTACGCTACATGGTGCATATATTTAGCAAAATTCTATCTGACTAATGAGTTTATGGTCCCCAAATGTTTTTTTCTGAGGTAAATGTGACCTTACGTGACTTTGTTTAAAAGCCATTATAGTGACATCTTTGCGCGGCTGAAACACTGATTGAGAGATTACATGAGACAGGATACGGATTGTAAAGTTGCACTCTTTCTTTTAACTTACCTTCGGATGTTTAGTCATGTTTATTTTGTGCTGAAACTAGTATTAATGTGGAGGATATGATCAGTTCACGTGCGCTACGTGCTGCGAGTCTGTTGATCGAGGCGCTACAGCGATCTGTCACTCCACATTAAACAGCGCCAAAATGGCATTTATTGTTTGAATACTGCAATACAATGGACAGAATTTGAAATCTGAGACTTTGTTTCATATTAAAAGTACCAAAGCACAATGCTTATTGTGATATATTGGATGGGAAGTGCCCTTCAACGTTCCATCCATTAACTGAAAACAGGCTCAGTGTTTCTCCTGCCATTATTTTAGAAGGTCAAGTTAATTTTATTTCATTATATTTTCTCCATAGCGCCAGATCACAACAGAAGTCATTTAAAGTTACCTTTCTTATAGAACATGTCTATACCTTCTTCTTTCATTAAGCAAACTAATAGCCTTATGTTATTTATCTTATTTACACGACGGAATGTAATTTCAGTCTCTACGTTATGGTCGCGCTCTCTGTATCACACACAGTGGAGTTCCACCCGATGCGCGCGCTCACGCACACACACACACACACACACACAAGTAAGCCCACTCCCACTAGTATTTGTAAATATTAAGCCGCAAAACGATTCATATTTAAATATGAATTCTGCGTGTCTCTGTGTTAATGAATGGCGCAGACGCGGTTTTGTGTAGTACTCGTACTGGAACGCTCGTGACGCTCCCGGTGATATTAACCTCTGCCGTCTCACTAATGAGAACCTAATACTGAACAACGCTCGAGAAAACTCTCTGAGAGTCACTTCAAATTCAGCATTGACCCGTTTGATTTGATTAAAACTATCATCATTCAACCCGCACGAAATGTAATGGATTCAACGGCAACCCGTCAAAATAAAAGTTCGGTTTAACTTGAAGGCATTGGCAGAAATATATTACTATTGTTCAGTAGAATGTACTGCTACTACTAAAATTATTAAAACCTTATTTTTAAGGAATAAGCTCATTTTCTTTCAATTGTTTTTAATGTAATATTAAAATGAATGACCTTTATTTTCAAAAAATTAAATTGGTTTAATTTCATTACTTAAAGATAGATTAAAATGATGTTTTATGGGCCTTAAAACAAACTGTAAATTTACACAACACAGAATTTCTGACAAAAAAATCATTAAGGTATTGTAGGGATAATAAATGAAACTGTTTTATAGCTTTCAAACAAATACATCAAATGTTAAAACAGAATTTGGTTACAATAAAACTTAAGGTTGGACAAATAAAACATTTCATAGGGCCTTAAACGTAATATTTGTTAAACTTTTAATAATTTGATGTTAAATTGTTTAAGTTCATGATTTTAATTAATTAGCATGCTTTTTGATTAATAAAATGTATTTAACCATTAAAAAATGTATTCCAAAAAAAAAAAAAAAAAAAAAAAAAAACGGAATCTACCCGAGGCTAGACTGATCGATTCTTTGGATTTAAGAAGCGATATAGTTCCATAAAAATTAAATATTTTTTACTTCCGTCCTAGTATAACCATTCTGAAACTGCTTCTCACACGGTTTAGGTAGGAGTTATATCCTAAATACAGTGTTATTTTTAGTGTAATTTATAAAGAAAAAAAAAAAATAAAAAAAATACTATCTATCTATTAATATTCTGACTTGGCTTTTATTTTTTAATTTCCTTATTTATATATAGATATATATATATATATATATGTATATTATATATATATATATATATCTATATAATATATATATATATAATATATTCTTTATTATTTATTTTTCATTAGTTCCTTTTTTAGGGCTTTTTGTCATTTCCGATTTAGCTGTAACTTATTTTTTGTATATACTTTTTAGCTTTAATTGTAGTCATTTTAGTATTTAACAATTTTTTCTCTTCCACGTCAGTCTTCGACACCCATTCAATGTGTGTGCATTCGTCTACTTGCAAAAAAGCCGCAGCACATCCGGATTCTACGTAAGAACGCCGGCTACTGTGTCAGCAGCACCACATGTATGTGTCATGATACTCTGAAATAGACTGAAAATTCAGCTGACAGTTATTTTACAATGTACTAATATTTCACACTAATATTATTTTGACCAAATAAATGCAAGACAGACCTAAAATAACCTCTGTTATCATTGGTTCTGTAGAAGTGATGCATCAGTTATTTTCAACAAGAAAGCAGTAGTTCAAAATGATGAATCGGAGATGAATCAACAATACATTTTTTAAGAAAGTAAATAAACGTCCAGGACCAATACTTAATAATAAAAAAAGTGGATGGTCACTGCTGAGCTATATTACAAAATCAAATAAATGACATGATAATTAATAATTGAAATAATGACTCACGAGGTGCCATAGAGAATGGCAGAGATGTTTCTCATGCTCCACAGGCTTGTAAAGGGTATTAATAGCAGCAGGAAGTGTGTCACTATAATTAATTAATTAATTTTTATATTTCTATTTAGCTTTAACTTATTTTTTATATACACTTTTTAGTTTTAATTGTAGAAAAACTCTCGTGAAAGCGCGTCAAAGACTGACACGGCAGTAGAAAAATTGTTGAATAAAGTTGTTATTTTTGTTTTTCCTTTCGCACACAAAATGAGTCTCGTACTTCATAACATTAAGGTTGACCCGATGATGTCCCATTGGCTTTTACATGTCCTTACTAACTTTCTGGGCCTTGAACGTGTCAGTTGTGGCCGCTTATGAGGTCAGAAACCTCTCAGGTTTCATTAAAATATTTTAATTTGTGTTTCAAAGATGAACAAACGTCTAACGGATTTGGAACGACATGAGGGTGATAATTAATGACAGATTTTAATTTTTGAGTGAAGTGACGTGACGTGACATGTGTCCAAGTATGGTGACCCATACTCGAATTAGTGCTCTGCATTTAACCCATAAGTGCACACACACACCGTGAACACACACACACCGGAACACACACCGGAGCAGTGGGCAGCCATTTTTTGTTGCGGTGCCCGGGGAGCAGTTTGGGGGTTCGGTGCCTTGCTCAAGGTCACCTCAGTCGTGGTATTGAAGGTGAAGAGAGCACTGTACATTCACTCCCCCCACCTACCCTGCCGGTACGAGACTCGAACCCGCAACCTTTTTTGGGTTACGAGTCCGACTCTCTAACCATTATAGGCAACGACTTCCCCAAACTATCCCCGAAGTATCCCTTTAAACTTATTTTATTTCAGTTAGTTGCCGAGGCAACATTTCAGTTTTTTTTTTAAAGGTTTTCATTGAATATTTTATTTAATTTAGTTTAGATAATTGTAGCATTTGGACCAATCAGACACACAACAATTTTTTTGTTATATTTAACAAATAATATTTAACTCCCCCTCACTTAACCAAATGGCCAATCACGAGGGTCTATGGACCCTTCCCCCGAAATGCACCTAACACCTCAGAAAGGCAGAACAGGCCTCTGGTCACCATGACAACTAATCTTGATATCACTGGTTTTATTACGCCTCAGGAATGTGAGTAGGATAACCCATTCTGTGTCCCCAGGACAAACGCACAGTAGAAATTGACTTTCCTACTAATTAATTCATAGGAAAACCTTTCTTTGATTGAACACACATTTTCTTCAGGCCATTGTTTATATTATTGCTGTGTTTGTCTTTAATCTGTTGTATTATAGACTATTTTTATTCATGCTTACGATAAACCACTCATTCATATAAACTTACATATACCGTGTTTAGTATCTATGATTTCGCCTTCTTATGATCGAAACAAGCGTGTATATTATATGCTGATACCTATGCAACATATTGATGTTCTAAGAATTTTTACTAATTTGTGCCTCAACACCCAAGCGAATTACATTTGCAAAATACCATGCTTACAGACAAAGAGTTGTAGGGATTTCATATACGGGATACGGAGATGCCACTGGATCACCATCATGAGGCTTTGAATTAATCTAATCAAGAGATACCACAGAGACCTTTTGTACCAGAGCTGAAAAGCCTTTTGACGACATATGGATGCCTCGTGAGCGTGGATGCATAGAATTAGTGTCCAGAACAGGAAAAAGATCTAAATGACGCCCTCAGGCAAGCACAGGATGTACAGCGTGACGCCACATGACTATCCCATGATTTTCGACCACCAGCTTCCCGCATGACCAAAACCCTTACTTCCTTTTGTCACAGACAAAGAAACAGAACATTGTATCTATTTTAAAAGACAAATTGTTTAAAACGTATAAGTAGTGAAAATGTAGCCACTGTATGTGTTAGGCCATATATATATATATATATCTATATTTAAATAAAATGATATATAATGATATATATATATTTTATGTGTTATTAAACCATGATATCTTAATCGTTGCTTTATAACTTTTCTTTTTAGTTAATTACGATTACTGTGTATGCCAGATACGTGAAGTTTAGGCTTGTAAGAATGGTCATGATATTTAAATAACCTTGGTATGGATGAAAATGTTTTATTTTGTCCTTCCCTCGGATGATAATAGTTTGGTACTGTTATCGAAGAGATTTAAAAACTGGCAGAAATACGCTCCCAAAAAAGAACCACACAGGGCGTGGCTAAGCCCCGCAGCCACTGTCTGATTGGAACAACGACCTGTGGGATGGACCGAAGTCGGCCTGCTTAAAAATGGACACAAAGCCCTCTGGCTTAGTTGTCTTCTGCTGGGCTCGCACTCTCACTCAAAAGAACGCTTTCACCTTGGTGAGCACGACAAAGCGCCCCGCCATACCACCGCATAGCCAAGACCATCCAAGAACTCAGACATTTCAGTTAGACTTCGCGATCTTCAGAGAACTTGAAAGTCTTTCAAACTCAGACTTTAACAGAACTGCTCAAGCCTCTGTGTCAAACCGGCAACCAACTACTCCAAGAGGGGTTCCCCAAAGGACGTCACCCATACGTCATTCCGACGTCAAAGCAACAGCCAATCAGCGAAGGAATTCCCCTCAACAGACATCCAGGAAGTCCGCTACAGCGACTGAATCACCTCTGCTTTCAGCTGTCAAGCCAAAGAACGCAAGTAACGAACAAAATCTTCCACTCAGCTGACCTGGTGTAGAATTAAGTTAAGCAGTAAAATTAAGACCAATTCTCTGCTTGGTAAATTCTCTAAGTTGAATTTAAATCACTCGTGAAAACGAGTTAGAACTTTGAAAACCTCATGCAACTCCGTTAACTAATTTCCTTGAATATTTGTGTGTATGTGTATGTTTTAGCTAGGTTTTTATGTAATCTAGATTAGCAAATAAAATTCATGTTTCATTTATAAACATATGTCTTGGCTCAGATAATTTTAAGGTTAAACCTATGCCAAAAAGATCCTTGCTTGCTACCTCAACTCGTAGCCTACTTATAATAATTACCTCTGTTAAGAGCGTACAAATGATTTCATTGTGTGGACCGTGGCCAGGAAAACACATATTAAATTTGTTAAAAGATATTAAGAATCACTGGCTCGCTGGACGACCTTGATTTGAAGTAAAACTAACAAATTTGGAATGGTTGGATCAGGTGGACTTGGGACATTCAGACCCGAGTTCTAGCAAAACCTGAATAAATTAATAATCATCAATGCCCTATAATTACAAATTAATAATGAATAAAAAAGAGTAATGTCTACCCGAGTCATAAAAATCCCCAGTATTTCCAACCTCCCTCTTGGGATTTCAGCCTTTCTCATTGGACAAGCCCATCTTGAGAGGCGTGAATCTCTGCAGGCTTTAAAAGGCCACACTCCATGTGACCCGCCCCAGTCGGTGGTTCGGTCAGAAGCTAAGAAAATGTGAGAAAACGCTTCAGGATACCAAAGCATTTGTGCCAGGCCTTTCTTCGGCCTAGTCCTTTCCATTCATCAAGTGACTCTGACTCAAACTGGTTCTTTTCATCAACTAATTTCAGCAAGATCTTGGGCCTTACGATTTGCATCAGGAATCTCTTTCAGACCGCCGAGACTTGCAAGTATCAAACTTAGTCTTAGTAATTGATACATTAAGTATCAGTTACACCTTTTTACAAGGTGCGTTTGAACTAAGAATCTGACGTTTTCCCTCAGGTTTTGGATCTGTTGAATATACATGCAAAGTGTTCCATAAAATTCATTCTTTATGCCTCTTTCTATGCTGAGTTAAACTTTAACCCTTTCCTATACCAACTGTATGTGTGTGTGTGTGTATGTGTATGTTGGACCAGCTTAATGTGTTTATGTAGTATGTTGGACTAGTTTAAGTGTTTATGTAGTTAATAAAAACCTTACTTGTATCACACTTGACGTGTTCATTGTTTTGCTCATAACCGGAGTCACTAATCAAGCAGATTTACGCTACAAACTTTTGTAGAACTGTACAGTAAGAAAGTTATTTCCCTTAACCAGGAAATTAACGTTCTTAGAATTGACAAGACAGTTGACCCTGAGTGGTCAGCTAAATATCTACAGTGGATCTAATATATGAATAGTTAATTATAACTAGTTATGGTTAATTATTCATATTTCCCCATGAGCTGATTCGCTACACAACAAAAACTATTTTAATAGCTTTACTTTACAATAACAACACTACAGAAAAGCAAGTCATTACCTCTTTTGCCCCCTTCCTTCCTTTCACAGAGCAGATGGAGAGACAGAGGCGAGCCGCCCGGGGGATGTCGGGAATGTACATGTCATAGGTCAGCCACTCGTTCCACCTGGAAACAGAGAGATAATGTCAGCATGATATACATTTTTAAAATGTATCATTTTGCATTTCAAATGTCTAACACTTTTAGAAGTCATAATATAGTGCGTGACATCAGGGGTCTGGCAACCTCCAGCCACCACTGGCACACTGAGGGCAATCACTGGCATACGGGAGAAATTAACATGACTAATTATCATATGGCCAGGGCCTACTAGACTGAAGTAAATCTATTTACCCACTGACAGCATGGACCTATTGGTTTATATGAGTGGTACAATGCCACTCACACACTCTGCAGTGAATTTAGCATAAATGAGGGGGATATTTTGAAATGAGACGAGGTGGGGTGTTTATGTGTCACAGTAATTACCAAGAAAAATGACACTACGTCTCACTAAGACTGCAGACTCGTTTGACATTTAAAGACAATATAGCCCATCTCCATACTTCGGTTCACTTTGGTTTTTATTACATTACAAAGAAGTATGGAAGCCTGTTTCTGCTATAGAATAAAAAATAAAGATAATTGCAATTTTTTATCATGCAATTATGAGATAACATCATGCAATTCAGACATTTTCCACAGAATTGTGAGTTTATATCTCACAACTGCACTTCATGAACTTAATGTGATTCTGTGCATTAATATGAATACGAAACGGAGCCCCAAATTTTTTTTTTTTTTTACAATTTTGTAATACAGACAGACCCTTTCATCCATGTATTTAGGCTTCTGTTAAAAAAAAAAGATATCCATGGTGGAAACAGGCTTCCCTAGGATTTTGCAGACACTTTCTCTCAGTAATGAATCAACTGTTGTATCAGATAGGACAAGTGATCACATAGTACCTTGGGTTTGAACACGGCACACGCTGTGTGTTGACATTATCACACAACTGTTCTCCACCATGGTAGATCCCTGTCCGCACATAAATCTGAAACAAAAGGTAAAAACCTATGAACAAACAGCCTCAAGAAAACGCCAGTGCAGAAAGGTCACGCAATTATTAAAAGAAACACAAAAGCAGCTTCCTGTTCTTTCACAATGTCAAACTTCTGCTATCTTACCAAACACTTCCCATGCTCTTTGTACAATAAAAGACTTTCGGAATACAAAAAGACATCAGCTAAGCACCTTGTCAATGTCCCGAATATTCACATTAACGTATGTGGCGCAGAGGACCCGTATCCTTAGTGTACTGTTAATGGTCCAGAGTGATTTGGTGGAGGCCTCTCCGTTCATGTAAGGCGTGGCGGTGGAGATCCGGCGGGCGTAGGAGGGCATGGTGAAGTTGTCCATAGGCAGCTGAGAGTAAAGACTGTCCTTGGACATAAGCATGAGGTTTGGCAACCGACCCAGCATAATGCAACTCCGTACATACTGAAAGAACGAGAAAGAGACAAGCAGAGAGAGATTTCGTTAATAAAGCCACATAATCAGCTCATCTCATGGACCGTTAAGTCATCCAAAATGTCCAGAGCTATTTTTAGTGTCCTAAACTCTAATTCTGGCAGTATTTTTTGTTGGGATGATACAAAACTTCAAATGCAGCCGGATACTGACACTACTCATTTGCATTCTGTGTACTGGCAGGTTTTGAGATAATGAAAGTCTGAAACAAACACATGACCAGTGCCAAAACCCTGAAAAATCTGAGACGACTAGACATTTCAGATGGCTAATTAATCAGTGCCCAAACCATAAATATGTACGGGATAAAAGCAGCATGAGAACTAAAAAAAAAAGTAACACAGAAACTTCATTCATTCACAGAATAACAGATGGTTATTCAAGAACATTTATGCAATTGTGCAAGTTTGAGGTACTTTAGTGAGGCCAAAATTGCCTAAATACCTTGTACTGACTGATGGGGTACTTTTCCAACAGATACTCGTCACAGCCACAGACTTTCAGGATGTATTTGCCCTGATATTCTTGCACGCACATCTTTAGCTGCTCGGCTGACAGCAGCATGCTCCTTGTCTTCTTCCTGATGGCTTCGGCGATCACCTGCTCAGGTACGCAGTCGTGATTGATCTTAAGCGTGTACTTTTGCTTGTCGTTGTTGGGAGAGACAATCACCCAGATAACCACAATGATTTGACCTAGCACACAAATAAGAAGATTGGAGCGTTAACAGGAACAGCATTATTGAATTGATTCCTTCAGGCATCAAGCATGTGAGAACAAACAATTAATCCCACATGGCAACTGAGTGTGTAAAAAAGAAAAGCTGAATGTTGAATACATCCCAATGAAGTTGTCAGGGAATTAATGTAATGGAGTTGTTGTTCATACATTCCTCCAGGCTAAGAGGAAACAGAGGGCAAAAGCAAAAACAAGCATCACATGCTTCATGACGACTACCACTACTACTACAACACAAGCCCATTCACATAAGAAAGAAAACAGAATTGCTGCAATACAAAACCTCCAGGAAAGACTCGACACTTTGAAGATTACTATTGGCAACAACCCATAAAGAAACATTCCATGTCATTTTCAACCCCAGAATCAATGTGCAGCATTTGTGGCATGCTGTTGATTACCACAGCCAATAGTGTCGACTGGTCCGTCAGTGTGTATAAACAAAAACACAATCAAAGCCTAGCAGGCAGTTGGGCAGCACAATTAATGAATGTACATGCAACATGCAAAAATATCACACTGTCTGGAAAGTACCTCTTCAATAATGTGCTAGCATAAGACTAGCATGGTAAATCACAATTTATATCAAATATAAAATTATTGATTATATTTCAAATATTTTAATGAATCTAAATTTTCCTCAATTTCCTTTAATATTTTAAAAAATGATGTTTAATTATTTTATTTTAATACATTTTAATTCACTGTAAAATAAAGATAAAAATTATTTACTAAGACATTTTAAAGCATGGGAATTAGGGACTTCCTTTTATATATCTGAAGAATGATGCAAAAGAAATTGCTACATCGATATATTGATTTTTTTTATATATTGGTTCAAAATAAGTGAAGTTTAGATGAGTTTTGATGCTCACATACAAGTCATGACACAAACACGAGACAATATTGGTCTAAAAAAAACAAACTAAGCACTAAAAACACTGATTAATGTATACATTTCATATTGTATATAAATATAGTAACAGGAAGGAACCTAGAATCATAATGCACTGTTCTGCAGTTCTGCAATCTCTGCCCACAGAAATCACACTGGTAATGCATAAGCAGAAGTGCCTAGAAAAGTTCTCACTTCGAATGAACTAAAAACGTCTCAAGAAAGACTTTTTTTATCTATTGAAGAAAATTTTAAGCATCACTCAATATTCTGTAACTGACAACATGCCACAACATTCCTATAAAAGTACAAGCCTACCTTTGTCTAATTTGCCATATATATGCTTTGGAAGCTCTGGTGAAGACTCCACGTTAGGAGGATAAACGTATAGCGCTCGACTGTGTGGCCCACTGACATCTCGCAGCTCTACTGAGTCTTTGCAGACATTAAGAATATTTCTCCTAAAATCCTGCACCTCAGGATCCTTCACTAAATCAAACTCGCACACCGGCATGCCGATGGCAAAACCTGAAATACACACACACAAAAAAAAAACACACCATCTTAGAACAGCATCAGAAGAGAAGAGAGAAAAACCTTCTGAATCAAATACGCTATTATTCAAAGTTTAGGGTCAGTAAAAATACAATATTACAAATACAGTAAAACCGTAATATTGTGAATAGCATTATAATTTAAAACAACTAATAACTGTTTTTTTTATATATTCTGAGAATTTTAAGAAGTAATTTATTTCAGCATCATTACTTCAGTGTCACATGATGCTTCAGAAATCATTCTAATATGCTGATTTGCTGCTCAAGAAACATTTCTTCTTACTATCAATTTTGCAAACAGCTGTGCTGCTTAATATTTTTGTGGAAATCATGATACATTTTTGTATTGTTTGATGAAAGGACAGTTCAACAGCATTAATTTTAAATGTGCAATATTATAATTGTCTGTCATTTTGATCAATTTAATAAAAATTTTGCCAACTAAACCTTTCAATGGTAGTGCACATTTTTCAGAAATAGTGATTTAGGGAAATTTGTACAAATCTGTCATCATTAATGATTTTCAATTCAAGTGTTTCAAGTGATGCATATAGTAAATAAAGAAAAAACCAGCCCATGTGTGGTCTTACCGATTTCTCTGTTGAGGATTTTTTCCTCTCTGTTCCCTACAGGTTCTATGACCTTTAGGAAGGGCTGGAATAGCCGAAGGTCGCAAAGTCTTCTCGTCTCATCGTAGAACTCCTCACGCTCTGCCTCTTGCGTTACACTGACGAAAATATAGGAGGTCTCTTCCTGCAGCAGGTGGTGGAGGGGGTACTTCCTAGCCTCCTTAAACAGTTCATGTTTGATTGTGATGAGAGTGGCCTCCCGGAGGCACTCTAGTGTCAGGATCATGCCATTGGGCAGTAGACAGTCCACCAGAATCCTGGGGGGCATCAAATGGATGCCCCATAGTTCTCCCGAGGAGGGTCTTGGAGGCATGATGTAAAGTCCTCACAATCTTCAATAGGAAAAAAAAATCTCCAACCTCCGTTTCTCCTGAAGGGGAACAGGACAAATAAAGTATGTTTTGGCAACATGTCTGATATCATGCACTGTTTTTAATAAACTCCACAGACAAGACAAAATGTTCAGCATTGCAAACTACACCTCAGATAAACAAGTCAGCATGTCCAACAAACAAATTAGGTCTTGAGAGACAAAGTCAGTAACGAACAGGAACTCAGATCGCAAACAAGCAAAATAAACTTGAATGTAACAATGGTGATGCTACTCATTAACCTGTGTTATACTCTACCAGTTTGGGGTCTGTAAGATGTTTCCACAAACATATTAAGCAGCACAACTGTTTTCAACATTGAAAATAAATTTGAGCAGAATGATTTCTGAAGGATCATGTGAAACTGAAGACTGGAGTAACGATGCTTAAAATTCAGCTTTGTATCACAGGAATACATTACATTTCAAAATATATTACAACAAAAAAAACTACTAATATTTTTACAATATTACTGTTTTCACTGTATTTTTATTTTTGTTTTCAAAAAACATTTAAAAATATCTTACCAACCCCAGACTTTTGAATGGTACCTAAAAGACACACACACTACTACTAAACCATGAGGACAATGGAGTCATTAATTTGTGGTCACATCACTTACATCAGTCTTAATTAAAAAAAACATGCTTACAGGAAGTTCAGTACAACCCAACATCACTGAGCAACGACAGAAATGTATCACTTTGTGAGAGAGGAGCGATATTTCCACACAACATAGAGCCAAAAACATTTGGCACTTCATACTGAAGTGGATGACTTGTTTTCCCTTGCAAACATGTGCCAACAAAAAGACACCCTTATGCATCTCCTGGGTGTAAGGCTGCTGAAAGCGATTCCCTCGTCTGACAAACAGCATCTTTCACCATGTTAATGTGTGATCTGAAATTATTGGATTTTAAAACTAGGCCATGTGAGATGAACACGTCAGATCTTTTGTCCTGACTATGCTCCTATGCAGTTCTTCCAGTTTATTCATGTAAAACACCATGCAAATGTTTATTACAGAGCTTTGTGAATCTGGGCACTGCCACGGTTGTAACCACTTCATGCTTTCACACTTTTTAGTGCTTATTTTTTATCTCTACACAGTAAAAAAAAAGGAGAATCAAAAAACAGAAGAATCAATATTTTCATAAGATTTGGTATTTTTGCTTACCTTGTTTGATGTTAGGGCCACTTGTAAAAGTAAATGTCCATCATAGTTCAGACCTCTATCTGATCTGCTTGATTTAGAACTTCTCTTCAGATTCACTGAATTATACTGAGACAACAGCAAGGAGGACAAACATTCAGTGTCTAGTGGAAAAAGTGGACCAGCTTGCTCAGTTTAGCCAAAACAACTCGACCCCTGCCCATGCCAACACTGCCAACCACAACAAACCTCCACAGCAGTGTTTAGAGTGACAGAGATGGGAAGATAATAAGATTAAGAGGTTTATCATTCTTGCATATGAATAGACCAAGCCACAATGACAGAGAACCAATTGCTAAAATGAACTATTTATAGATACATAAGTCAAGTTTATTACAATAACTTAATGTTGTATTCAAGTTAGTTTAAACCACTAGTCAAAACAAACACACCTGAATCATGACAGAGCAGAAACATGCACTAATATGACTACAAACCGGCTTACTACTACACTGCTAAACAAGAGTTTCATAAACAAACTGAAATGTATAATAAAGAACTTATTGAAGTATTTTAATCCATTAAAACACATTTTATAAACGTAATATATCTTATTAAAGCAGAAACACATTTGGAAAGCTCATATATATGACATAAATAGCCAGCTAGCAATCCCAGACAAAACATACTAACTAAAAGAAAACTGCCATTTATATTTGTCAGAGTTTAAAAACGCCAAAATAAAAAGAAATATGAGTTGGCGTGTAACTAAGCTATTAAAGACGGTTTATTTCTTTAAACAATAAGATATTGATTCCTTTAGCCACCTAGCCGCTAGGCTAATCCGCTATAGCTAACCCGATAACTTTCAGATATAATATGCTGTAATATCTCGCCGAAGACGCTTCATTAGATTATACTCTGAAACCACACCTCATTTTTTAAAGACCACCAGAGTTGTTATTCAAACAATGAATGAATAAACAAATATCTCACGTTTATGTGTATAGCTAATATGGGTATGTGCCGACGAGTTGTTGTGAGGTAATCCGCTGTTGGTGTTCAGTCACTCGTTCAGGGCTGTAAATCCAGCGCGGGGCTTTGCTGGGCCTCTAGCCGCCCCGCTCTGACACGCACCGCCTCTCCATCATCACAGCAACAGCGGCGGCGGCGGATCGCGAGCAGTGTTTTCACACAAATCATTCATCACTGAGGGGGAGAAGGACGAAATACATGCTGTCCAAAATCCGATGGATTGGATAAAAATCGTCAGGAACGCTGTCACGATGGAATAAGGGAGGATCCTGTGAATAAATAAGCACCAAAGTCGCCGGATAGGTAAGAGGGAGGGTGACTGGCTGCTAAAGAGGAAGAGGGACAGGATGACAAACCCAGTGAACTCCTTTTTTCCAATCGATCATCCCACTGTGGTAAAGGATAGCCATATGTTCAACAAACACGTGCTAAACAAGCGAAATAAGGTGTGAATCTTGTCAGGAAGCCCTAGAAATTGTATACCATCTTCAGACTGCAAATATATGCTTATAAGCTGCATATATACACGAAAATGTGTGCTTGATGCTACAGGCACACACGAATTGCAATTGCATAAATAATAATGAATGTTGAATGTGAATGTGAATGAATAGAAACATGTTTAAAATATTAAATTATTAATAAATTAGGCCGCATACGCAATTTTCTTCATCGTTGTCTTTACAGACACACAGTTTGTTTTTATTTAATCCGTACTAATTTAGATCTGCACAGTTGCATATTTAATAATAGCTTTATAATTACAATAGATGGTTTGTTTATTGACAGTACTATGCTTTTATTTCTTTCCATGAGTGTAAAAATACAGAGAAATTATACTCTGTATTTTTATTTTTATTATTATTATGAATGACTGACAAACTCAGTTAAAAGTCATGGTCAAGGACCTTGCCAAAACATACTTGAATAAGTTGTCCCAATTAATTGTAAAATATGTCATCTCAATTTATTGTTGATTATTCCAATAAATATTTACTTTGTAGTTTGAACGTCGAAATGGATTTTTAAGGAGCATAAAGTAGCCTTGGAAATTAAGCCGAGTCAAATACAAGTATTCGTATTCAGTATTACTCGCGGAAGGTACAAATGTATACACTACCTCAAGCAGACTACTTCACACACCGTTTGTCAAGTCACCGGCTCGCGCGTGCTGCTGAATCGTCGATCAGATTCTCACTTCGATAGGAGATGGACTGTACCAACTAGGCTGAGGGAGACGTTAATGCAAATTGCACTATATTTCCGACCACTGGAATTATGATTACGAATACGGTTTTCCAATGCATGTGTTATCATAATTCAAATCTCCCTCTGTCTCATTTATACAACATTTCCCACGTATTTCTAGTGTTTTTGAATCCGTATGCGATTGAAAACACCCCCCTGCTGCACGTTTGAAGCACGCGACGCACGTCTAGCTGGAAGAAGTTGAGCACCAGAGAGAGCTTGGAAGGATGCAGGGAAGATGGCGATGAATGTAAAGAACAGGGATGCTTTTTATCCAAGTGCTGACTATTGCGATATCTACACCTCTCAGCCTGTAAACTATGGAGACTGCAGCCATTATTTCCCTCGGATGACAGGTAAGATAAGGCAATGTTTTCGAAATGATTTTCAGTGCGTTGCGTTATAACTGATGCTCTGCATCAAATTTAATTTGCACTGCAATGGTTTGAAATAGGAGTTTATTAGGGACCGATCTTTATTTTTAAATAATGGAAAAGATTTATGAGAAGAAGGGCCTTGATGTCAGACTAACCACTGACAGTTTGAGAATGGAAATCCCTATCTGCATTGCCAAAGGACCATGGCACATCAAATGTTTTTTCACATTTCAAATCTCACTGAAATTCTTCAGGTACACCTTTTATATTTTATGCCACTCTGTTTATATTATATGATTATATGTTGCTTAAGCTCTGCATGGATGATATGTGGTTGCATTAGATCAAGTAAAAAAAATAATGCATACAAGCTTTTTAAATATATACCTTTTTACAGAGAGTGGACTAATAATACGTTTTTTTATTAAATGGAAAATTATGCAGAATAGAGTATGAGGCAAGTTGAGTGAGGTATCTGGTAATGTTCTGCACATGTTCATTGTCACATTTTAGTCTAGATTGCATATGAAACCAATAAATATATGAAGGGACATTTAAGATAATTGATTATTTTTGGCTAAACGTCCCAGTAAGAGTCCATAACGTCACAATTTGCAGTCCAGGTGACTACTGTGGGTTTTATTTATATATAAGTACTCCTTGGCAGTCGATTCATGTGACATCTAATTAAAAAGGCCATACAGTACATAAAAATGCTAATTTTTTATTTATTTTACATGATAGCACTGTTTCTGCAAATCATGGATGAAGTAGACAGTGAGACACCATACAGCTCTGATAAAAGTACTGAAATGCATCTGCCAAAACAGAAGGATGAAATGTGTAATCGTAATAAACATTGCAAATGTGCACAGAGAGCAACCGTGCATGTAATGCATTTATTCTGCTCTCAATAATTGATGCTGTCAAAGAACAATTGTACAATGCACAAACAGCTTAGTAGTGTTTTGCAGCAGTGAGTGGTGTAAAACAACCTGGAGCATCAAGTGATAGTACTGCTTTACCTTCTCATGTGCCCTGCATACCTTGCATTATAGATGCCCATCGAGAGCAATCCTCCCAAAATCTAAAAATCTTTGTTCCTTGTGCTGATGAAAGAGCAGATGTTTGATGTCGTGCTCCAACTAAACTTTGCATTGCTTCCAAAAAACAGTGGATTTAATCTGAATGGAGAGAGCAGGTATTTGTCCCTGACCTTGAATTGGGACTGTAGGTTCTACTTAGACCTATTTCTAGGCTTGTATTCTCTGATGGCCAAGAGATATCAGGTTTGTTTTCAGGTCAAAAGAAGAGGAATATAAAAGGGTAGGCTACTGAATTTTTTGTAATAGTGTAAATGAATAAATAAGTAATAATAAGTAAGACTGCAAGTTCATAAGTTATTCTTTTTTATAGCCAGACCAATGCATGACCAATGAAAAGCAACCACAGTCCAGTTTTCTAATGGAATAGTTCACCCAAAAATGAAAATGTGCTCTAAATTAACTTACTTTCAGACCATTAAAGATGAAGATGAGTTTGTTTCTTCATTAATTTAGTATTATATCACTTGCCCTCCAATGGATCCTCTGCAGTGAATGGGGAGTCGAGAAATATGCACAGATCAAGCGCTGTTTATAACCCAAAACAGCTCTAAACAAATATGTGGGTGGACTTTCATGTGAGAGGACAACAGTGGATGGACTTTTTCATCGGAGGAAGCATCATTATGGATTAGGACTGGAATTTTGGCCAGAAGCTTGACATTTTAACGTTAAAATGTCTTGATGGGTTTGTTTGTTACAAACACGCAGCTTTTCTTTTCACAAGACTGTAATTGATGGACTGGATTGTGGATTATTGTGATGCATTTATCAGCTGATTCTGATGGCACCATTCACTGCAGAGGATCCTTTGGTGAGTTAATGAATTATAAATTGAATTATTCCAAAGCTGTTTCCTTGAAGAAACAAATATACATCATCTCACAGATCTGGACTGCCAAGAGTGAGTCAATACCTCCATAGACAATAAACACCTGAACTGTTTTTTTCAAATATCACCTTTCTTCTGTTGTTTAATGATCAGACTTTGACTAACCAACAATTGTGACATTTGGGGATGGACTAACTTGACCAAACAACTGGGGATAAGGAGAGCATTTGAGACCTGATAGGAACAATTATATGAAAATAAACATTTAAAATGAAATACCTTCCAATTTTCCTTTTATGTATATAAACCTTGGGGTATTTAAGAACTCCAGAAGGGCCTTCCAATGCTGCCACCGTCCAAGCAACCGGAAACAGAACCATTTGGCGCATTCTTATGTCTATTTTAGGCCCGTCTGAATATTGTTGTCCATGATCCCATCGGACTAAATGATACCGGAATATCTCACAAAGCCCCCCCCCCCCCACCTTGCTCGCCTCAGATCTGCCGAAGCAACAAACATGCGCTGAGTTCAGGAGGCAGGAGTCAGGCCTAATCACATCTGCAGGAGGCTATACGACAAAGATTCACTCTTTCACTCATATATCCGCTCTATTATTAAAATGATTAATTTGCAGTACTAATATTTGGCTTTTACATCACTGTTTTATGTAGCAGAGGAGCTCTGTTACTTTCCACTGCACAGAAGGAATCAAAAATTGTTCTTCTATGACACAGTTCCCTTTTGGAATCTATATTTTTAAAGGAGACCTATGTAATGTAAGTCAATAAAGACAATGTGTAATATAAGTCTCAGTTGTCGCCAGAATGTGTCTAACGTTTCAGCTCAAAATACCCCACAGATAATTTATTATATAATTTTGAACATGCCTATTTTGAGTGGAAGCAGAAACATGCTGTTTTCATGCATGTCTCTCTGTGAGTACTAATCTAAGTTCTCTTTCGTGTCTTATTGCGCTTAAATTGTCAAATACACACGAGTTTGTTAAAAACACACATGAGTTACAAGAACAGTCGGTTGAAGGTAAACCGCTGGGAAAGAAATTGCATGTTTATATCATAAAAAAAACGAAAAAAAAAAAAAAAAAACCAACCAAAAAACAAAGATCTGTGTGGCAGCAGCATAATATACAGTAAATAAATCAATAAATCACTGCTCTCTTGTCTCCTCTGAGGCTGGGACTCTAAATAGTGTTCTGTGCTCATCAGTGCAGCCAAAGACAGAACAGTTAGCATGCTATGCTTGAACTTTCACCATTGCATCAGAACTGGTACACCGGTGTCGCTTGTGAAAACACTATGGCAGTGCCGTGGGTGAAAACTTGCAGATTAAGAGGCAATAATATTATAATTAGATCCCCTTTCTACGTCAAGAGGGGAGCAAAATCTCAGCAGCTCATTTTTTTTGCACTTGCAGAGAATGGCTTACCAAAGAAAATTACTGGGTTGTTCTTTTTTATGTTTTCTGGGTTGGTAGACGCACCGGGGACCCGATTATTGCACTTAAACACAGAAAAAGTCAGATGATATGTCACCTTTAAAAGCCCAATGCGTTTTCCTATTTAAAAACATAAGAGGCAGAGCTTTGGAACAAAAAATGCTAGAACGCATTCTGTGTGTAAGGCCCTTAAAAGCGTATTTACTCACTCTGACACCTAAATTAATTTTGCTTTCATTTGGCTTTCCAGGTCCAGATACCATTCTAAAACCACCTCTTAGTTTGATATGTCAGCAGCCACCTCAGCTCTTCCGGGCCATGACCCCAACCCAGAACCTCAGTCCTCCACCGATGATGATGTCACCGGACCCCTTGCGGTTCCCACACTGCTCTCCTCTAGCCATAAAGCCGCCACCTCACCTCCAGTTGCCGCCCAACCCACCCATCCCAGCGCCCCCCGTCCTCAGTCCCAAGCCCCCCGAAGAAGACGGTCAGGCAGTGGGTGCTGACCCGGAAGCCACTCTGGAAGAGCTTTGCAAGCCTCTGTACTGTAAGCTTTGTAACGTCACTCTCAACTCTGCCCAGCAGGCTCAGGCACATTATCAGGTAATCTAAAACTCATGTTATGGTCCATGAGGTATGTAAATATGATAAGAGAATAGTGAATGAGTTTCAAATTCTGTTTATGTCAACAAAGTGGTTTTGGACTGCACAATGCCTGATGACACCAAAATAATAGTTTGTCTTGATTGATACTGTATGTTTAGGAGATTTTACTTTCAGTTTTGGTTTCTTTCAGTTAGTTGTTTTTCTTGAGAGCCTGAGTACTGGTTTAAATCTTTGTTGCAACGAAGAAGAAAGCATCTAATCAAGTCTTGTTTTGTCTATAGGGGAAAAACCACAGTAAGAAGCTGCGCAATTTTTATGCTGGTAGCCAGCAGCCACCTCCAATTAGAATACCAGAGGTAGTAGAGCCTGTTTCCCAGCAACCCTCAGCAACTCCACCCACAGATTCTGCAAATGTGACTGCCAGCCAGGTACTTATGACTCTTATCTGGTGCATTTCTGTCCGAGCAAGTGTGGGTTTGTTTTTTTTCTACAGGCTGTCTGCAAATAGGGCTAGACGATATGTGTTTAATTATTTAAAATTTATTTGCAGTGATTTTTCTAGCAACATTGTGAATGCATGTCAATAGACTAGTTTAGCGATATTTCTTTGTCTTGCGTTATTCTTCATGTGCCACTTGTGGCATCAAACGTAATTGCAAACTACTGGAGTGTCGAACTAGCCTAAACTTCCCTAAGCACTTCCCCTCAGGGGAATCTCAGTCACCAACTAGGGAATTTTATATGGACAGACCCTCAAGACCCTTTTTGACCGAGGAAGTGAATCTAATTCATATGTACACATCAGGCTGCTCCATAGACCACAATGTAACGTGATTGTGACAACATCGCAGATCATGTTTAATTTACCCCCACTCCAAACAACTCTTTGATATTACCGTATTGACCCTATTGACCCGAATATAAGACGATGTTTTTTTCTTGGAAATACTGTACATCTGAAAAAACGCGGTTGTCTAATATTCAGGGTCTAGACTTTGACATGTCAATAATACACCCACAACAATAGTTGGTGCCAAATACACATAAAACGAGTGTGCCATGAAATACGTAATGTAATGCATGTTGTAAAGATTGCGAGTAAAAACAAAAGAAAAAGAAAACCCTACAGCTGCGTGAGTCGAGACTGTCACGTTAGCCTGATGGGACCAAACTCCCTTTGTGTTTTTAAAACATAAGACAGTACCCAGATTTGAAGACTACAGTAAGATTTAACTTCTACTGTTAATAAGATTTTGGTAGGCTACTATTAGATGGATAGCCTAAATGTCCTAATTCAGATGGGCTACCTGTTTTTTTTTTTTATGGTATATCAAAAAGTGTATATTTTTAAATGTGATTGTTGGTACATTTTACCAGTATTTATCATACTTTCAAAACAAAAATTTAAATGGGAAAAATATGCAATATGAAATAATTGAAGACAAAATGTGTTTTTTTACTGAGAAAAAAACAAGATTTGGTTTAAAAAGCCTTTTTACCAAAAGGTACATCTGGAAAAAGGGGGGTCGTCTTATAATCAGGGTCGTCTTATATTCGGGCCAATACGGTATATATATTTTTTAAATATTTGAAACAACCCAAACACACCTGTATACATACAGAATACTGCATTAAACAAATTCATAAGGGAAATTATGTTAACAATAAATCCGCTCCACAGTGGATTCCAAGTGATCAAGGGCTAAGGTCGTTCCAGTTCAGTCCATTGCAAGGGTTTTGTCAGTAGTGGGCACTAGTGCAACGTAAGCAATGATGTATATCCGAGTCAGCGAGACGGGGGGGAAGTTAGCGAAGGGGGAAAAAACTACCTGGAATGCATTCATAATAACATAGGCTCAATCAATTAATTGAATTTTGGGCGCGGAACTACACTGTACCTGTTTTTCTGACCAATGGCAGATGAAGAGTTTTTGTAACTTAAGTTTTTGATCATTCTTGTTGTTTTGTCGTAGTCACATCTTTAAAATAAACACCACAAAAATGACGTTAGAATTCGTACATTTGATTATTTCCATGAATTTCAAACTGTTCCATTTTGATGAACCGATTCAATTAATTTGCATCATCTCTCAGAAAAATCTGGGGTCTGTAAAATTGTTTAATGTTTTTGAAAGAAGTCTCTAATGCTCACCAAGGTTGCATTTATTTGATTTAAATACAGTAAAACAGTGATATTGTGAAATATTATTACAATTTAAAATAATTGTTTTCTATTTGAATATATGTTTTAAATGTAATTTATTCATGTGATGCAAAGCTCAATTTTCAGAATCATTAGTCTTCACTGCTCTCATCCTTCAGAAACCATTCTAAAATGCTGATTTGGTGCTCAATAAACCGTTATTATTATCAATGTTCAAATTATTAATTTCTTTCAAAGAAAAGAAAAAATCTAACTGAGCTCAAACGTTTGAATGGTTGTTTATATACACTGCTACATATATTGCATATCATCAAAAAGCTTAAAATGATCAAGATATTTTAGATATTTGTTGTTTTATCACCAAGCCCTATCTGGGAATATCTTTAAGTGCAGTTTGATCATGCAGTGTCACTCTGCAAGCATCCATTCACTGAGCCCGGTGTGATAGTAATCAGAGACGTCCCTGTAGATGCACACCTTTCATCGCTCTACTCTTTCTAAAAGCTGTACTGTCATTGTCCCGTCTGCAGCCACTTTCTAAGGGTGCTAGCAGAGTCATACTGGCCACGGAAAATGACTACTGCAAGCTATGTGACGCTTCCTTCAGCTCCCCCGCTGTGGCCCAGGCACACTATCAGGGCAAGAACCACGCCAAAAGACTGCGGCTGGCCGAGGCACAGCAGAACGCCACATCCTTGTGAGTCTGTCACACCCATGCGCTCCCAAATAAAACAGCCGTTAAACGTGGGAAATCCCTCCATGTTTGAGGGCTGTGTTTTTTTAATGATACATCAGTTTTGCAGTTTGCATAACTAATACACTCATATGAATTTCAGCCTCAAATCTGGACAACAAGGAAATCCACGTACACATTATGCATCAACTAGTAGGAAGTTTTGCATGGAGGAAGAAGTTTTTCCGGTTAGCTTTATCTTCAAGCTGTTTTTGCATTGATAAGTGGGGCACTCGTTTTAATGCCACTGTTGGGCTGTCCTGATAACAAACACAGGAAGATACATCCTATTGCACTCCAAACGTCTGATTGTATCTGAGAAAACATGACTATGGCTAGTTAAGCTACGTTTGAATCCCTCCCTTTAAGTAATTAAAAACAAAACAAATAAGCTTAATTATTGATAAAAATAAGACAAAAAGTACCAATATCATTGTTCTAGGTACTGCACACTATAAGCAGTATGGTTGGATGAAAATTTATGACATCCACAGTGATTTTGCAGATGATATATTTATTCTTGAATATCTTAGAGATGGAAATGCTTGCTTTTTATTTGACCACTAAAAATGTTTTAGAATATTTTTATGGGAGTGTGTCATTAAATTAAAATATACCTCAATTTAGATATTTTTTATTATTATTTATAATATATATTTGTCATTTTAATAATGAGAGTGTTTTAAAGGGGTCATATGATGCGATTTCATTTTTTCCTTTCTCTTTGGAGTGTTACAAGCTCTTGGTGCATAAAGAAGATCTGTAAAGTTGTAAAGACTAAAGTCTCAAATCCAAAGAGATATTCTTTATAAAAGTTAAGAGTCAGCCACACCTACCTAAAACGGCTCGTTCGAACACGCCCCCACATATCTACCTCACTATGTGGGAAGATTTGCATAACGCCGCCCAAATGTTCACGCAAAGAAAGAAGGCGTAACTATTATTCTCGCTGTAGTATTGTTGTTTCCGCTGCCATGTTGTAAAGACGCTGTGTGTTTCGTTGTGAAAGCGAAACTACTTTGTTTGGTCTTCCAAAAAAAGACTATATCGCTTCGTCATGCCTGAAGCTTATCCGTGCTGGTCGCTGAGGAAATACAACAAATTAGTGCTGTGGATCGCCGATCGGCTTTCACCATTTTTCACCGCTCCTTCGCCGGGACCGTCGTTCTCGACCCCGCCGCCTCAGCTCACTCTTGCCCGGCTTCAGCTCACGCTAAGCCGGGGCTTTCGCTCACGCTAGGCTGCTGTTTTTTTCGTTGTGAAAGCGAAACTACTTTGTTTTGTCTTCCAAAAGAGGATGATATCCACTTCGTCATGCCTGGAGCTAATGTGTTGGTCGCTGAGGAAATACTTCAACTTAGTGCTGTGGTTCGCCGGCACATTTTATGGAGGACTGTTTACTGATCCTGGGAGAGTAACTAAAATGCCGGCAGTTCTGACTCCCGTAAGTACGTTTTCTTTTATCATTTGCCACTGATGAGTCAACGTGGAAAAAAAAAAAAAAAAAAAGTTTTGAGATGAGTAAGCACTTGTTGTTTGTCATTTCTCTGATCACAAATGCAGACAGGGTTTTATGTTTACGCGGCACGATGCAATGCAACGCAACGCGTAAAAAGACAGTATAAGTCATTATAATCAGTAATTATGTCCCCACTGGATGCAACGAATGCCTCGTTGTAATGGGTTTTAATGTTTATGTCTCGTCGCTCCGGCCGGACAGGGCATCAACAGTATTTCTGTCTCACGCTTGAGGTATTCGGCCAATCACAACGCACTGGATAGCTGGCCAATCACAGCACCTCGCTTTTTCAGACCGATGAGCTTTGTAAAAATCGACGCGTTTCAAAAAGGCATAGAGGAGAAACAATAATGTACAGTATGTGGAAAATAATGTGTTTTTTTTACTTTAAACCGTATAAACACATTTCATTACACCAAATACACAAAATAATGTTCTTTTTAGCAGCATCATATGACCCCTTTAATAAAAAAATTCACAAATTTTAGCAAGTTTGATTCATTTCCATAAATCAGTTCAAAATGTGCAGTTGCATCATCATTTAAATGTTCACAGAAGTTTTTGTAGCAATATTGTTATATTGCATTGTTATATTTGAATGAATGAGGCACTTATTTGTGGATATACAGTACATGTAATTTGTCCATATAATCAAATATTTTAGTAAATCTTTTTTGTAGGTTTTGCAGCAGTATTCTCAAATTGTATTGTTATATTTGAGAATATACATGAAAACACTTCTTTGTGTTCCTTAAATAAAATATTCTATAATATTGTGAAATATTACAAATTAAAATAGCATTTTTTTTAAATTATTATTAACATACTGTGAATACTTGATTATTCTGGCTTAGATGATTTCACTTAAATATTTTGATTAATCTCAGAAACAAATGTTTATATAAGAAATTACATAATAGCAATTACATAAATATAAAGGCATATAATATCATCAAAACGCTGAAAAATATAAGACATATTTCTTAGCCATACTAAGTGGTAAATCATCTTTTCTTATGTGTTTTCCAGAGACTTGTCCAACACTCAGAGACGGCCACGGAAAGAAGGATACGAGTACCAATTAATGAAGAACCGTAGGGCTCATATCAATACTGCCATGCCAGGTACTCTGTCTACACAGATTGATCTCAACCGATAGTTTAGGAGAGACAGATTTTTGCCATCATGTTGATCTTGCCCTGAGACTATCCCTCGGGTTCTGTTTTCTGCCCAGTGGTCCAGGCTGTGGTGCAAAACCTCCATTTGCGATCAGTGCTTTGGCAGCAGAGTGCTTGGCAGCTGCGCGTGTTAGTTTGCCAGCCGGTGCTAATGTAGCTCAATGTGCTAGTCTCGCTAAATGCAGGCCAGACGCCAAGGCTTTGATCTATGTAAGCCGATACTCCACCCCACGTCAACCCGGGCTCACGAACGTCACCCACACGATGGCAGATCTCAGTCACACACATGCCCCCCATTGCACCGCGCTCCTGTCCTCACATACGCACAAAAACACACGCTATTGCATTCTATAAGTGAAGCCATTAGCTTTGCATGTGATATTATTTTATCAACTGGAAAAAGAACTAAATTAATGCTTTTTCAAAATAATATGTCTGTTAGTTAAAAATATTGCTTTTTAGACTCTAACTTTCAAATGTGCATTTGCTAAACAAGTGTATCGCTCTACACTGAGATGCACTGATGTTTCCCTCGGGTGAGGGTCATCTGCTCTTATAATGTGCAGCAGAATATACACATGATGAGCCACAAAGTGTGTGTGCCAGAGTTGAAAAAATAAATGAGCATAAATATATAAATGAAGTAATATAATTTTTTGTCGGTGGTACATGGAGTTACATAAACTTCTTAAATCGGAATTATAATTATAATTTGCATCTTGCTTACTTCAGTTCAATTCAGATTCAGGAAGTGAACTAGAGTTTAAAAAGCATTTTCAGTTCACTTCTGAATTATGCATGTATTAATTAAGTGTGGTGATTTTCCAACCTAATAGGTTTTGTATGATTGAAACATGCTTGGTTTTTTTATTTATTCTTGCAAAAAGCTTGCAATTCAAATTGTCTGTACACTGATTTGCCTTAAAAAAAGAAGAATATGAAAATTGGGGATAAAATCATGCAGTGTGAACCTGGTATAAATGCATCTTTGCTGAATAGAAGTATTAACTTCTTCTAAAAAAAATAATAATAATGAATTTTTTTGGTGAAAATTAGCGCACAAACCTCAGTCAGCGTGACTTTGCATTTCAACGTGTATTTCATCACCTTAATATCTGCTTAGTCATGTAGCCATTTATTTGACGTTTCATTCATTCACACGACCTGACATGTTTCCTGTGCTGTTTCAGGCCCTTACTACAACCCACGGCCGAGGCAGCGTATCCCACGAGACCTTGCGATGTGCGTCACACCCAGCGGGCAGTTCTATTGCTCGATGTGTAACTCGGGTGCCAGTGAGGAAGCGGAGTTTCGCCTGCACCTGGAGAGCAAGCAGCATAAAAGCAGAGTGTCCGAGCAACGCTACCGTAGTGAGATGGAGAATCTGGGATACACTTAAGAAGCAGCCGAAGTGATCAGTGATTCCCAGATCCTCAAGAATTAATCTTGCAATTCTTGAAGTAGCCACTTTTGTTTTAAAACGAAAGATGACGTTTGTAATTGTGCTATTCTAGAAGTACTTTATGAGCTAAAATTCGCACACACTGAAAAAGTTTATTTTGTGCCAGACAGACCATTAATTGGTGGCATGGACGGTTTAGGAAACTTTATTTAAGGGATATACAGTATATAAGAGATATCTAACAGAACGTTTCAAACACTCATAAGCGCAGATTTAGGATCAACTGGCAAATAATTATAATTCCTAATTAACGTGAAATTACTAAATTCTTATCCTAAATCATCTTATGAGCAAGTACACAAATATTAGAATATACTGCTCTGGATTATACTTTTAGTATAATACAAAACAATACTTTCTGTATTTATGTATATGTCTAGCATTTTATTTAATTCTAATGTCTAACATCACCTCTAACATGCTTTGGAGAGGTAATAAGTGTAAGCATTTTTTTCTCAGCTGTTTTTGCGTGAAGTTGATGCCTCAAAAAGGGACAAATCTAGCAGCAATCAGTTTCCTAAACAAGCAGAAGTGGCAATCCTACTCACTCTGAGCCGTAGATTCACTGTGTTTCTTCAGGAGCTACAGAACGCACGCCGCCGTTCTGCCGATCAGATTAGAGACTGCATTCCCAGGAGAATCCACAGCGTGCCTGCTGAATGTACTATGAAAGCGATGACAATAGATCTACGTCCGTCTGGCTTTGCACATGTTTACTAGATGTAGTGGGAGATTTGGTCTATTTCGGGGTGTACATCTGATATTGTTAACCAGCATGCTTCAGTGCGAAATTATTTGGGTGATTGTTGTTAATTTTTTATCTTGGATTATCCCCAGAGAATCTCTCCCCACACTAAAGGGAGAAACTGAAAACATGGCTATTTTTAATAAGGTCCGTACCGCCCATGCCCCCTACCTCAGTCACAACCCTCTGACACGTTAACTTACCAAAGCTTATCTGAGAAAAGCTTATCTATTTTAATATTTTGTCTCCAATATTTACTGAGGAAACCATGACCAGTTCATTCAGGATGAAAATTTTCTGAAATTTGACTCAATTGTACATGAATTTGTGTCTTCATCAGAACAGATTTGGAGAAATTTACCTGCACCTCTGCAGTGAATGGGTGCCGTCAGAATGAGAGTCCAAACAGCTGATAAAAACATCACAATAATCCACAAGTTATCCACATGACTCCAGTCCATCAGTTAATGTCTTGTGAAGTGAAAAGCTGCATGCTTGTAAGAAATAAACCCATTCAGTAAAGACTTAACCTAAACCATCCGCTTCGGGCCAAATATGTTCCCGTATCCATAATAACGTTTCCTACAATGAAAAAATCCATCCCCTGTTGCCCTGTCACATCAAAATCTAATTTTACATCTGTAATGTATTCCGTTTTTGCTTGTAAACGGTGCTTGATCTGTGCATGTTTCTCAGGACAAACCATTTTTTCATTAGAGAAAGCAATATTATGGATAGAGGCTCATATTTAGCTGTAAATTAAGCTTAAAATATTTTAATAATGGATTTGTTTGTTACAAACGCACAGTTTTTCACTTCACAAAATGTTAATCGATGGACCGGAGTGGTGTGAATTAGCTTGTGCATTTAGTATATTTGATCACTGTTTGGACTCTCATTCTGACGGCACCCATTCCACGTATCAATGTCCAGGAGGTGAGGAAGTGAGTGCAATGCACATTTTGCCTCCAATTTATATTCAAGATAAAAACACTCATCTATATCTTACATGTCCTGAGAGTGAGTAAATTTTCAGCAAATTTAAATTTTTAGGTGAACTATTTCTTTAAACAGTTACATTGGGACAAGTAGGAGCTGTTCAACATTTTAGATGCTTTGTTGTTTGTTCATGGCTGCATGGTTTTATGCATAAACATCACCCTTCCCCGATTTTATCACTTAAAATGCTATAAATATTTTATATAAGACATTTACAATATTATGAACAGAAGAAGTGACCCAGTTTTACTCTGTCTGTTTGTTTTGTTGCTCTCAATAACTCCTTAAATAAGCTATAAAACCACTCTTCAGAGTTGCAGTCCATTGTCACGAAATGTTTGGAATTGTAATTCATTTCTGATTTAGTATTATTTCTGCATGAAATTATTGCTGCTTGTACATATTAAGAGGATGATTGCAGAACTGAATTGAAAAGACAGTGTTGTAATAAGTCAAGTCATGCTATATATTATTACACAGGCATCTATGTTCATTCAAATCAAATGTTTACAGTGGGAATCATCACAAGGGACTTAAGGGAGCGCTTGACGGACTAATGGACTCAGTGGAGCGGTGAAGTCATCTTAAATGTGCCTCTGAGCCTACTCAACTGTGATGTTGAACACTTCATGTTGTTCTGCTTTGAATATGTTTCCAGTAGGAGGGATTTACAGTCTGGCATAACAATGAATGTTTTGCGTTTTCAAATACTGACCATTTATGTCAAGCTCTTTTTATATAAATGTGATGAGATGTTTTATATGTATATATTGATAGAAATTTTAAAAAGATGACTTTGCATTTTAAACATGTTAAATGTTAATCTAACATGTTCATAGTGCCGATTATTCCATAAAATCCACCACTGATCATCTGTTTGTTGATTTGATGGTAGAAATAATTTGTGGTTTTGCCACTTGCAGTGGACAAATACAGCAGAAAGGCAATAGGAATAATTAGAGAGAGGGAATGGGATCAGAACATGTTGCAGGCCGGACTAGAACCTGCATTATGAGCACTACAGCTATAAAAAAAAAAAAACTGTGGTGGTGTTTTCTACTGGTAGCCATTGTATTTGCTCCCAGAGGTTCACCAGAGGCAAGCCATATCCTGTTTTGTGCAGTCAAGAAGTTGTGACCCTATCTGGAAACAGACCTTCCCAAAGGAGGCCAGCAGGGACACTAGGATCTCCCCCCAAGGGAAAATCCCAGTAGTCTACTCCCTTCAAGCCAATTTTTCCCATCAATAAATACCTCTGTTTTAATTTACACTGAGAGTCGTATTTCACAAATGTTTTCTAAAGGATTAGCAGAAGCATTTTATTTTGAGGTACATCGAAATAAAATCTAGCTGTAGTGCCTTTTGAAGACATGTTCTTATATAATGGTTGCCTTTTCAGGTCTGAGTGCAATACAGACGATATGATATTTATCTGACTTCTTCCTTTTCCCCCATTAAACAGTGGTTCAGTGTCTTGAATGTACAGTACAGATGAAAGAACATTTTAACTTTATTGTTGGAACAACAATGGAACTCAAATTTTGAATGCAATATAATGTATTAATAAATTTAATTTAAAAAGCAAGTATTTCAGTACTTTGTCAGCATACTGGGTGTGTTTGTAATATAACTTTCCGGGATCAAGTAGTAATTAAAATTTTCTCTTTTGTCTCTTTCTCATGGACATTTTAGTTCATTCCCTGGCTCGATATGTAACCATGAAACTGGCTTTATACCGATCATGGTGAACGGTCCGGGCCATTAAGATTTCCGATTTTTTATAAGTGTGACCTGCCGATAACGATTTTTGCCGATTCTGATTTTGTCTTTCTAGACGAATTGACGCTATACAAAAAACAAAACTCTCAAAATAAAGTGCTCTGTGATTGGAAAGATGTAGAAAAATTAACTGAAAGATTGTGCGTAGATAAAAATTGGCATGTTCCCACTACGTTTATAATTTTCCCCCCTAACCTTATAACATGTGTGATCGTTCACATCAAATACTTACATTGGTGTTCATAAGTCAGTTAAAATATAAGAATAGAGTGGTTGTTTTACATTCGTGTCAAACGCACTTGTCCACGCAGGGAAACAGATAGCTGCATCTGTGGCAATTAGAGTTATTACACAGACTTGTGCCAAAAGTAAGTACTTAATTTACCGCACAGTTCAAATGCAAAATAATTTTATAAGAGTATTTTTGAACATAATTGACTACATAATAAATGTGGTCAACTCATACCGTTACAGAACCAAAGCACACCATAGGATGTCGGCAAAAGAACTAGGTCATGAGTAGTCATTTAGGTCATTCATTCCCCTGATTCGGACAAACGGCGGATTCATTCACCACAAGGCAAGTGCCTGTTTAGCATTGGTTACATGTGATGGTAAGACAACGTGTATTGCATTCACTAAAACCACTGACAACAGACACACAGCGTTCGTCTTTGGCTTTGTTAACAAGTTTCGTTTCGAAATTGGCCCACAGTTCATTTTGTTTCTAAAATGTAAATCACTTTGTACTCTGTTAGGAACTACTATGGGATAAAACTCAGTGGGCACATTGAAATCGGATGATAGTCAGGAAACATAATCAGGATTATGTGTATGTATTTTACCATAATCTATAGAATAATAATAATAATATTGTTCATCACCTTATTAATATGGTCAGTATACTATTGGCAAGTTTTTTCAATCTAAAGTCGTCCAAAATTATAGTTATTATATTACTGAAATATTTTTCATCCGTTATATTTTTGTAACTGTACTTTTGAAGATTTTAAAGACTCTTACATTGTTTACTTGCGAGAATGTTTCGCATTAATGCAACCAACAGCAAGATGTCACTGGTAATCTTTTGTCATAATACATCTCTCTATAGATATATAAGATATTCGATTATATATATATATATCGGAATCTATATATTATATATATTGCATACTGAATTGTGTATTTGCATTTTTTTTCTCTTGTATTCTTTTAACCATATATATTAAAAATTTAAAGCCCTGTTATGATGGTGGGTGTCATTTCAGTTATGCAGATAGCCCAACCCAAATCCAGCTTTGTATACTAACTAGCTATTTTAGTTTACAACGACTAGATGATGGTTTACAGGCTCGCATTTCAGATGCACTAGCTTGACTCAGATAAGCTCTTAGATCGACCTTACGCCAGGGATTTTGGTTTAGGAGACACCACTTGGTGTCTCCCCTCGAATATGACTGTTCGAGGCTCTTTTGCTCCCCCCGTAATTCTGGTGGGACGGCAGTCATGCGGAAGAGGGGATGCTTGGAACAGGGCTATGCCTGACAATTGGCCTGTGTTTTTTGTGTGCTGGCTGAAGCCCTGCGGATAAGTAGCGGGGTCGCAATTTTTCGATATCGATACCGATACCTTGAATTCGATACCAGTTCCTGCACGATACTTTTTTTGATACCAATTTTATTAAATCAATTTTAACAAGATTACATTAACTAAAAAAATGGGTTTGAGTGGCAGCTGTTGATGTTTATACAACTCAAAGACCAGCTCCTGGCCACTGCACAAAACCAACGTAACCAACACAATAATCAGGCAAATAGTTTAATAAGCTCATGGCTTCAGTTTACACATTGTTAGGGCGAACAGTACCTAGTTAGGGTTCGTTTGTAAACGCATAGCTCTCCGAACAGCTCATCTGATTCTAGTTATTTCCACTGATTTACTGATGATCATGAGCAGCTTCCAGCGCTGTCGCTTGTGTTCTCTCCTTCTGATCACTGTCTGTCTCAGACGTAATAAGCATTTTGAATTTTAGCACGTTACGTTGCCAAAACAACATTATATTAAAGACAGTGCCCCGAAGGGGAACAGAGTCCGTGACAGCACAGGATGAAGCGTTATGTGTTGGCCAGTACAGCAGCGCACGTAAGACACTGACTCTATGGGACCCGTCTCCCTCTCTCCGGGCACACACCACACCCCACCACACCACATACATGCCAAAACTCTGGGCATTTGAACGTCCCTAGCCATCCTTAAACTAATAACGACAGCGCCAGATGTCACTAGCAATCAAATACCTCGCTCTCCCTATTGCCTAAACGGTCGTCCGTTAAATGCTTTGCTGTTCTGTTGTAAGTGATCTTAAGATTCCTAAATGCATCTACTTTCTGGAAGGCCAAATAAAGTGCTTTTGCATTTGCACTGAAACACACAGTGTTTCCCTGACATGGCTGCTTCAACACTACTGAGGTTCCTGAAACCACACCTTCTTTCTTAGCGTGCACATTTGGGCAGCATTATGCAAATATTTCCACATAGTGAGGGAGATCTGTGGGCTTGTTAGAACGAGCCGTTTTAGGAGGGTGTGGACAAGTTTTAACTTTTATAAAGAATATATCTTTGGTTTTGAGACGTTAGTCTTTGCAACTTCAGGAATCTTATCTATGCACAATCACCTTGACCCTCCAAAGAGAAAGAAGAACTTGAAATCGCATCATATGACCCCGTTAATTGCTATAATCAGTCCCCAGCTGCATCTACCACCATGAAACTGAAAACCGATTACCCAGTAACTTTGGTTTTGTAAGAACGTTTTTCTGCAGCGTCAGAAACCGACGAGTCTGGGTTCGCTCCCTCGGTGGACGTGGCAAATGGATCGCCTTATAATAGTACCACGCCCCTTAATATGTAAACTTCCACCAAGGCACCGGGGTAATTTTTTTAGATTTCGCACGCCAGCCCACGTGTACCGAGCCAGCCTAGAGGCCAATGCCGAAAGTTTCAGCAAAACATCTAACGTCGCCTTTGGCTGCAGAAGGAGCACAGAACACTATTTGATTCCCATCCTCGATGCGCAATAGAGCATGGTGTATTATTTTATTTAACTGTCTATTGCGCTCACAGCCACACAGTTGCCAGTTGTTTACCTTCATAGACATAACTGACTGTTTTTGTAACTCGTGTTTTTAACAAACTTGTGTGTGAATGAAAACTTAGTTTAATACTCACATGCTGTGACAGCCACTTTCTGTACGTGTGCCCGTTCGTTCGATCGTGGTGCACTCCAGAACCGGTATATCAGTATTTAAACTGATATGGTTTAAAATGCATGATTTCAGCGCTATAAACATGATAATCATAACGAAAACAGATGTTTTTTAGCAGGTCCAAGCTGTAATGGGACAGCCCTGTTCTGGAAAAGGGGGCGGGGAGCAGCAGCTCATTTGCATTTAAAGAGAAAAGCACGAAAAACAGCGTGTTTCTGCTTCCACTCAAAATAGGCATTTTCAAAATGATATAATAAATGATCTGTGGGGTATTTTGAGCTGAAACTTCACAGATAAATTCTGGGGACACCTGAGACTTATAATACATATTGTAAAAAGGGGCATAATAAGTCTCCATTAAATGGCCACAACCCCAACATGCGCATCCTCTGCGAAGGGCAGCCTACATAGGTTTAAATATCCAGACCCAATTTATACATAACAGTAAATATATATATTTGAAAACTCTTATTTGGATTTTTTTGACTTACTATAGTACTGTATGTTCAATGGGGTAATTGGTTATTAATTTATGGAGGGTTATCGATTGTATTATTTATTTTATAGTTTTATACTGTTTTCGTCTTTAAACGGTCACTAACCCTCTATTTGTTTTCATCGCAAGTCAATATTTTTAGTGCGCATTTTATTTTTATCAGATTTGTATCATTTATTTTTATATTTTTACACGCCTTCCTTTAACGGTCCCCACTGATCCCGGATCACTCCGTGCTGTTTTAGTTTCTGTTAAGTTTTTATTATTATTTAGGCTATTTGAATACATTTCTACTGATCCTCTAGCACTGTGGCCCTCTCCCTAAATCTCAAACACACCATGAGGCCAAAAGAGTCATTTACTGCGGACACATCTCTTATGACACCAGTCTTAATAAGAAAGCATGCGGTCATACAGCAGCTTACAGGAAGAGCAGTGCAGCCCAGCATCTGAGCCACTGAGAAATGACAGGAATGTATCACTCTGCGAGAGGACAGCTATTTCAGCTCCACACAGAGCCAAAACCATTTGGCACTTCATGAAGAGGATGACTTGTTTTTGTCCTGCTAACAGTCAACAACTCAACCCAAAAGACAGACACCCATATATTTATCTTGGGTGTTAAGCCTCTCAAAGCAATTCACTAGTTTGCTGGTTTAGTCAAATAAGAACGATTGTTTTTTGATTGCGCCTCTTCTGAATAACTATATTATAGATTTATGAATTTTTAGATATAAATGTGCAACGGCATTTCTTAAAAACAGCCAAATAACATAAGCAGACATTTTGTAAAACAATAACTATGCTAATTATTTTCACTCAGGCAAACACACAGCGACTTTCCAAGGCAATAGCGCCATCTTGTGGTACTTTCTCAATAACGCTGCCCAAATATTTAATAGAACTGCATTTTGTCTCTTTCAGGTGCCACGGTGTTTTCCTGTGAGTATGTGAGGAATTAGAGGATTTTCCCCAGTATAATTATTATAAGTATAAAGGATAAAACATTGTTGGGAAAAAAATGGTGCCTAAATATTTATAACTAGCCTATATGGAAACACTTAAGCAATATCAGCTGTGATTTTGTCATTAGGCTCTATTATATTCAGTATCACAGCACTGTTTCGGGCTAAATGGGTTAGTTCGCATGTTTCTTGCCCGCCAAATAAAATAGTTCCCATTTTCAAAGAAGCCAAAGCATCGAGCCTGAATATGAATGTGACCAAACAACGCGTAGATGAAAACACGGTCTGGAGTACAGAATATGAGTGGAGCGGAGCGACAGAGATTCCTCCTTCCCCGGTCAAAGCGTTCCAGTATTACTTCTTTTTCAGATCCATTCCAGGTTTTCCTTTTAATAAACAATCAAACGCTCAGTGGTGTTTATTTTCGGCTAATATGGCGGCAATGTTGTTGTTTTTTTGGATTAATTGTGAATTGGATTAGACTAAAAAATATCCTTTGAGATGGTATATGGCAAAAAATCATTCAAAACCTTCATTAAAATCACTGTGCTGTTACTGTAGCAGTGCCACACAAAATATTACAACATATAGCTCAAATCACCACAAAAGGTTTATTCAAGGAGGAGATACAATTCAAACACGGTTTGTATTTTCAACAGTTCCAAAAAATCAATGTAATTTGACATCAAATATATTATTTACCAATGATGCTGCTGTAGCTGTACAATATCTGTCTCTTTGTTATGTCAACATGGTGTATGAAAATGATTTGGTTACACAGACAGTCTATTCAATGAATTCAAATCTGTGACTATTTACTATATCGATGCACTACTACATCAAAACATAGCTTTATTTATTTAGTGTGATACTGGCACCAAAATGGTCATAACAATACTACTAGTCATACTCCAGAAAATCTCATTTAAATAGTCGAGATCTGTTTCAAATGCACATTATATACCACAGCACTCTGGACATGGTTTCAGGCAACAATTCAGTCATGTTTTACTGGACATTACAGATAACATTGGACAGACCCAGATAAACCTATGAAGAGTCTATCCATTCTAACCTTTACATAGAAATGGAAACAGATGAATCATTGCAGAGGATATCGTAATACAAATACTGAGACTTTTATCTTGTTCCCAAATTTGTTAATGTAACAAACAGTTTATATTTCTCTCACAAGCACTTCATTTTCTCAGAAACATGCAGTTAAACGCACTGTTGGAAAGTCAGAATATTCTGCACAGTTAAAATGTAGATGATATAAAAATACCTGCCTGAATATCTGTCAGTGTTGATTTAAAATAACTAGCACTTGAATCAATGGTCAGTGTTTGGATTTAAATGCCAGGTTGATATTTAGATCTAAACTCTTAAAGAACATAAAAAACGAAGATAAATAAAGTCACTCTATCATTAGAGGGAGAGGAAGTAAATACAGTTTTTGACACAATGAGTGTTTCCTCTGATCTGTATGTACACACGTATCACAAAAACTTATTTTGTCATCCATCCCTCAAAATAACAGAGAGATGACCTTTTAGAATTGACTAAATGAGAGCACTATTGGAGGAGCAGCAAAATAACATACCTGCAGATCCCATCGGTATAAATGACATAAATATATGTATATTACAGTGGGGGAAAAAAGTATTTAGTCAGCCACCAATTGTGCAAGTTCTCCCACTTAAAAGATGAGAGAGGCCTGTAATTTTAAACATAGGTATACCTCAACTATGAGAAAAAAAATGAAAAAAAAAAATCCAGAAAAGCACATTGTAGGATTTTTAAAGAATTTTATTTGCAAATTATGGTGGAAAAAAAGTATTTGGTCAATAAAAAAATTTCATCTCAATACTTTATATACCCTTTCTTGGCAATGACAGAGGTCAAACATTTCTGTAAGTCTTCACAAGGTTTTCACAAAATGTTGCTGGTATTTTGGCCCATTCCTCCATGCAGATCTCCTCGAGAGCAGTAATGTTTTGGGGCTGTCGCTGCGCAACACGGATTTTCAACTCCCTCCAAAGATTTATGGGGTTGAGATCTGGAGACTGGCAAGGCCACTCCAGGACCTTGAAATGCTACTTACGAAGCCACTCCTTCGTTGCCCAAGCGTTGTGTTTGGGATCATTGTCATGCTGAAAAACCCAGCCACGTTTCATCTTCAATGCCCTTGCTGATGGAAGGAGGTTTTCACTCAAAATCTCACGATACATGCCCCATTCATTCTTTCGTTTACACGGATAAGTCGTCCTGGTCCCTTTGCAGAAAAAACAGCCCCAAAGCATGATGTTTCCACCCCCATGCTTCACGTAGGTATGGTGTTCTTTGGATGCAACTCAGCATTCTTTCTCCTCAAACACGGCAAGTTCTATTTTGGGTTTATTGACCAGTATGGACATGTCCAATCCTCTTCTGGATCATCCAAATGCTCTCTAGCCAACATTCAGACGGGCCTGGACATGTACTGGCTTAAGCAGTGGGACACGTCTGGCACTGCAGGATTTTGAGGCGCAGTGTGTTACTGATGGTAGCCTTTGTTACTTTGGTCCAGCTCTCTGCAGGTCATTCACTAGATCCCCCCATGTGGTTCTGGGATTTTTACTCACAGTTCTTGTGATAATTTTGACCCCAAAGGGTGAGATCTTGCGTGGAGCCCCATATCGAGGGAGATTATCAGTGGTCTTGTATGTCTTCCATTTTCTAATAAGTGCTCCCACAGTTGATTTCTTCACACCAAGATGCTTACCTATTGCAGATTCAGTCTTCCCAGCCTGGTGCACGTCTACAATTTTGTTTCTGGTGTCTTTGACAGCTCTTTGGTCTTGGCCATGTGGAGTTTGGAGTGTGTGACTGTTTGGGGTTGTGGACGGGTGTCTTTTATACTGATAACGAGTTCAAACAGATGCCATTAATACAGGTAACCAGTGGAGGACAGAGGAGCCTCTTAAAGAAGAAGTTACAGGTCTGTGAGAGCCAGAAATCTTGCTTGTTTGTAGGTGACCAAATACGTATTTTACCGAGGAATTACCACTTAATTCTTTAAAAATCCTACAATGTGATTTTCTTCCTCATTTTGTCTCTCATAGTTGAGGTATACCTATGATGAAAATTACAGGCCTCTCTCATCTTTTTAAGTGAGAGAACTTGCACAATTGGTGGCTGACTAAATACTTTTTTGCCCCACTGTACATATACATATAAGAGCCATAGTAACATCCACCCAAACGCATATTTCCCAAACCCCATAAGTGCAAACAAAATCTTCCAGGCTACGTGTATCTCATGCCATGGAAACTGATTATGGCTCTTTCAAAACATGGAGTGAGAAATCATATACTATATACAACCAGTAGAAATCTCACAGCAACTAATTAACCAGTTAACATGACAGACCAGAACTTGAGCGGGGGTCCGTCTGAAGGCAGGGTTGACCTTTTGTAATGGTAAACCCGGGCTCGGATGAGAGACACTGGTGTAGTGAAGAGAGATTGTAGGTCAGAGGTGAGGCGGGACGGTCTGTAGGGCGTCCTTGGCAGTGCGGTGTACATTAACATTCTAGGAAGAGAACAGAAAACTATTATATTGCTGGGTTTTTTTCTTTTCAAAAACAACCTGTGATCTTGAAAAATAACCTAATTTCTGCTTTTTTCTTTTTTTTTTAACTGGTACTGGCAAACTTGTTTTAAACAGCGCACACACACATACACACGTGTAAAACAATAAATCAGCATGGAGGTCAAAGGTCATGGGACCAAAGGTGAGGTGATATGATTTTAAAAATCTGATATGATTAACTCAATATCTCCATCCTGATTCTAACCTTTGACTTCAGGTCAAAGTCCATTGACATAAATCACATTACTGCCCTTTCTCGCAGTAATATCATCTTGTTTTTCTGTCATATTCACGTTACATCATTTTTGGTTTGCAAATTTTGCAGTGTGGTGCCGTTATGTTTTACAAGCTGTTCTGTCTTCGTTCTTCAGTGACAGACAGTATTGTGGGTGAATGTAAAGAGAGACAGGATTTCACTATTCAAATACATTTTATTAGCATCGCAAATAGGCATTACAGTAGAGATTTCTCCTCCTTCTTAGTTACCAGAAGAACAGAGTTATACATCATAACATTCCTTAGTGTTTAAAAAAAAACTGAAAGTTTACTATAAACTTAATAATTAATGTGTAATAATAATTGGTGGGTAAAAAAAAATCTAAAATTACCTACAATTTCTTTCCAAGGCTCTGCTTCATCAAAATTTGACCATTGTTATATACATGCTACACATTCTATGAAGTGATGAATCATTAAGAAATAATGTCAAATTAACCAGCCAAAACCCTATCAAATTTACATATGCATTACCTTGTGCACCATAAATAAATATCGCATGCTACTGGAGTGACTGGTGTTTTCATAGCAGCAGTTACATTCATGTGCAGCAGGAACTGAAAAACATCAGTGCGTGTTTATGATAAAGTGCAATTTAGTATTGGCACGTCGTCAAAGAACACAGGAACACATAGTGAATTAGTTCATAAAAAAAAAAAAAAGTGAATTCCGTACATAATCAGAGTTCTTCACTTCGGAGCTGTAATTCAAAATGATTTGATTTACTGGGCGGTAAAACATTTCCCCTGATTTTAGGAAATACAGTAAATACATTTAGGAATGTAAGAATGTCTACATTCCTAAGAAAGGGGAATGGGATAATGGTGTGTGAGAAAGAGAGGGAAGGGGAACTGTCAGTGATGATCTGGCACTGTTAACAAAGCCTCTTCCGGCAGCCGTGACACATCTATGTTCTGTTTGAAGCAAACACAGGGAATGACGTCACACATTAACAGATGAGGTACATAGGTGACGACGATGTAACAGAACTAGGGATGTAACGATTAACCACGAGCCAGTTGAAAATCGATTCAAATACGTGACGATTCAAATCGGTTGAGATGCTAAACAAATCGCGATTAATTTAGGGGTAGGAGTTTATATGAATGTATGTCTGAGGGGAACTTACTGTCTTTAGAAAAGTTTAGATGGTATTTTTTCTTGTCATCTTGCCTCTGTATAATGCATATTAAAGTTCATAAGTGCAGCGCTACTTTGTTTACAGCGGAAACGCTTTAAGCGCCACCTGCTGGCAGAGAGTGAATCTGCATCTCGTTCAGCTCGTCTGCTGTTTCGATATTTTTATGCAGTTTCACAAATCTGAAGTCAAACCATTCTGTTTTTGCTTAAAATTTCTAAATTATACTATCTAATTTAGATGAAAAACTGCTCATGTTGCATGTATGCAGCATCTTTGTTTGGATCATGATTAAAATGCAGTGGTTGCCTCTAATTTTAAATGGAAAGAGCACAAGCAAAGCCTTAGTTTGTTTATATGAAGAGAATTATTTTATTTGTGTTACTTATTTGGTTTGGGGCTTGTTTTAAAATTTCAATTTAGTTTTGTTATTTAAATAATATTTCAATTTTGTCATTTAGCAGACGCTTTTATCCAAAACGACTTACAAATGAGGAACAAAATCGAGCAATCAAAACCCAAAAAGAGTAATTATATGCTATAAGTGCTATATTAGCATATTATTATAGTGTTATATTTAAATTTCACAAAGAAACGTGGAGCATTTTGTCCAAGCAATAATAAAAGAATCTCGAATAGTCTTGAATCTCATTTTGTTAAAAAAGAAAGCGTGAAATCAAAATCGTGAATCGAATCAAATCGTGAGTTGAGTGAATCGTTACATCCCTAAACAGAACCGTGAAAAACTTGCATCAGTTCACACGCGTATCAAGATGACAACAAGACCGAAACGATGAGTGGTTACACTTTATTTTAAGGTGTCATTGTTACAGTGTAATTATTCATTTAAGTACTGAATAATATTAATTAAATACATGTACTTACTATATAGTTAGGGTTAGGATTAGGGTTTGGCTTAGGTTACTTGCATGTAATTATGCATAGTTAATTTGTTATTATTATAGTAGGTACATGTGTAACAAGGGCACCTTAAAATAAAGAGTGGTCCCAGTGAGCTTTGCTTAAACTCAAACATAGACAGGACTAGTGCTGGACAGATTATTTATAAATTGTATAAATATAAAATTATATCACAAAAATTGTAATTAGAAACAAACAAACAAGTACCTTTACACATTTTACAGAATATAATCAGACTACTTTAAGATTACTTTGACCCAACTTGTTTTATGACGGTCAATTTGATAGGTATAATCTTGTACTATATTATATAAAAAATACAAAATTATTATTTTTAAACCATTACACTACATCAGGGGTTCCCAAAAAGTGGGTTTGCGAAGAAACTGCAGAGGTTGTAAGGTAATATGCTAAAATATTAAATCATGAAAAATGGAGGCTTTTTAAAATGAAACATTGTATTACAAAGATAGTTAGGTGATTGTGTGCCATTGGGTGAATAAGTTGTATCATGTATCACAGAATTGTAAACATAATATAATCTACAATTCAATTTTTGAAATTGATTTTGGAAGCCAGATTCTATTAACAGTTTGTAAATGTAAAAATGACAAAAATACACATAGAAATGACTAGATAAGTATGTAGTAGATATACATAACATAATGACTAAAAATACTATTAAACAGAATATATATATATATATATCTATATATATATATATATTATAGATAGTATGGGGTGTGTGTATATTCAAATTGTTAATAAAACCTAAATAGTATCTCAGTAATAATAAAATAACCCAGCACTGGACAGGGAAGAAATGAAAAAGCATCAGTACAGAGAAAATTTGTGAACCCCCAAAAACCGTGAATTGTAAACTGACATGCTACAGTACATCCTAATAATGCTAGTAGGTAAAATCATCAGTGAACTTTCATGTGACAGCTGAGGCTCAGGAGACCTCAAAGCTTAATCACTTTATTATACAGAAGAGCTCTCAAGCATAACTGCAGACTGACTGCACACTTTCCCTTAAGAGAAAACAGGCAGAGAGGCTTTTTAACCACTGAACTGACTGACATGCTCAGTGGCTGTGTGTTTGTGAGTCTTACCGATGGTCTGTCTCTGTGTGTATTCACAGCATCCACGTTCAAACAGACTGACTCCACCTTACAACCTGAAGACCCAGAATGATTCACAATCAAGAGCGGAATAGTGTCATTAAAAGAATAATGTCCAGGTTAGTTAAGAAAGGGTGTCTTACCATAGGCCATCGGCGTTAACTTCAATACTGTGTGTAGAGGGCATTTCAGGTAAGGCAGTTCCTCTGCAGGAAATTACAAAACACACCAAACAAGTAGACTTTAGATTAGATTTTAAATGCGTTAATCATCAGTGCACTTCAGTGCAAGTGAACTGTGATTTAAAAAGATGCAAGCTCTTCATGGGTGGTGTCATGGTGGTTATTACCTGCAGTCTTGTCCAGAAAGTAGGCCAGCAGGCATCTCATGACCGCTTGATGACAGATGACCAGAACGTTCTCCTGCCGCTCTAACTCCATGATCACCGGCTCCAGCCGCTGGACCAAGTCTTCATAAGACTGTGAGGAGAATACTCGATTACAACACTGTTCCATTTGCTATATAATGATCACATCACAAAAGGGGCTGGATAAAATCAGCAGCTGGCATGAAAAATCAAGTGATACTACACTGAACATTTGTACTTTGAAAAGTTCATTTGTCACACAACAGAACTCTTGAAGTGAACTGCAGAAAAGCTAGGATGTGATTAAAATAGTGAAAATATACAATCATTACACATAATATATAATTATAAAATAGAAACACAGAGAATATAAAATGAAATAAAATAAATATTGAACTGGAAATTAAAAATGTTGCCTTGGCAACTAACTGAAATAAAAAAAAATACTAAAATTACTAAAACTGAAAAAAGAAAGCTATAAATTGCTCAAATTAAGATAAATAGAAAAATAAATAAAAAACTAATAAAATGAAAAAAGCACAAAGTTATAGTTATTAAATCTTGAACTACAAGTAAGATTAAAACAAAATGTAAAAAAAAGCTAATTCAAAATAGTATTTATTATAGGTGTGTGGGGTGGTGTGTGTGTGTGTGTGTTGTGTGTGTGTGTGTGTTAAGGATATATTTTTACCTACAATTTTACACAATCTGGTACAAGATTCTTAAAATCCAAAAATCAATCTTTCTATTAATCTTTGCATTTTTATCAATGGACATGAGATGATTTTCACTACATTTTGACCATTATATAAAAAAGCTAATTATATTTAGTGGTTTGAGACCTACTATTAAACAATGTTTTGATATTGCACAGTTGCCATTTTCCCATTAGTTAAAAAAATATGTTCACAGAAACCTTTCTGGTAGCACATTATTTTACAGTCCTGTTCCGCATGTATACTATGTACTTATCATAGTAATTACAGTGAGAGGTTAATAACTAAGCACTAACCCTGAACCTACACCTAAGCCTAACCCATGTAGTTACCTTATTTTACCCCAGTACTTTCTTAGATAAGTACACATACTGTAAAATAAAGGTGCAACCACCTTTCTCATTGATACTGAATCAAAACTGATATAAGAATGATACACAGTCCTAAAACACACACCATTATGTACAGTACTGGAATAACTGCATGCAAACTTAAACACAAGTCACAAGGACCTTGCACCCAGTCTTTATCTAATATATTGAGAACATTGTGGTCCTTTAATGCTCTCTGAGTAAACAGGTTTGAGATATTGATCTAAATGAGAACTGCTTGCTCTGAAGAACAGACACGCTCACAACCTGACAGATGAGAGGAGCAAATGGAAGTGTGTATGTGCGGGCTGAGGGTAATGGTGTGTGATGTGCTCGGTCAAAGTAATAACAGCTCGCAAAAACAAGTGAAATAACGTCAATTAGGCCTTTTTGGAACAATGTCAATGCAGCCTAAAAACAGACTTGTTTACTCCATTTCAGAGTATTTAGCTGGTGAGCAATCCTGAGGATAATGGCTAACAGAGAGCCTAGCAATCAGCAACAGTTATTTGATGGTTGTTTAATGTGCTCAAGTGTAAGTAAAAGCTGTTTGTTGCCAAAGGGACAAAAAAAGAGCAATACAAACACTAAAGGATAAAATATCAATGCTAAAAAACATCTCGCTATCATGTATAATACCATTAACCCTTGTGATATCAATTAAAATGAAATGCAACCTTTTGAATGAAAACTGATCTGATGTAAACAGACCTCTCCTTTGGGATAGCGATAACGATATTTGTCCTGGTCTCGTAATGCAAACTCCAGTGGATATCTCTGCTGGATCTCCTCATACGTGAGCTCCTCACAAACACCCTAAACACACACAGATTGAAGAGTCAAGTAACACAATATCCCTAAAATAAAGACAAAGCTTGTTTTACGTTCAGAAATAAGAGACTTACGGCATCAATCTCATTGAGAGCTTTCCACTGTTCGTATGGCACTCCCACAGCTTCTGCCGTCTGTATGGTCCTCTTCATCTGACTCGTCCACACCTTCAAATCATGGATATTCTGCGACTGGATAAACTGGCCCAAAGACTTAGCAAACTGAGAGGGACAGTGAAAAAAACTGAGGTTTAAATTATTACCTAACACTAAAGAAACATATATTCTTTGAAAAGGTCTAAGACACCTGATCTAATTAAAACAGAGAGAAGCAGGACTTTCTGCTCAAAGTCATTTGTCCAAAACTCATTTTCAACGATACAACTTAAAAATGTATGGTGCTACTGATAATAATAAGCTGATAATCTTTAGCATATTATGGCCAATATCTGGGGGGAAAAACATATTTAAACTAATGTTCCTGTGGCTCAGTGGTTAGAGCATTGTGTTGGCAGTGCAAAGGTCGTGGGTTCAATTCCCAGGGAACACACATACTGATAAAAAAATGTATAGCCTGAATGCACTGTAGGTCGCTTTGGATAAAAGCGTCTGCTAAATGCATACATTAATTTTTTTTTATTTTTTTTTAACTAAAATCAATAATTTTAATTGCATTTACAAAGTGTTTCACTTAGAATTCACCATTCATTTCTGGACCATGGGTATTTGAAGATTAAATTATTATAATATATAATGTTTATCATTATGTCCATTTTTCTACACTACCATTAAAAGGTTTAAGGTTAATATGATTTTAATGTTTTTGAAAAAAAAACATATTTTCCTCTTATGCTCACCAATGCTGCCTATATTTAATAAAGATATATTAAAAACAGCAATATTGTGAAATATTAAAATTTAAAATAACAGTTTTCTATTTTAATATAATTTATTCCTGTGATGGCAAAGCTAAATTTTTAGCATCTAAACTAAAGTGCAGGTCCGTGATCCTTCAGAAATAATTCTAATATGCTGATTTGGTCAAGAAATATTTCTTTTTATTATCAATGTTGAAAACAGTTGTGCTGTTAATATTGTTGTGGAAACCATGATGCATGTTTTTTCCCCAGAATTCTTTGATGAACAGTTTAAATGAACAGCATTTATTTGACAAATCTTTTATAACATTATAAATGTTTTTACTGTCCTTTTTGATTAATTTAAAGAACACTCCACTATTTTTGAAAATAGCTCATTTTCCAACTCCCCTAGAGTTAAACAGGTGAGTTTTACCATTTTCGAATCCATTCAGCCGATCTGCGTAATATCATGCGCTGCGCCCATGGTACGGCAGCAAAGTTCTTTGCTTATTACGCCGGAATGAGAGTATAGTTCCTAGCCATATCGGCCTAGAAAAGCTACAGCTAAAAGTGCTACCGCCAGACCCGGAGATCGGCTGAATGGATTCGAAAATGGTAAAACTCAACTGTTTAACTCTAGGGGAGTTGGAAAATGAGCCTATTTTCAAAAATAGTGGAGTGATCCTTTAATGAGTCCTTGCTGAAAAGTAATAAAAAATAAAAATTACTCCAAACTTTTAAACAGTTGTATATAATAGCATTAGAATTTTATTATGATACAATAATATTTTTCTGTCCTGATTTAATTAGTTTTACATGTTATTTCAAGACCGTCAAGCCTCAAGCCATTTTTGTGCTTGTTAGTTACACTAAAAATGATCAGTCAATGCAAACAGGCCTATACAGCTTACCTCCTTTCCCCTGGCCGAGAGCCCTGAATCTCCACCGATACGACCTTTGATGTTCAGATCACTCTCTCCATGCCGGCACAAGTAGATGGAGCGGGGCGTGATGTGGATATTCATGAGGTAGTACACTATTCGGCTCTGTATGTGGTCCTGCACCCGGTTCACCAGGTACCGCCGCCCCACATCAATGATCTTAATAAACGAAAGGTCCCTGAACACACCAAAAAAAAAAAACAGTGTGAAATTCATAGATTCATAGTTTGGATTCAGCAGCACCGAAATGGCATTTACCTGTCCAGTTCCTCATCCAGTGGCTGATAAGAGTTCTCATAACATTTTATCCTCTTCATAAAGTCTGCGACGGCCTCTTCTGTGTTACAGTGTGTGTAGTCTGGACTGCCCAACTTCACTTGCTGAACACCAAGACCACCAATTTAGACAAAAAAACAACGTAAGATAAAGGTATTGAAGATGTTCTGCAGTTCTGAGACTTACCACAATGTTCTCGGCAATAACATCCGGGTCTTCACACACAGATTCCACAAAGAAAACCTGAGGGGTGTGAAAAGAGTGTTTTAAAAGAGCGAACAAATGAGAAACACAGCTTAGATGAATGATCCCATATCCAGCACCTTGAAACCATTCTGCTCTGCAAATCTGAGGATCGTCTCCCTCCTTTCTCTTGTTGTGTTTGTGGCATCAAAAACCTAAAGATTGTAAAGCAAAATGGGTACATGCATACAAAAAGGAACTGTTACATTGCAACTGAAGTACTTGAGCACAGTATTTTTACCCATATGAGATTCTATATTCTATACACATTGTGTTCAAATTATGTTTTCTTACCGCCACCTGGCCGCCTTCGTCTGTGAGGAACTGCCGTACATCATTGAGAGCTGCCAATGCACACTGCCTAGAAGAGACAAAAAAAAAAATCACATGAGCTTCTAAGCATTTTTTTTTTTAAACTAGCAGTTTCATTTCACATTCTGAATGGTTGCCGCTGATAAAAATCAATGTCTTACTTCCTGATTTTAAGCCCCTCTTCATTGTCTGGCCGAAAGAACTCAAAGGATTTGTAGATCTTCACACATTCACGTCTGTACTGCCCAACGTTAAACTCTGCGAAGTTAAAACACCAAGACAAGTCAATTTCTGGATGAGCAAAACATCTGTAACAACAAACTCATGGCCAGCATTTCAAGTCACAAATATGCATTTGACCTTTTGTTGGAACATCAATCCAGTTGAGGTAGCGTGTCAGTTTCTTGGAGATGTAGGTCTTTCCTCTGGCTGGTAGACCAACAGTTACTATAAGTGTGGGGCAGTTGGTCATGCATACTGAAAGACAAAAAAACAGCAGCTCATAAAAAAACTAAGCAGAGATGTGTAACAATAATATTCTTCCTATATACTGCAGGTGAACTGTCGATCATCACACCATATGGTGTAAAGAACTGAAATGTTTTAATCTATGTGCAGTTAAGGTGACCTTTTTATTGCTTTAATAAAATCTGTGAGTTGTCATTGTAGAGCATAAGTCATTTCGGTATCTCCTCATCGAACTGCATATTATCATATCAACTTCCACATAGTCCTGCAATTTAAAATGGGTGAAAATGATATGTTTCTGATCACTGTACACAAAAATACTCCAACATTTAAATTAGTACAGCTTTTTAGAGGTGAAACTACAATTTCTTTAACAAATCAAAAACAGAGCAATTTTACAAAAGCAATATTTAGCTGTTGAAATATTTTCGAGACAGCATAACTGATCATGTAGAGATGAAAATTGTATTTTTATTATAGAAATTTCCATGAATAACTTTGACTGGCTTAGAAAACATCATTTTAAAATTCCCTTATATTTCCAGGTTTTCCATAATCATGGGAACACTTAATATATATATATATATGAAATAATGGCACTGTAAATATTTTATATATTCAAGTATATATTTATTATTAATAATAATATACTATATTTATAGTATGTTTTAATATGCACATACTAGTGCACAATTTAAATTGTTATTACTAAACGCTATATAGGCTACAAATATAAATATAACTCGTAATCATCCATTTTAATTCATGAAATTTAGTCTATTTGACATGTTTGATTAAAAACAATTAAATGCAATCAAACAAAACGCTTCTAGAATTATTTAAGTCCAGCTCAAACCATCGTTAAATTGTATCGCCATATAAGCTTTGCATCAGAAAGCCTCTTTAACCCGCATCTGACTCCAGCATCAGTGTCCGGTTCTCATCCTTTCATCCATACTTACCCTTCCTTTGACTAATGTGTCTGTCTGGAAGCCGTTAGTGGAGGATGGCACCCATATTTTCTTTAAAGGATTCTGTGTGAGCTCTCGGGTTAGACTGTTACCGCTTTGCTCCGTGCTGTCCTCTGTTGCATTCATTTTACCGTCGTCTCTACACACAAGCGTCTATAACCATTAGTGAGGACTAAAGACGGCGCTGAACAATAACTGCTAGAGAACAACACTTCCGTAACAGCAGCGGGAAATGCGCACCTACTACACATTACCGTAATGCCTGGTGTATTTTTACATAGTGATTGATTAACATGGACAAATACACGGTGATTAGGACATACATAATAATCCAAAAATAAGTGTTTAAGCGGCTTGGTCTATACAACAGTCTAAATTTGAATACTTATATAATATTTCAAAAATAACTGGTGAAATTTTTATTTTTTTAATGTAATTTGTCTCGTGGTGTCTGTTACTTTAGATGAACTAATCATAGTCGTTTAAGGTTGCTGAATCTCCAAAGTATTTTCATTTGTTTGTAAGTTTTTTTATTATTATTAAAGTTATTATTAAATTATTATAAGTGAACAAATGTCTCCAGTAAGACGAAAAAATCGTCCTGAGCAGAGGTTGTATGAATTCTTGGCTTACTTTATACAAACTATTAAAGATTTTACATGTGTACCAAAACCTGAAGGTTGATATTAGTATAATTACAGTATAATAAAAGGCATTTCGCTTCCTCAAAAAAAAGTAATAAATATCAAGCAGGCGACAGATCGAACATTAGAAAGCCTTGTACAACAGGTTTTCAGCAATGAAGAAATTCCCAGGGACATTGATGCATCACGTATGAGACAGCAGGGCTGCGTTCAGCCCCGACAAAAACGGTGCAAAACGTTTTTTTAAACGGAAACGGTGGTGCATTGAACACCCCGTATAAATATGTGTTTAATACGCCAAAAATGTCGATGGTACAGTCATTGCTCTTGCCGTCCAGAATAAAAGAGAACATCACAATCAAATGAAGGGATTTGTGGAAACTGTGGTTTCTAATTATTGTGATCTTACATTTGCCTCGCATTTCAGGATGAAAAGACAAACATTTCAGGTGAAGGATAATCCACTTCTTACCTCCAAGACTGTGTTAAGACCTATATGACCTTATTATTTTTATTGTGAGTATTAGGCTTATCATTATTGCTGATCACTGTTGTTGTGCTATGATATTGTAATATTTACCATTATATAATCAGAGGAGTATAGAAAAGTTTATGAAAGTATCACTACATAATACAATAGCAAAATATATAAATATGTATAGTATTTTTATGTTACGTTAATCAGTATTTAGCACACCTTCCATCCTTTTCCTTCACTTCCGGTTTTTCCTAAGGAAAGGATATGGACCAGAAGGCATTGCAATTACTAAATGATACTGTATTTAGACAGACTTAAAGAAGTTCCAGATCTATACTTGTGCCCTTATTATTTCAGTTATTTTGCCTTTAATGTAAATAAACATGTGCAAACAATATACTTGCTTTTGTGAATTTATTTTGATGTTAATTACATTGTGCGAGCTGTCTATTTACTTTAATAAATCTTTATATATTGATAATCTCTTTAATACCGCGTGGTTTATATACATGTTGCTGCTGATTGGGCTGACATGTCTGACACACCCACCAAACAAGAGAAAAACGCATCTCAAACCCCGTTGCACAACGTTTCCAGGAAACATGTCGTTCAAACCGGAAACCGTAGCAAAACGATGCACACCGGTTTGAGCTTGAACTTGCCCCAGGTTTTACGATTGTTCTGAAAACAGCGCTTGTCCGACGCACCCCCGTGTGGTAACTGGACATATATATGAGGTTTTGCTGGACATTGGTGTCGGGGGAGCTGTGGCGCTGATCAAGCGCTTCAGGACGCGCAGACGGGGCCGGCGCGCTCGTCAAGCTCAGACAGCGCGGATTCAGAACGCCGTTGCCGAGCATCCAACTGGCGAACCTCCGCTCTCTACCCAAAAAAACAGACGAACTCCTTCTGCTCTCCCGGACAAATAAGGATTTTTCAAAACTCTGCTGCTCTGTGTTTCACGGAAAACTGGCTGAAAGACGCCATTCCGGACAGCGCGTTGAGTCTCCCGGGCTGTCAGCTGTTCAGAGCAGATCGCGACGCAGAATCAACGGGAAATCACGCGGCGGCGGGACATGCTTTTGCATCAATGAGAGGTGGTGTACAGATGCAACTGTGTTAAAGAAGATGTGCTGTTAAGATCTAGAAGTGCTCTTCATTAACTGTAAGCCGTTCTACTCGCCGCGGGAGTTTTGCTCGTTCATTCTCGTCAGTGTCTACATCCCTCCGCAAGCGCACGTGAGCTCCGCTATACAACAACTCGCTGATCAGATCACAGAGACAGAGAACAACACCCGGACTCTGTTTTAATCATTCTCGAGGGACTTTAATAAAGCCAATCTCTCCCGTGAAAAATACAGACAGCACATCACATGTCACACCAGAGACAGTAATATATTGGATCACTGTTACACCACAATAAAGAATGCATATCACTCTGTCCCACGAGCAGCTTTGGGGCTCTCTGATCACTGCTTGGTTCATCTTATACCGACCTACAGGCAGAAAATAAAATCAGCTAAACCTGTATTAAGGACTGTAAAAAGATGGACTAATGAAGCAGAGCAGGATTTACAAGCGTGTTTTGACCTCACTGATTGGAGCGTATTTGAAGCTGCTGCCACCAATCTGGAAGAGCTCACAGAGACTGTAACATCTTAAATCAGTTTCTGTGAAGACATGTGCATCACTACCAGGACTCATCTAAACTTACAACAATGACAAACCATGTTTCACTGCAAAACTCAGACAGCTCCGTTAGGCCAAAGAAGATGCTTACAGGAATGGGGATAATGTCTTGTATAAACAGGCCAAATATATACTGGAAAAGGAGATCAGAGTGGCAAGAGGAATTATTCTGAAAAAATAAGGATTAAATTATCTTCCAGTGACTCGGCATCAGTGTGGAAAGTCTAAAAGAGATCACCAACTACAAGACACCATCCCCCAGCACTGCGGAGAATCAACACATGGCAGACGATCTGAACGAGTTCTACAGCAGGTTTGAAAAAACACCACACACCCGCCCTGAACACCTCTCCACAAAACCATTCACACCTCCAGCAACCCCCACACCTGCAATTCAGATCAGCAAAGAAGAGGTGCGCCAGGTCTTCCGGAAGCAGAAAAGGAGAAAAGCACCAGGCCCAGACTGTGTTACACCAGCCTGTCTGAAATCCTGTGCTGACCAGCTGGCCCCCATCTTCACACAGAGCTTCAACAGATCACTGGAGCTGTGCAAAATCCCTTCATGCTTCAAACGCTCCACCAACATCCCCGTCCCAAAGAAACCCAAAAATACTGGACTTAATGCTACAGACCTGTGGCTCTAACGTCTGTGGTCATGAAGTCGTTTGAGAGACTGGTGTTGGCCCACCTGAAGGACATTATTGGACCCTTGCTGGATCCTCTTCAGTGTGCCTACAGAGCAAAACAGGTCTGTGGACGATGCAGTAAAAATGGGACTGCATTATGTTCTGCAACAACTAGACAGACCAGGGACTTATGTGAGAATCCTGTTCATGGACTACAGCTCGGCATTTAACACTATCATCCCAAACCTCCTACTGCCCAAACTAAATCAGCTCTCCGTGCCCACCTCCGTCTATCAGTGGATCAACAGCTTCCTGACAAACAGACAGCAGCTAGTGAGGCTGGGAAAATACACATCCAGCACCCGTACGATCAGCACTGGAGCTCCTCAGGGTGGTGTTCTCTCCATGCTCTTCTACCTGTACACCAACGACTGCACCTCTAAAGACCCCTCTGTCAAGCTACTGAAGTTTGCAGACGACACCACACTCATGGCCTCATTCAGGACGGTGACGAGTCTGCTTACAGACAGGAGGTCGAGAAGCTGGCTGTCTGGTGCAGTCTCAACAAACTGGAGCTCAACACGCTCAAAACAGTTGAGATGATCGTGGACTTCAGGAGAAAACCCCATGCACTCCCCCCACTCACCATCATGACAGCACTGTGACTGCAGTGGAGTCAATCAGATTCCTGGGCACCACAATCTCTCATGACCTGAAGTGGGACAATCACATTGAATCTATATTGTGAAAAAGGCCCAGCAGAGGCTGTACTTCCTTCGCCAGCTGAGGAAATTCACCTGCCACAGGAGTTGCTGAAACAGTTCTACTCTGCCATTATTGAGTCTGTCCTCTGCACTTCTATAACTGTTTGGTTCAGCTCAGCTACCAAATCTGACTTCAGAAGACTTCAGAGGGTAGTCCGGAGTGCTGAGCGAATCATTGGTACATCCCTCCCTTCTCTCCAAGAACTGTACTCGTCCAGAGTGAGCAAAAGGGCTGGCAGAATCACTCTGGACCCCTCACAGCCAGCACACTCCCTCTTTGAACTGTTGCAATCTGGTCGACGCTACAGAGCACTGAACACCAGAACAACCAGACACAGGAACAGTTTCTATCCTCAGGCAATCCATCTCATGAACACTTGACAACAACTGTGGAACACACACTATTTATTCACTATACCACTTAGTTTATCTAACACCTCATACTCAGTCTACATTTCAAGTTGCACATAATATACCTGTACATACAACTGTCTATTGTTATATACTGTATCTGTACATACAATTGTCGATTTGTATTTTTTATTCCTTAGTACTGGTTCTATTTTTATTCCTTAGTTCCTTGTTCTATTTTTCTATTTTTTATTAACTGTGTTTTTTGTTCTGTCACTGTCAATCTGTTACACTGTGGAAGCTTCTGTCAAGAAAACAAATTCCTCGTATGTGTAAACATACCTGGCAATAAAAACTCATTCTGATTCTGATTTGTTTCTCTGTTTAGACCAGGGGACCCAAACTCGTTCCTGGAGGGCCGGTGTCCTGCAGAGTGTAGCTCCAGCTTGCCTCAACACACCTACTGGGAAGTTTCTAACATACCTACTAAGAGCTTGATTAGCTGATTCAGGTGTGTTTGATTGGGGTTGGATCTAAACTCTGCAGGACACCGGCCCTCAAGGACCGAGTTGGGCAAACCCTGGTATAGACCAATTACTATGGTTTTGTAAACATTCACCCCCCCCCCCCCGATTGCGCGTGCATCATCGCGTTGCAGAAAACGTCGGGAGAGATAGCCTTTACGGCTAGAGAATTTCACGGATAGGGTACAAAATAGTTAGGTTTAAAAAGATTATACATTATATTGATTAGATGTCATTTTCAAAACGTTCTACGCATATTACAAGAGCTTGTCACCCAACGATAAGCACTGTTATTCAACGAAATTAACGTTAGAGCGTGGCATAGTCTTACAGATCCGAAACAGGGATGACGTTTTCAAGTGCGCAGTCTATGGAGCCATGGAATAAAATAATTTTAAAAAAGGTAAATTTGATTTTATATTTCAAAATTCTGAAAATTCTTTATTCTCGCAATTCCGAGATTATTTCTCACAATTCTAATAAGGAAAAACAGCTCGTCTTTCTCTCTTTTCCCTTCGGCTCTTCTGGCTTTTTCCCTCAGATTTGACAAACTCACTATTTTTGAGTTAAGTCGAGTTATAAAGTCCAAATTAGGAGATATAAACTTGCATTTGCAAAAAAAAAAAAAAAAAAAAAGTCAGAATTGTGAGATAAAATAAATAAATGTTATGTAAAACTGTTAATAGTAAGGTTTAAATAATATTTCATGCTGTAACTGTAGGGTTAATACAATATGTCCCCTATGAATTGCATATGGGAATATTATGTAGACCTATTGTTTAAATCTAATTTATGCTTTAAAAGTAGGGTAATCGTAGCAGGTTTCATCCATAGTTTGTCCATTTAAACGTCTGCATTTAGCTTCAAATAGCGTCTTTGACAACAGTATTCTATAAAAATTATCTTGACATCAAAAGGCATAAAAATATTTTTTTCTTTTATTCCATGGATTTTATCCATTTATACAAAAGGGTCTGGCTGCAGCCTTGCACTCTCAGCTCTCAGCACTTTGAACTTCCGCGTCTTACGCGATGGCACTGTTGCAGTCTTTTTTTTTTTATTTTGTTCTATTTATTGATTTTTTTTTTTGTTTGAATCTCTCAACATTTTTACAACAGTAGCCAGGTGGTGAAAAAAGAAAAGAAGAACTAAATTCGACGTCAACTTGTCAAGCGCACCATCTTGCCTCTCCGATACCTGCGACGTCACTGCAAGGACACAAGGGTGCTGTTGCCAATGTAGACACGAACGCTGGTGGTGGTGATTAAAACGATAAAACAATTTTGTACCGTACACCCTACAGGGTCCTGCAACGCCTCTGGTAGGAGAAAAAGACCCCCAAGACCCGCAAATCCGTGGCCAAAGGGAGAATGCAGAAGAATGAATTGAAATAATTGAGATGTAGAACTATTTTTTTTGTATGGGTTGGTTTTTTTTTTTTTTATGTGGTTTTGCTTCTTCTATCACCCATAGACCGGCTTTTTTTTTTTCAGTCTGCCCCCCCATTTCCCTTTACATTTTGCGTTGCTTCCCCCCCCCCTTTTTTTTTTTGTTTTTTTTTTTTTTATATTTTTTGCGTTATTGTTTTGCGAATGCCCTTTGCACACATGTCAAAGTTTTTCCTATTCTTCTCGCTCTAAGAGTGTCTTTCCTCCTGTAGAAAAACATAAACACTTAACATGGCGTATGTATTAAGATGCTATTAAAATATCAGATTCAATATACAGTTTATTAATATAACGAATATGTATATAGTATTTTCCTCCCACACCGCAAAACGTGGCATAATGGACTAAGATGATAAAAACCAAACTCAATGCTCTTCCATTATTAAAATATACATAACTAATATGTAGCCTACAGGCAAGCAGGTGAGCCAAGAATAAACGCAAAACGCAAAGTTTCACGTTAAGCGTTTTCCCATATAGAATAAACTGTCTACAGCCCTTTTATATCATTGTCTTTGTCCATTAAACGACATTACGTGTTTTATTTATAATGATATTCTATGGGAGGAAAATGTTTAACGTGCAATTTAACACATTGCGTTCTGGGCTCGTCTGCTTGCCTGCACGGAGTTGATCCTTTTAAAATCACTTAAAGCATTTCATAATGCACGTTCATATTTGATGTTCTGTATATACTTTGAGTCAACAACAAATCCGTCCCCCCAAACCCCCTCCCTCCCCCCACCAAGCACCCCCCCTCCTCGCCTACCCCCACCAGGACATATGGATAATGAATGTTCTATCATCCGTAGTATGCCACAATTAAGGCGTTTTTGCTGTCGGGAGGAGACAAGTGAGAAAAGGTGCCATGTGTCATGGCCATTAAGCTTGCCTTGTAGTACATTAAATAATAACTATATATCGAATTTGATCTTTTAATTGCACTTAACGTATCTTAATACATTAAGCCATATTACGTGTTTATGTTTTTCTACAGGAGGAAAACGCTTAACGAGAGAATTTGTGCATTGCGTTCATATTCTACTGTTCTGTGGCCACGGATTTGCGGGTCTTGTCTTTTTCTTGTAGGACCCTGTTAGGGTTCCTGTTTGTACATATTCTTCACTATTCTAGCAATTCAACGTTATAGATCGGAATATATTATCTATACTTTATTCATCCAAATACAAAGCTTTAAATAAAAAATAAAAATTGTTATTTATTTAAAAAAAATTCGCTTAATCGTTTATCACCACCACAAGCCCAAGCGCGTTCTTTGTCTCTCTTGGTCTAACATCAAAACGCATCACCCCGTCAATGTAGTGTCGACTTCACGTGAACTTCGCCCCCTACTCACGTTCCGTCGCAGGTCGTCCGGAGAGTTCGCCAAGTTGTTGCGGATTGCAAAAGTGACCTTTGTAGTTATGTCTTCCAAACGTCGGCTAATGTGTAAAATGTTGAGATACGTATATTTCAACAAACAAAAGTTGAAAGATTAGCGGGATGAAAAGCAAGAAATAAACCACGACATAGTAGGGGGGACAACATAAAAGCGGTAAATTTAACTAAAGACGCAAAGGTGTCTCGAGAGTGCAAGTGCAAGGCTGCAGCCAGACCCTTCTCCATTTATCTCCACTTCTTCCCAGTGTTTTTCTGCAACCACTATGCGCGCGCAGCTGCGTTTTAAACACGTGTTTGAGACTTAGAATCTAAATTAAATTAAGTGTACAATTAAACTGTTCAAACAAATCAGTACTGGCCACACTAATCCTGGACATTTTCAATGGCATTTGCAGGTTGCAAATAGTCCCGATTTTTCCAGATGTGGTACTGTGAATCACTGCTCTATCTTGTAAAGCCTGTTTTAACAATAACAGTGGATTTAAAGAGAATGCTTGTAATAAAAACAGTAACAAAATACAAAAGAATGCAAATTAGGTCAAAGTTCACCTTTAAAATTAGTAGTGCAACCGATCATAGACCCGGCCTAAACTTAAACATTACAACAGTACACTTCAAGAAAACAATGTTATTGCAGCCAGCTATACTAAAACACATTTTAAGGCTTAAAAAATGGCAGAATCTGTTCTTTCTTACATTTTGGAAGTGAAAGTAAAGCCAAAGACATGATGCACATATCACACATCAACCACTAGATGGCAAGAAAGAGACTTTGTCATGGCTACGGACCCAATGGATTGTGGGTAGAGGATTTGACTTGAGCTCTAGAGCTTGATAATAACAGTGATTTGTGAGAAACAGCGTATATTTATATCAGTGTGCAGTCTGCACTGATATAGGGTTAAAAGATAATCTTATGAGGCTACACAATGTTAGATTGCGTTTTACAGCAAACACATCTTAAATTAGGGGCCAAATTTCACATGTATTCTACTGAAAACACATTGATGTATCCTTCTTTTCTCCTGAAATCCTAAACATTTCTGATTAATCTCCTTATTAAATGAAAACAATCGTGCAACTGACTGAGATTGAGCTGTTCTACACGAGGAACCAGCAAACCACAAAACCTCAATCATCATACATTCACTTCCAATTCCAGATTTGATCAAATCACAGTTAGTAGTTCAGACTCATTACTCAGCATTCAGATTTCCAGAGAAAACTAGGTCTTTGGTGTGGCTAAAGAAAAATTGGGAGAGTGGGTGTGGAATATGTTGATATCATTCTACAAACAAATCATAATCTCCCAAATCATAATCATATCTGGCAAATACTGCTTATCTTGTCTCATGTTGTAGGCTACAACATTTGATCAACTGTCATTGCTCAAATTCTCCGATATATAATTATACTGGTTTTAGTTCTAGTGTAAAACTGACTGTCATTCTCATCACAATGGACTGAATGATATTTCATGGATACTTATGGGGTCCAAATCTACAACCATTTAATTACCAGCCCAGATTGTTAGCAATTACTACACAACAACCTCCTTATTTCCCAGTCACTTAAACAGGAAATGCCTTTATAATACATCTCATTTGCTGATAACCTTAATTCTTGTCTTCTCTCTAGGTCATAGTACTCTATTTTTACAACCTGGCAAGCTGCAGTTTACCTCCATGTCAGTCATCCAACAAACATGGCCATGATTTGACCTCAACTCCTCCACACTCCTGTACAGCATGAATGCACAACACAAACACTACTGAGAAATGACACCTTACTGCAAAACGCTTCACAACCCAATAAAAATCGACCGCATAAAAAAACCCAATGCATGCAGTACATCACCCCAAACACTGTGCTTATCTTCATTCATTCAGTGCATTACACAGAACTCAGCGTTAGTTTGTTTTTAGACCACGCGCATGGTTTACAGCAATGTATAAGCATAGGTTATGCGAGTATATTATTAACAGGCCATATATATAATGTTACTGCTCAAATAAACGGCTCGTGGACTCTTGAGTTCAACGCACACGCGCCTACGTGACAGAGTCTTGTTTACTTCTTCCTTCTCGCGCACACAATACCAGCTGCTTCCGCCAGAGAACAGCCATAACCTCATGCTCCTTACCCCTCTTATCCAGATTCTGCGTGTTTTTGGACCGGTCGGCGCCCCTCATTGTCCTCGTTTTGTGTGTTAGTGCTTTATTTTGATGCTCGAGCCTTGAGGTAAAAACGAGGAGAAGTATGTGAAAACACAAGCGCACACGCCCACTGATTGACAGCTGGCGCAGCCAATCGCTGCGAGGCAGTGGCGAGGGGACACACCCACCTATCATTAGACGGAATCAAGGGAAAGTTTGTGTTGATACTGTTGCGCAGTGTTATGCAATGCTTTATATGTTACACAGGAATGTGTCACAGTGTAATCAATGATTACACTGAGTCTTTGTTTGCAAGTTTAAAGAAAATGGATGGGATTTTTGAACACGCCCAAAAACTATTTAATCTTTAACAATAATTTGTTTTTTTTAATATAATTTGTTTTTCTAGTATACATAATATGCTATGAATAAACTATATATAATAATAATTATAATATTAGCCTCTACAATTACTTTTATTAAGTATTATGTAGTGTTTTTGGTGAAACTAAAAAATATAATCTGGAATTACAATAGTATGTTTTGGAGCAAAACGATATGTTAAAGTATCTAAAAATGTATTTTGTGGAAAAGAAAAGTCTTTAATAGAAAATAGGAAAAAGGTCATCTAAAATGAAAGTATAATATGTGATTTTTATATTTAATGTTCTTTTTTTATTTTTCATTAATTGCATATATATATGATTTTTGGTGAAACTAAACATCAAAAGTATGTTTTCAATCACTATATATGTGGGGGAAAGACAATTATTTAATAGAAATATATCATCTAAAATTAAAGTATAATAGGGTGCTTTTTATTTATTATCTATTTAAATTTTTCATATCAGTCTAACAAAGATATACATACGCTCTAAAAAATGCTGGGTTGTTTCAACCCAACTTTGGGTCAAATATGGACTAACCCAATTTTTGGGTTAAAATTGTAATGTAAAAATGTAACCCAACGGTTGGGTTAGTCCATATTTGACCCAAAGTTGGGTTGAAACAACCCAGCATTTTTTAGAGTGTATGTATATCTTATATACGCCCTTATTCTAGGACTTATATGAAAGTACTTTATATAAAAGTACAATCTTTATATGAAAGTTTTGCCTTAAAAAAACGTATATCCTTATATCAAAGTGTCATGTGTTATAGCTATGGGTATTTGAAGATTTCATTAAGAAAATAAAATTCACATGCTTTAAAAAGGAATTTCACCTTTTAAATGTGGAGAATCTAATTTAATAAGGCCTACATGGCAGACTAAGGTAGGAGAGGTGTTTTAAATGCACGCTGTCTATCAGGACGTCTCGGGTACATTAGGAACATCTTGACCTGCTGGATGCTGCAGTGCTTTCGCGTTCAAAAACATATTTAGCCTGTTCAGTGGAACATGTGGCTCACGTACCGTAGTAAAGCATCAGTAAAGCATCAGTCAGACAGAACTGTGGACACAGGCCAAGTCAGGACACAGATCACACGGGTCTCATAATAGCTATACGGCAAATGTCAATAAATAAACACTTGACTTGCAGTCATTGCCAGTCAGTGTTTTTGTTGCTTGTTCAGTCATGAGACTGAACTTTCTGGTAAGCTGTAAAAAAGGCAAAAGTGTGACATTAGTCACGGTTACGCTCCGACTGGAACAAAGCAAGGCATGAAATTGTGATGAGGGCATGAAATTAAGAAGGGTCCTTAGGAACAGGATGTAAATGTGATCTGGTGCACGCAAACACACACACACACACGTCAACACACACACACACACACACGTCAACATAAGCTTGTGATCTCTCCATCAGACAGTGCACTGTTTTTACATTTACAATAACAATAGCACAAATTGTCGAAAAAGTTGGGCTGTCTGACAAAACATTTACAGTGTCACAGAGGAAAAATGGTCTAACAGATGAAAGTTAAGAGGTTGGAGGAGGCTGAAAATAAATACACAACTTGTGACAACAGGTCCTGACCTTTACGCGTCTGTCCGGAACATTCTTCATGAAGGCCAGAGTGATTAGTGACCCTGCCTTCCCAGTCTTACCTCTATTCCAAGCTCGAGCTAAACACCCTCAAAGCTCTGTTGTAAACAAATACTCGTCATACCATAATATATAAGAAATGAAATACAGTCAAAAAACATCAGTCCTATGCATATATACAGCACACTGGTCTAAATATCACATTGTTAATTTGTGTTTTTATGCAAAACAAAGAGATTCAGGAATTTTAGTCCAATAACACTTCGATTATGGGTGAGTTTTACTTGTGGCATTGTAGATCTGTTGAAGTTGCTCCAAGTTTTGTGGGATTTAAACATTTTATTTAAGATAAAGCAACTGAGAAAAAGGAGTGCCTCTAAGCTCTTTAAATGTGTTACTGGAAACAATATTTTAATAGTTAAACTTGAAGCACTAAAATAACTCAAACTAAAAAAATATAAAAAATAACAAAAACTATAGCAGTATATCAATGAAAATAATATAACACTGGTACAAAGACAGTTTGTGAAAAAGTCATCTATTTTGTTTTGATTTTCAGCAGCATGTCTATTGTTTGATCATCTATCAAATTCTTCTCATTAAAATAAGTATCACTTTTTGAAATTTTCATTTGACATTTTGAGTGTGGATCTCATTATACTGTATATTACAGAAAAAAAAACATCTCATAATAATTGTTCATGATTGTGGTTGAGGTAAGTTGCATGTGGTGATTATTCAAAAAAACCAAACATTTTCAAAATACCATTTCAAAACTGTTTTGACTGTAACAGTTTTCAACCACAGGCCTGCGGGCACTTGTTCTTCAAACATCAGGTGGCAGAAACTAGGGGAAAGGTCACTGTTAAGTGGTCATCTAAATATGTTCACTAGAATGTGGCCCGCTATCAGCCAGAATAATGCTGGCTTTGCACCAGAACACTGATAAGTTCTAGTTATAAACCGTATGCAGTGCCTGACCACAAAGAAAACAGAGTATTTAACACAGGCTGCTTTGAAGTGATGCATTTTCTGTCAAATTTCCGCAATAAAATATTTTTACAAAAGTTCAAACGGAAAAACATTCCTTCTCAGAATTTACTCAGCTGTGTAGTAACAAAACGTGTAAGTACCTTTGGGAAATCCTAACATTTCATCAGAATATTGAGCTGAATGGGTAATTATCTCTAGTTAATGCACATTCTGGCAACTAAAATAGTAAACAGCTGAATGTCTGAGATGGTGGAAGGAGAGATCAAGTATGTAGATGTCAACTTCTCTACATTCCTCCACTAAGGAATGAAGCCTGTAGAAAATGACCTGTAGAGGTCAGCTTATTAGTTACTTATGCAGATGTTCAGGTTCAGGGAGTGACTCACTGCACCAAAAAGCACCATATTTCGCAATACAAGGAATATTGTGAAATATTTCCAGTACAGACATACAATTCCTCTGAATATGTATTTACATTTTTTTATTTGCAATAAAAAGGGCCAATAACAAAAGCCCAAACATCAACCGGTTAAAGTATTAGTTCATCAAAAAAATTAACATTTCCTGACAATTTACTCACTCTCAAACCATCTGAGATGTAGATCAGTTTAAAAACATCTTAATGATGGATTTGTTTCTTACAAACATGCAGCTTTTCACTTCACAAGATGTTAATTGACGGACTGGAGTGGTGTGGATTATTGTGATGTTTTTGTCAGCTGTTTGGACTCTCATTCTCACGGCACCCATTCACTGCAGAGGATCCATCGGTGAGCAAGTGATGTAATGCTACATTTCTCCAAATCTGTTCAGATGAAGACACAAACTCATCTACATCTTGGCTGGCCTGAGGGTGAGTACATTTTCAGCAAATTGTCATTTTTTCGGTGAACTAACACTTTAAGTCTCTGGAGTGAACTGCATGATAGGACTAATGAGACACACAGAAACACATCGTAAACAAATACACATACATAACACATACATAGTGTGAATAGTGCGTATCAAGTAATAGACCAGTACACAAAAAAGACATTAATGAACACTCACATACAGCTAAAGGATTTTAAAGCAACTTTTTAAAGTCTTCTTCACTGCTGGTGGTAGAAACAAGGACTTCCTCTGTATACATGTGCATTCCGTCCAATTATTCCTCTATTTTTCTTGTTTATCAACAAAACTGTCTCCTGTTCTTGCCTTTTCCCTTGATCCATCCGTCCTCTGTTTTTCTATGGAGAGCCCATCTATTTCCCTATGCTTCCATTCTTGCTCTTGACTCCTTTTATCTGATCTTGCACTTCCCTTCGTGTCATTGATCTGTCTGTTCTTCATCTCCAGTCCTTCATTGGCTACTGCATCTGCTTCCTCCACTCTTCTCCCCTGTCGCTGCTTTCTTGCGTCTCTTGTTCAGCAAGGGGTTACTGGAGGCATCCAAGTCCTTAATCTTCACCTGCTCGTAATCTACACGCATGGTGGCCAATGCACTGGTTAACTCTTCCTAGAAACCAAGAGACAAAAAAATGTACATAGTATAAAGTACAAATAGCATAAAGTTATTTTTATATATTTTTTTAACTTTTATTATCATTCAGTATTATTATTAATAATAAATATAAAAAATTATTTTTATGTATGCACTTTAAACATAATTTACTGTAATAATAATAATATCATAAAAATCAATGATTGTTTATATACATGGCATAGCTATATTCAATTATATTTAAATAGTATCAAAATTCTATTTACTTATCCATTAATGTATCACTTTAAAAAATAACAATATTCATTATTTTCATTTTAAAATTTTTTTTAATTAAAATTTAACAATATTAAAAATATATATGACACTATGATTTGATTTGTTTAATTGCGTAGTGTAATAAAATTAAAACTAAAACCATAAAACATTTTAATTATTCGAAATAAACTATTATAACAACAGCTTACATTCTTTTTATTTCAGCTAGTTGCATTTCTCTTTCGTTTAGTTTGACTAATAAACAATAAATAAATAAAAAAAATGATAGAACCTGAAAAAACAGACAAAACATCTAAAATCTAAAAATAATTTTTAATTAAAAATATTAATCAAACTTAAGGGGTCATATGATACATTTCAATCATTGGAGGAAAGTTGCAAAGATTAAAGTCTCAAATCCAAAGAGATATTCTTTATAAAAGTTAAGAGTCAGCCACGCCTACCTAAAACCACGCCTACCTTTACAACACTGTTCCGGAACAGTTCAACACAAGTATTCAGATGTGTGCAGCGCATTTTACGGAGGTTTCCTGGGAGAGTAGCCTACAATGCCGTTGTCTGTTTCTATAAAGTGGGGCAATTCTAACTTTGCAAGGACATTCTGGCGCTTCTGACTCACAGCCTGTAGTACGTTTTTTATATTTAAAGAATTGCCACTGATGATTCAAACGTGAGTTTTGAGCAGTGGAGAGTAGTGCTTGTTGTTTGTCATTTCTCCGATCACAAATGCAGACATGGTTTTATGTTTATGCAGCGTGATACGCAACGCAACACGTAAAAAGACAGTAGAAGTCATTTAATCCATAATTATGTCCCCACTGGAATCAAATGCCTCAATTAAATGGGTTTTTAATGATTTTTAGGGATGCACCGATATGAAAATTTTGGCCGATACCGATAACCGATAATTCTTTATTTTTGAAAGCCGATAACCGATATGTTGGCCGATAAATCTATATCCAAATTTTTATATACTTTTTGAGAGCCTGATTACAAAAAAGGTCTCATCATTAAAAACCACATCCCTAACACTTCAACATAAGCAGCCTAGTTTTAACGGTGTACGTTTTAAAAATATTTTTTTAATTACCAAATTTAGTCATAAAAAGTCTTACAAATAAATAAAATATTGCATAAATAATGCAAACAAGTCATTGGACATCATTACACGTGTAAAGAATCAAAATGAATGCGCCATAGATCAATAAAACGGAATAGCCTCTGCACGGACAATAATTAAATGATTTTAATTACTAAACCATATTGCTGATGAAAATAATAATAGAAAAATACAAGTGGTTGTTATTATTAATAATGTATCAATGATTTTGAAAAAGTAACAAATTAATACCACTGTTTTAAATAGCAGCCGTTTGAGCTGCGCGTGCTGAAGCTGAAGAGCTGAATGAACACGGTAAACTGAAGCGTTTTGCTGGCAGCTTATTTAATTCAAGAAAATGCATCCTGAGATTAATATTAATATAACATAAACATAATATTACAACTTATATATGTACAAAATGATGCAGTTATTGCATGCTATAGTCAGAATGTGTGATCCTGTTGTGGATGCGCTCTTCCCATAACAACGCGCTGAAACACGGCAACTAAACCCAAAGAATTCACAACGTTTTATTATAATAATTTTCTCATTAGAATGTTATATACACAACATTCCCAATCATAGTTATTAATGTTGTGCACTGCTGTTTGAGTTTATCACCGGTAAACTGAAGCGCTCTCTTTTAACTTAACCAAACGCATTCTTTATGAGATAAATCAGATATACATCAAGTAAACACATTATTACAACGTACAATTGCACAAAAGGTTGCAAACGAACAGCGCGCATCTGAAGTGTCTCTGAAGGAAATAATGCATTATTTATCGGCTTTAAGATATCGGCCAAATTTTTTTATTGGGCCGATACCGATAACAGAAAAAATGAGCATTTATCGGCCGATACCGATATGGTGGCCGATATATCGTGCATCCCTACCTCACCAATAATGGTAAGGGGTGTAACAGTTCCGTCACACGCTTGAGGTATCCGGCCAATCACAACGCACTGGATAACTGGCCAATCAGAGCATACCTCGCTTTTCAGACCGTGAGCTTTGTAAAAATCGAAGCGTTTCAGAAAGGCGGGGCATAGAGAACAATAATGTACAGTATGTGGAAATAATGTTTTTTTTAACCTTAAACCCGCATAAACACATTTCATTACACAAAAAAATTATGTTCTTTTTAACAACATCATATGACCCCTTTAAAAACTTTCAGGAATCCTGTCCATGGACTTCCGTCTGATCGCCACCAGAGATCGCTCTTCCATTACATTGACTCTCCTATTACACAGACTGTTACATGTCACCCCGGACTACATTTCCATTTTTCATTTCACTCATTACCTTCCCACCTGACACCAATACAACAGACTATATAACACCCATTCACATTGCTGCGTTCCACTCCACCTTTAGACACGCACTTGCGAACTTCCCTAAGCACTTCCCCTCGGGGGAATCCCCGTTGCCATTTTGAAGTGCGTTCCACTTCGTGACATGGATGAGGTTAGTTTATATGGACAGACACTCGACCCCTCGATTTTGACCGAGGGAGCGAGTGTGCTTCATATGCACACTTCAGGCCGCTCCATAGACAACAATGCAACACGATTATGACGTCATCGCAGATCGCGTTTCATTTATCCCCACCCCAAACAAGTCTATAATATATAAATGATTTTTAAAAAAAATTTGTAACAGCCCAGGCATACCTATATACATGTAGAATGCTGCACCAAACAAATTCATAAGGGGAAAAATGTAAACAATAAACTAACTGAATAGCTGATTCTAAGTGATCAAGGGCTTAGGACGTTCCAGTTCAGCCCATTTCAAGGGTTCCGCCAGAAGTGGGCACTCATGCAACGTAATCAATGACGTATATCCAAGTAAACGAGACGGAGGGAAGTTTGCGAGTGAAGGGCCTAAAAAAACGGACTGGAACGCAGCCATGCTCTTCTGGGCCGAGTATTGTTAGTGTTTATCTCTGCTTAGCGATAGCTACTGAACGGAGCCAGTCCTGGTATTCTAGTCCTGTCAAGTCTCGCCAGTTTAGTCTAGTCATGTTTTAAGACATCTTGCCTGTCTTTGGATTATTCTCTTGCCCTGCTCTGTTTGGACTCTGTTTGACCCTCGCCGGAACTATTGCCTGTGTTTCGGATTACCCTTTTGGATTACCCTGTTTGGACATTGTTCGCCGGAGATCAACCACACCTGTTTACTGGACTACTCTTTTGTCTTGCCCATGATATGCCTGTTTGCCAGTGTCTGACCCTTGCCTGTTTTGTAACCACATTGTGAAATAAAGCTCTGCAGATGGATCCGAACACCTCTGTCACTTTCTCCGTAACGCTACTATTAAATAAAACGTTTTTTTATTATTTTATTCATATACAGTACATTGCATAAATAAATAAAAACACATTAGTTTGCATTAGTATACCAAGTGTTATTCTATTTACACTACATATACAAACTGAATTTGGTCTCTGTCTGTTTAAAGAGAAAATCTTAAAAATAAAATTGAATAAAAAATATTAACAAAACCTGTAATAGTATATCAATGAAACTACTATTATATAACAATGTTTTATTATTTATTATTATTATTTATTATTTATATATATTCAATATATCTGTTAAATTACATACATATACACTAGTCAACATTTGAAGTGGATCAAAACCTTTCATCAAAGTTGTCCTAAAACCTAAAACCAAAATGCGTTCTTGTCTTAGGACAACTTTGATTAACTTTTTTGATCCACTTCAAATGTTGACTACTGTATGATGATATATACATTGCCACTAAAGTTACTTGAAATTAAATGAAAATAAACTGAGTTGAGTAGTTTTTATTCTGCTGTGTGGCTCCCCCTTGAGAATTCAGGTGGTATTACAGAACATAGTGTTACCATTCTTCAGTGTTAGATATTACATGAAAAAAACAACAACGAAAAAGCCACCTAAATGGTATTTGGCCATTATTCTAAACAGGTAGTGCAATTATCTGATTGGGCAGAGCAGTCTGTGCTCACCTTGACCTCGTCCCACATCTCGCTGTCTTCTGTCAGCACTCGTGTGGTGTGGAGAGGCGTTTGGGGAACCACCATGGATTGCTAAAAGAAACATCTCAGTGTTGGATCCTTGTATATACAGAAAAACATATATCTAAAGAAACACATTCAATCAGCTGAAATACTCACATTGATCCAGGGGTGGTTCATGAATTGTTCAATGGTCATTCTTTCATTGGGGTCGGTCTTCAATAGCTGGTGAATCAACTGTTTGGCTGGAGGAGAAGAATATTATATATCCGTAAGAGGAACATGACTGTTTTAGGTCCCCATAATCGAGAACAGTGTTTTTGAGCATTACAGACATGGCTGTGGGGTACAAAAAATGTTGAGAAATACTGATCTAGATAGTGAATCATGGCACCAGTGTGAACAGAACTGAAACCCAGATTGGATTTACAAACACAGCCAGAATATCTGAATATTCAGAATATTTATTGATATTTGCAACATATTCCAAACACAGTCTGTCCCAATCTGTATGTTCCATAAAAATCAATGTTTCATAAAACGTTCTATAAAATCCAATTTGTGATTGTTCCCTCTTGCTCAATATTCAATATATATTTCTAATTGCATGAATATATGATGTTTCTAATGTTTTTTCTAATTAAGATTGTTCCCTCTTGCTGTAACAAGTACACATAGACATAATAATAATACATAAATATAACTTATATATATATATATTATATATAATATATATATATATCCTGGTATATATATTTCTACCGCACACAAACAATTTGCCTAATTAATTATGTCTAGTGTACTTGTTACAGCAGAGGGACAATCCTAAATTAGAAAAAGCATTAGAACATCATTTTCTTGCATTGAAATATATACTTAACATATTGAGTATATATATATATATCTAGCTGCCGATTTTTTAATTTAATTTAACTGTGCATGTCTAATCATTCTGCTTAATTTTCATATTAATCTGCTAAAACTAAACTAAAGTTTTCCTATTTGCATTCTACTTGCAACAATAATAATCATTGTTATATTACTCAATATTCAATATATATTTCTAATTGCATGAATATATGATGTATCTAATGCTCAATGAATTAAATACAATAAAATAAATGAAAAAGGGCAATAGAAAGACCAAAGAGAGAGAAAAAAAACAAAGGACAATAATTGCACATGAATAAATATGCAAAAGTTTACTTTGCACTGAAATATTGCAAACTGGAATTATGAATAACCATGCATACATAAAACAGGTCCAAATGATAACACGTAGTCATGGAGACATAGCGATCAAAACAAAAGCAACACTGCCCTCTGGTGGTAAACAGGCAACATGATGTTTGACTGGGTGCAGAATAGACCTAAAATGCATCTCACCCTCCTCAGATACTTCAGCCCACTCCGGGTTGGGAAACTCGTACTGGCCCATGCGAATGCGCCGCTTCATTCCCGGTGAAATAGCCTGTCCTGTGTTGGAGTAGAACGGTGGGAATCCACACAACCTTCATGCAACATAAAGAGGAACAAAGCAGTTTCAACTAGTTTAAAATGATGTACACCACAGCTTTTATTTACCACTTAAGGTAAAACCAGGCAGAGTCGTTATACTCACAGGATGTACATGATCACACCCAAAGACCACATATCACATGATTTGTCATATTTCTCAGGGCCTAAAACCTCTGGTGCTGGAGACACATGTAAAAAAAAAAAAAACACATAAGTTTGCATTAATATACCGAGTGTTACTCTATTCACAATAAATATACAAACAGAACCCAGTCTCTGTCTCTGTTTAAACAGATGTTCCTCTCATGATAAGAGTGACATTCATCTTACTGACCTACATAATACGGCGTGTAGCAAGGCGTCTGTAATGGGTTATGCAGTGAAGTCTCTTTAGCAAAGCCAAAGTCTGTTAGTTTGAGAACTCCAATGTCTTCTTTACTATTGTAAAGCAGGTTCTCCGGCTGAGGAAGGCATAGAGATGCTCAAAATATTGTCAACAATGACACAAAAATAGAATCTTAATGCAATATCCTAGTTTCCTGAATATCTGACTTGAATATAATGTTATTCTCATTCTTATGGTAGTACTAGTAACAATCATTTGTTACCTTGATATCTCTGTGTGCAATGTTCATGTTGTGCAGATACTGGATGGCTGTGCCGATGTCTCTCATGATCTCAGAAGCCTCTGCAGGTACAGAACAGAGGGAATACAGTGTGACTGCTGTGTCTGATGTCATTTCATGATTATAAGTGTAAGACAACAGCGAACTTCCATTTTTTTTACTTTTCAGTTCCTGCCTCAAAATATAGGCAAGTGTACAATTCAGTGACCTCTTCAAAAAATGAGTGACCACCTACCCAACCAACTAATTGCAATCAATCTAATAGTTAGGGGTGTAAAAAATGTGCTTTTGTTTCTATTACTTTTGTTTGTGTTTCTGTCCAAAACCACAATACGTACCGAACCGTAAGAAACGTGCACCTATAATAATCAAAATCATAACCATAATCATATTCATAACTAACAAACTTACTAACTAACCAATGGAAATTATGAGGAAATAACCTCATCATAAATATAACCATATTTATAGTTAATTAATAAACTTACTAACTAACAGAAAGTATATGGTGAATTATGCTCCTTGTCATATTTATTGCTAACTAATAAACTATTTGATATTACATGGGAAATTAACTATTAATATTGCATGGGAAATTAAAGGGGTTCATATGATGCGATTTCAAGCTTTCCTTTCTCTTTGGAGTGTTACAAGCTGTTATTGCATAGATAAGATCCCTAAAGTTGCAAAAACTAAAGTCTCAAACCCAAAGAGATATTCTTTATAAACGTTAAGACTCGTCCACGCCCTCCTAAAACACCTTGTTCTAACACGCCCCCACATTGCATAACGCTGCCCAAATGTTCATGCAAAGAAAGAAGGCGTAACTTTGATTCTCGCTGTAGTATTGTTGCTGCCGCTGCCGCCATGTCGTGGAGACACTGTGTGTTTCGTTGTGAAAGCAAAACTACTTTGTTTGGTCTTCCAAAAGAGGACATGACTAGAAATCAGTGGTTAAGTTGTATTTGCAACACTGTTCCAGAACAGTTAAAACCAAATATTTGTGTGTGTCCAACGCATTTAACGGAGGACTGTTTCCTGAACCTACAATGCCGGCTGTTCTGACTCACAACCTGTAAGTATGTTTTTTATATTTAAAAAATTTGCCAATGATGATTCAAACGCGAGTTTTGAGCAGTGTAGAGTAGCGCTTGTTGTTTGTCATTTCTCCGATCACAAATGCAGACAAGTGGTTTTATGTTTACGTGGCACGATACGCGACGCAACGCAACGCATAAAAAAACAGTACAAGTCATTATAATCAGTAATTATGTCCCCACTGGATGCAACAAATGCCTTGTTTATGGGTTTGGGTTTTTAATGTTTTTGTCTCATCGCGCGGGACACGGCATCACAGTATGGTAAGGGGCGAAATTTTTCCGTCACATGCTTGAGGTATTTGGCCAATCACAACGCACTGGATAGCTGGCCAATCAGAGCACACCTCGCTTTTCAGACCGATGAGCTTTGTAAAAATCGACGTGTTTCAGAAAGGCGGCGCATAGAGGAGAAATAATAATGTACAGTATGTGGAAAATAATGTGTTTTTTGAACCTTAAACTGCATAAACACATTGCATTACACCAAATACACAAAATAATGATCTTTTTTAGCAGCATCATATGACCCCTTTAAATAACTAACTTACCATGGGAAATATATTGAAAATGATCCTCTGTGTTATGTTGTTAACTAACAAATGAAACAACTAAAGGGAAATTGCATAGGAAATTAACTTCCTCTCCATACTCATAGTTAACTAAACAACTAACTAACCAACCACTAAAAAATATTGGAAATGATCTTTCTCATCATATTTACTGTTAACTAACAAAGTAATCAACTAAATGTAAATAACATGGCAAATTAACTTCCTCTGAATATTCAACCATATTTAATATTCAACTATTAAACCTCATTTTCACCATATAAAAGGGGGCCGTAGAAGAGCTTAGGTTGGCCTAAATGTGGGTATGTGTGTGTGTTTGTGGCAATATACTTATACTTTTGCATGGTAGATTTCCTGTGTGTGTGCGCTACAAAACACAAAGACAGATAACCCACCTCGCTCCGTGAAGGCCTGGTCTCCTCTGGCCTGAATTCTGCTGAAGAGCTCTCCCCCCTCCATACTGACACAACAAATACACACACACACACATTTTCTTATTACACAGCTTAATGCACAAATACACAATCACAATAAGCTGAGTTTCCCAGCTTAGTATGTGAAAACAACAACAACAACATGGCTTTATGGTTATAGAAATGATGTGAATCATATTATTGCCAAAATGCCCAAAAGCACGAGGGAAACAGGAAATTAGCTAATTAAGAGATGGAACATTTGTCTCTGTGAATCTCGAACTACGAAAGTCCCTCTCTGCTCCTCTGAGTGCTGCTCTCACAGTGAGAGGGAATGAGACGCTCTCAGACTGCTCAAGTACCCCAGATAAAGCACACCACAGCCACTTAATACAGCGTTCAAAGCCACCGTTTGATTAAACAGCATGGAATCAAAATAAAAGTTTTGTGGCTTTTAGTCCATGTCTATTAACTTTGAGGTTGTCTGTGTGAAAGCTGGCAGTCTTTTCTGGAAAATGAATGACTCATGTTGGACTACACTAATTTCTGTCTTATAAGATGTTCTTTAGAATGAGAATGTCCCGTTCCCTGAGTCTAATGGCTGTTTAGCAAAGGGCATACGCCATTTAATATGACCCTATAAGAAAAACATCAACATACTTTTAAAACAGCACATTTGTATTATGTTTTTAAAGTTTTGTGGTTGCTGTTACTCATAACAATGCAGTCCAAACAAATGAGAATAAAATAAAAAAATCCTTGAGATACTACTAGTGAAAAAGAGAACTGAAACCTTCATTCAGAACAAGACTGTGACATAAGATCACATGGTATCACTGGGTGCAAAAATAGTTTTTCCTGTTGTGTCTTTATAAAAAAGAAATGTCACTAGTCAAGGATGTTCACTAAAGAGCTGTACTATTTCTGGCAGCTGGGCATGATGGGAAATTATGTTTTACCACTGACAGGACTGACCATTCCATAATTATGAGAAGACACTTTTTCCCACGATACATGTTTTCATAGAGGCTGAGGATCCGAACTATATGTGGCCCCCCGGATACTCGCCAGTGCAGTTCCACTTCTCTCTGGGCTTTGGGACACTCGTACAGAATCTAAAGAAATCAGAAAAAAGATGCAGACTGTCAGTTTTTTATTTTCTAAAATAAATTTACTGTTCAAAAATTTGGATCAGTAAGATATTTTATTTTTTTTAATGAAATCAATACTTTTTTCAGCAAGGGTGCATTAAACTGATCAAAAGACATTTATAATTTTACAAAATATTTTTCAAATAAATGCTGTTATTTTTAATTTTCCATTTATCAAAGAATACTTTTAATAAAACCTGGAACATTCCTTTAATAAAATTCAACTTCTTTCCAGCTGCTTGCTGCCCATTAAAAGAAGAACAGTTATGCAATAGCTTGTTTCATCTAAAAGAAAAGAAAATTTCTATTCATATTATGCAATTTACCACACAGAGTCAGTACAGAAAGTCCTTAACTGGTCTTTCTTTCTCCTCCTAAGTGGGACATCAAACACATGGCGTGCACTGGAACAGTGTGAGACCTTGACATTGCACATGTATCCCATCAGAGTGTATTTTTGGGGGCTGAAAGCTGCAACTGCAGTGACACCCACTGTAACTTCTTGGTGCCTTTTTAGTGTTTTGTGTCCCTTTCAGGCAACAAGATGTCTATGATCAACTGATACTGACTGTAGTAGTTTCATAAATAGTTTACTGTTGTATTTACAAAAACAAAAAATACAAGACAGACTAATCACACAGAATGTGTTAAAAAAACTGATTTGTAGAAATTTGACATCACTTGCTCACTAATGGATCATCTGCAGGGAATGTGTGCCTCCAGGATGGGTGATGGACTGGGATGACTCCAGTCCATCAATAAACATCTTGTGAAGTGAAAAGCTGTGTGTTTGTAATAAACAAATTCATCATTAAGGCATTTTAACTTTAAACTGTTGCTTTGGCCAAAATATGAATCCATTATCCACATTAGCCGCGTTTCCAATGGCGGGCACTTGGGCCAAAAGCGGGCGTGCTAGTGCGTGCCTGGGCCAGTCGCGTTTCCACTGTCACTTCCGGGGCTTGAACGTGCCTCGTCAGTGCTTCCTCAGGGCCAATGGCCAGGGATCATTTCATAAAGTTAACAGCTATAACATCAGCATTAAAGACTTTTCAAATCATTTTAGCTCAAAACTCACTTTCAGACAGCAGCGAGTGTTTAAAATAACTTCTGTTTGAGATCTGATGTGGATTATGATAACCATACAAGGCAGAAATATTTATAAGCGATGCAAAGAACTATGCACGCTAGCCTTAACGTTACCATAGTAAACATGGTAAATACGACCACTTGAAGAAATCAAACGTCAACTTCTCATTCTCTATCACAATCATGTATTTATTTATAACATATTTTCGCTCCGCGTATGTCATACAGTGTTGGGCTAGTTACTCAAAGAAAATTCAGATAATTACTCATTAGCTACTCCTTTCAAAAGTAATATTGTTACTTTACTTATTACTTGTGCCACACAGTAAGTAGGTACCTAATAGTTACCTTAATATGTCTTCACGCCCCTCAGAAGTTGTAATTGTGTTTCTTCCCCATAAAATTCTTCTAAAATGTTAACAATATATTTCGGCCTCATCATTTGACCAAAATCCACATCGGATCGCAGTCAGAAGTTATTACAAACACCAATGGTGATTGATAGTGACTTTTAAGTAAAAGTGTTGTATTAATCTCATTAATTGTCATGTTTAGCTTGAAGGTAAGTGTAATTTCTCCGTTACCCATGAACGATTATATTTCATTATGTATTTTATCAAATCACATAAGTTTGTAGGAAACGGTTTCATTTTCCAAAAAGATTTTTAATGATAGTAATATAATGTACCACATGCTGATCAGAGGGATGTGGGTGGGATGTAATGCCAGAGTAAAGTAAAGCCACAACTTACACAAAAGTGCTCATGATCATCTTTTTTCCTGACAAAATCAATATAATGCAATATTTCTATCTGCTGAATGTAAGCGTTTCCATATTCCAAGCTTGCCTGCTGCACTGGGGACATCACATGCCTGTGCTAGTCGTGAAAATAAATCTAGGAATTATTTTATTGTTGGATTTTAAATCAGCGGGGTTAAGGCATCAAAAATAACTAAGTAACTAAGCTGTTTTATGGATGGTAACTGTAATATTGTTACTGAAATCTTATTAGTAATTAATTACACTACTAGTTACTGCAAAAAGTAATATTATTACAGGAAACTAAGTTACTAGTAACTAGTTACTGCCCAACACTGGTCATATATAATAATGGTTTGTGTTCGGGAGCTCCCTTTGCTACTCAGGTCGTATTTGTGATGGGGAAAATATATATGATGTATAAAATATGATGTATACTTTGACCAAGGGTTTTTTTAACTTGGTTTGAGGACGTGTGTTGGGGGGGGGGGGGGTTTGAATCCCCTTTCCTACATTTAGTACATACAGAGGGAACTATGGGGAACCAAAATTCAAGGAAATAATAAGTGTATAATGATAAATTCTGCCAAAATTCTAAACTATAAGAAAAAGATGTCTTACTTTCTTGATTGTTTAATAGGGGCCGATTGCCAAGACTTGAGAGAATCATTTTATAAAAAATGTTCACCATTAATGTTTTGTGTGTGAATACAATTGAAATAATTTGAGATTCAATTTCCATTGTTAAACAAACTTTTATTTCAAATCATTTACCATCTTTCTGCGTACCCCCTCTCTTCCACTTTAGACTGCACCTCTCTCCCTTAAAGACAATATTTGCCCTAAAGTGACTGTCCAGGCAGTTTTTTAAAATCTTTATAAAATACAATATTAATGTTTTTTAAATAAAAAAAAGTTCAATAGAAGTAATATGCAATATGATAAAAAAAAGTGAAAAGTGGTTCTTTTAAATACAAAAACCGCCAGTAGGTGGCGGTAAGTCACTGTCTTAAAGTCCCCATGAAATCAAAATTAAAGTTTTTTGGATATTAGTATCAATATGTTAGTCTTAAGGTTATCTTCTATAAGGCAGTGTGCTCCAAAACATTGACACAGTTCGGTTTTAGAAGATATAAGCATTCAAAGCTTGTAGTTCGTCACTTCCGCCAAAACGGCTCAATGTCAATGATTTTTTTGACGTCACATTGTACTTTATCTTCTCATCAAATCTTCTGACCAGTCAAATGCTCTCTAGAACCCAAAGCGCACAAATGATTTTGTAAAGTGTGTGGGGGGTGGGGGGGAGGTATGTCCCCCTTGTCCCCAGTGGAAATTATGCCCCTGACTTTGACTATAAATAAACAGAAACAGACTCGACTGAATGTGTCCTCTTTCTTTTGTGAAATAACGGTTCATACAGGAAAGCATTGTTGCAACTTGCAATCATGTGATGTAAATCCTGTATGATAGAGGATGCGATCATAGGCTGTAGCCTAACCTGTGAGTATAAATCCTGTATAAGCTAGGGGTTTTCCAACAAATAGTCTACCCTATAATTTAAAACCTTGATTGTGCACGTGTGTGTGTGTGTGGATGTGGATGTGGGGGGGGCCCAAAAAACATTGTGCCCTGGGGCCTCTGAATACATAATCCGGGCCTGTTCATACCGCTTTATTTCTGTGTGACTAATTTTCAATCCTGATAAATTAACTCATTATATGATCAATGTATCACTTATTATCGCAAAACATAGAGGCTTTTGGATTTAAATCTTTAATAAAGCATGCAAACAAATGGCCACTTTTATCATGTTCGTTTTGTGATCGCGCTAGTTCCAGTGACTTATTTCTTATTAGTTTTCTGATAACTTCTCTTTGTTGGTTGAAATGATGGAGTTGCGTGACATTGTTCCTGAGAGGCGTGTAAAGGGCGTGTTTTAGTGAAGCGCAACGGAGCTTCTGGGCCGACAGTGGAAACACATTGTGATTTTGGGCTCGGTGCTACTAGTCCGAGGCTATTAGCCCCGCCCGGCCCTTTAAAGCACTGGCTCACATTGGCCCGACAGTGGAAAAGCGGCTATTAAGTCCAATAAAGAAGTCCATTCCCTGTTGTTCTCCCACATGAAAATCCCATGTAAATTTTTTTAGAACTAGTTTGGACTATTTCACAGGAGAAAGCAATATTATTGAAAAAAGATTTGGAAAGCAGTTGGAAATGACAGTTTGAAGTTTAAAAAATGGCTTTATGAAGTTTTTTACACATTTCTTACAAACATGCAGCTTTTCACTTCACAAGATGTTAATTGACAGACTGGAGTGGTGTGGATTACTTGTGGATTATTGTGATGTTTATAAATCAGCTGTTGGACGTCATTCGATGGCACCCATTACCTGAAGATGGGACCATTGGTGAGCAACGGAGTAATACTACCCAGTTCCCAAATCTGTTCTGAAGCCAACAGTGTAGGAAACTATACATCTTGGATGGTACCTGAGGGTGGAGTAGATTTTCCACTTTTGGGAGAAACTATGCTTCCTAAAGGCGCCGCAACGATGGATGCGATTCATTTATTTCCTTTCTCTTTGGAGTGGTTTACAAAAGCTCTTGGTGCATTAAAGAGTGAGATCTGTAAATTGTTGCAAAGACCTAAGACGTCCCGAAATGTCCAAAGGAGATACGTTCTGTTATAGATATAGTAAGGAGTCAGCCCGCCCTACCTCAAACAGGCTTGTTCGGACCCGAATAACCCGAACAGATAATCTTACCTTACTATGTGTAAAGATTTGCAGAAACGACGCGCAAAATGTTGCACCGAAAAAGAAAGAAGGTGTAAACTTTTATTCTCGCGTGTAGTATTGTTGCCGCTGCCGCCATGTCTGAAGACGCTGTGTGCTTCGTTGTGAAAGCAAAATTACTCTGGTTGGTTTCAAAAAGACGGACGAGTTATCCGCATTGTCAGTCTTTATGCACTAGAGCTGAGCCGGATGCGGGGTCGCTGAGGGAATAACTTCAACTTAGTGCGTGGAGCAGCCGGAATCGCTTTCAAGGCCGCTTTTCACAACTACCTCGCCTGGCGGCCGCACGTTGTCTAGGAGCCCCCGCCGCGTCTAGAGCTCACTGGCTGCGGCTTTAGATCCGGCATCCTAAGCCGGGGGGCTTTCGCCTCAACGCTAGAGGGCCGTTGAGCGGTGTTCATTTTTGGTGCTTAGTGTGAAAGCGAAACTACTTTGATTTGGTCTTCCAAAAGAGGACGTATTATCCGCTTCGTCATGCCTAGAGTGATCTGTGCTGGATCGCTGAGGAGGAAATACATCAACCGTAGGTGCTGGGAGTGCGCCGGCACATTTTGATGGACGGGACTGTTTATGATCCTGGTTAGAGTTAACGTGGAGGACTCAAATGCCGCCGGTCGGACTCATGTACGTACGTTCTTTAGTCATTGCCACCTGTAAACGATTCAAACCAGCGGAGTTCAGGAGTTGGCTCGCAAGTTAGAGTACAACAGTGGCTGTGTCCTTTCTGACCTGGATCAACAAAGTGCAGACAAGGACCGGTTTTCAGTTAAATTTTCGCGGACACCGATGGCATGGCACACGCAACTGCGGTTGTGAAAAAAGCCCAGTATACGTCACCGTATAATCGTAGACATATAGGCGCACACTGGACTTGCAAAACAAATGCCGGTGTGGCGTAAGTGGGTTGTTGTAGCTGTAGATGTAGTATCTAGTTCGCTGACCGGAACGAGAAGACGGTCCGGAAGGGCAGCACAGCGCACATCTGGCTGGTGCGCGGGCTGTCGGACCGTTACCGGTCTCTCAGTGCGGAAGGGCTATATTCGGTCACCAATGTGCACAACCTGACGCCATGGTAGACGCCGCGGTACGGGGGCACATCAGGCAGCCACGAAGGACCACGAGCAAGAACACCTGCAGCAGGCGACTGAACAGAGCCACGACGCTGCCGGAGCATATCTGAAGACAGCACACAAACCGGGCGTTGGAAGCGGCCCAGGTTGCTAAAAGGCGGGGCCGAGAGGAGCAAAACACTCATGTCCAGGTATGTGGAAGAAAAAATACTATGTGGTTTGTGTTTTTTTAACTTTAACCGACAATTAAAAAACATTCTTACACCAAACTACACGATCAAATAAATGTTCTTTTGTAGAAACGGGATCATATGACCCCTTTAAGCCATTGGGGGGAACCAAAAAATGACGAAATTAGTGGTCATCATATTTACTCACCACACAACTACCAACTGTGATGACACAGAAGGAAATACTGTCAAGTCTTGACTTTATGTCTTTCTTCTATTGAACATGAAAAAAAGATATTCTGAAGAATATTCAAAAAGTTTGTCCATTAAATGAAAGTTGGTCATTGACTTTCACTGTATGGACAAAAAAAAAAATTATTAAAATTTTTGTTTATTACTCTCATTGATGTAATTATAAAACTATTTTTGACTTGGATAAAAGCACGTTAAGGCAGAGGTCAACACCGCATAAAACAATTACTAACAAAATCAAAAAAAAAAAAAAAAGTGCTATAGCATCTACCACAACTAAAAGTAAACTACTACGCTAAAAGCGATTAGCAATTGTTTACATGCAAGCAAACAGTAATGGGCTTCTGGTTTTAATTTCTATCAATTAAAGCCCAGAAGCTGTTTGAACCACTTGCAGAGGCGTAAACTGCATGCAAATTGATTTGGCCCCCACCCACGTTGTCTCTGCAGCTGATAACCAAAAGTTCACAATGTGTGTATGGGGGTGAAAAATAGACGTGTTGCGTTAGCTTTCTGAATAACAGCAGCCGAAAGACAGTTTGAGTCATTTAACAGAGATGCCCGTGGGCTGGAGTTTCAAGGACAGTGTTATAAGTGACTGGCTGGAATAACCTTTATAGTTCAGTCCTGATTCAGAGATACAGGAACCACCTACAAAAAAACTGTAGAATCACAGGGAAACAGACGTCAGGAAACTCCTTTTACAACAATAACAGAACAGAAGCTGTGGTTGAAAGAAAACCACGAGAGTATCAGATAACGCACACACACAATAAATCACACGTGCATTGGTTTTGCTGCACAAGCTTTATGGGTAATCTTCTAAAATGATTAATTTCTAAGGAGCGACAGCATCTACTATTATGAATGTGAGTGCTGTCTGGTGCTAACAAACACATTCACTTACAAAGATGAACACTTATTAGCAGTGTTTTCTAAGAAAAATAAATACTATTATTACTGTTCACATACTTATTAAGGCTAAGTAAACTAGAAGCTAGAAAGATTGTTTAATGATTTTGAAGTCTCTAATGATCACCAAGGCTCCAGAAAATGCAGTAAATTTAAAAAAAAAATTTATTACAATTTAAAATAACTCTTTTCTACTTTAATAAAAGGTATTCCGATGCTCTGAACTAGGGAGTGAGGAACACGAGCGGAAAAAAGGCGAGACTATTATTCACAGCATTCCTGAGACTCTCAGACTTCACAGTGATTCACGAATGATCTTCAGAAATCAATTAATATGCCTGATTGCTGCTCAAGTCAAACATTTAGTTTATGGATGTTGAACAACATTGTGCGGCCTTAACATTTTTGTGAAAACTGATATATGTATATATATATCATGCAATTAATTTATTTCATATAAAAAGAAAACCCTAGCATTGTGGCAGAAGATTTTGCACAGACAAGCACCACTCTCGTTTTCTTTAAAAAATGTCAAAATATACAGTAGTTTACATTATGAGAGAAAGCAGATGTGACCATGTGCTGACAAATGAGTCACATCTACTTTTGAGCCAGCTTGTTCAGTTCCACAGCAAGCTACAATGTTCTCAATTAAGGCCAGTAATAATATGTACACTATTGCAAAATTGTATGTACCATGAAAGCAATCAGTTTGCTAAATTCACAGAAACATAAACAGACAATATATGTAACAGGCAGTTCATCAGCACGTCTGCAGGGATTGATTGCAGAATGCATGATGGCTATATTGACCGTTTAAGCTTTATGACTGCATTTAATTTCCTGAGTCTACAGCCACAGAATTTAACAGTCTCAGTTAACTGCGAGACGAGTCTTTAGGCTTCCGACTGGATTCTATTTAGTAAATAACAAGTTATATTATTTTATGTGAGTCATTAATTTGAATGAGATGGATGGGTGTCGTTTACAGATACCATCTAATGACACATGTATATATTTATTAGCTTATTTATACTTTGAAATTACTTTTGTTTGTGTAGCTTAAAGTAGTCAGATCGATGCATTCAATATTTTTAGTAAAATAAAATCAATTCATTTAGATGTTAAGGGCCTTTTGTTGTTACAGTTAGTGTGCATAATTTAGAATAGTAGTGAGTAAAACCAGAAAGTTTCTGTGACCACAGTTTCCTTAAGAAACCTTACAAAGCCGAGTGGGGAATTACATTTTCTAGAAACCACTATATTTCAGTTTCAGCCCAGAAATGTTTATAAACGTGTGGGGGTTTTGCATTCTGGTCTGTTTGGTCATTTGAAGTGGCTCAACTTGATTTACTGGAGGTCAGACGTAATCAAAACCATCTCACGTTTGGTTCTTGGTCAAACAGAGACACGCATGAGTGTCTATATTAGTTTATGTGTTTGTCCAAGTCACGTTTTATGATAACACGTGAAACATGACACTCTGATCTAAAATAAGACTCTTGTAAAAGACACCACAGCGTTACTCAGCAATCTGCTTTATAAAAACTATTCTTATCTCATATATCTTCTTTATTGGGTCTGTTGTAAAAGAATAACTGAATACTAATGGGACAGAGTTCGAGTTTAATTCATAGCCCAGACTTTGCAAACTGCTACAGCAAAAAACTGACCCTCCTAAAAAAATTCATTTCTACAGACAACTTGGCAGCTCCTGCAGATTCGTCATACAGCTTTGTCACACTCTGCCTTCTCTGTTTCTCCCTTAGGGGGAAATACATTTCATCCCCCTTGCATAGGAAACATCAAGCGGCTTCCAGATGAACCTTGCGGCACACTCAGAAATATGCCAGGATTGAAAAAGGCTCAAAGCTGAACAATGGCTGGATCCTGAACGTAGAATCAGTGCGGAAAGATGAACTCAAACACTGAACAGTGAGAGTGGCAGTGCCAGGGCTGTAATATGAACCAGTCGAGCATACGGTAGCTGACAGCAGAATGAGAACAGTGAAAGGCCATTGAACAGGGCTTTCACATCTTTTCTTTGACATCCCACCCATCGCCACACCACCCATGATGAGTATTAAATTATAAATAAATACCATGCCCGTAAACATGAAATAACAAGTTCTGTTTTGTTATTCACAGCTTGTTTTTGCTTACAAAAAAACATTATTGTCTTAAAACATTATACCACCATGCATGAACCCCCCGTAATAAATATCCTTGAATATCCCACTAAAAAAATATTTATTGTAATATTTATATAGAAACAACACGAAGTATGTGACAAAAAAAAGGTGGGGGGTTGCCATAGAAAATCTTCATTTTAATTACGTGTATTAAAAAATATATAATTTATGTTTTGTTCATGTTCGAAAATTCAACAATCCGTCAATTATTCCTTACTTAACTGTATATATTATGTAGAGAATTCTGTCCTACAAAACATAATTGTCATAAAAATTCAGCATTGTAATTCTAAATATATATGTGACCTTGGACCACAAAACCAATCATAAGTGCCTGGGCTTAATTTGTAGCAATAGGCAAAAACACGCATGGGTCAAAATTATAGATTTTTTTTTATGCCAAAAATCATTAAGACATTAAGTAAAGATCATTTTTCCATGAAGATATTTTGTAAATTCCTACCGTAAATATATCAAAACTTATTTTGTGATTAGTAATATGCATTGCTAAAAAATTCATTTAGACAACTTCAAAGAAGTTTTTTTGCACCCTCAGATTGCAGCTTTTCAAATAGTTTTATCTCAGCCAACGATTGTCCTTACTAACAAATCTTTGACAACGTAAAAACAGCTTCAGATGGATGTAGTCAATCCCAGTTTCAAAACACAAATGACCCTTATCAACAGGGTCGTTGTGGTCAAGCGGTCACTATGTGCACATGAGTAATTAAAAATAGCTAAAACACATTCAAAAAACATCAAGTACGAAAATTATTAATGGTGTAGACACAAACACACCATACCAAACTAAGAACTCAAACTATTACGGGATCAAGAACCAATCCACTGCACTGACTATATGACAGTAGTGCGGGCGTTATAGACTTGTACGCTGTAGAGACCCAATGGCAGGTAAACAATACAGGGCCTCTCAATAACATAGAATGTCGGGAAAAGTTCATTTATTTCGTAATTAAACTCACAACTGTGAACAATCACGTATAAAGTAAAGTTCAATTGAACAAAGAATGAAGTATTTAAGTCTTTGGGTTCTTTAATTGATGATGGATACATTAACCAAAATGCCACCTCAATCCACCATATCAAAAATTTAGAATATGGTGTTGACATGCATTTGAAGACATTTCACAACAAATTCGAAATTGGTGACATCAGCTAATCAACTCCAAAAACACCTGCAAAGGTTTTCCGAGCCTTCAAAATTGGTTATCTCAGTTTGGGTCATAGGTTACACAATCAACGGGGAAGACTGCGATTCTGACGTTGTCCAAGAAAAGACACTCATTGACACCTTCACAAGGAGGGTTAAGCCAAAAAAATTCGAGTTGCCAAAAGACTCGAGCTGGCTGTTCACACGACGTGCTGTATCCAAGCATGTTAACAGGAAATTGAGTGGAAGGAAAAAGTGTGGAAGAAAAAAGATACACAACCAACGCCGACCAAGTGAGAAATCTAACGCCCATGCCTTATGAGAGTAGTTTGTCAAGCAAAATCGATTCAAGAATTTTAGTGAAATTCACAAGGAATGGACTGAGGGTGGGGTCAAGGCATCAAGAGCCACCACTCACAGACGTGTCAAGGAATTTGGCTAGTTGTCGTATTCCTCTTTTTAAGCCACTCTTGAACCACAGACAATGTCAGAGGCGTATTACCTGGGCTAAGGAGAAGAAGAACCGGACTGTTGCCCATGGTGGTCCAAAGTCCTCTTTTCAGATGAGAGCAAGTTTTTTGTATTTCATTTGGAAACCAACACAGAGTGGGGGTCACTTAAGTGAGTCCGGAGGAGACTCCCCGCGAGGGAAGGGATGAGAGACACGATCCATAGCCCAAGTTGCTTGAAGTCGAGTGTTAAGTTTCCACAGTCTGTGATTATTTGGGGTGCAATGTCATCTGTTGGTGTTGGTCCATTGTTTTTTTTGAAAACCAAAGTCACTGCACCCGTTTTTCAAGAAATTTTGGAGCACTTCATGCTGCCTTCTGCTGACCAGCTTTTTTTTCTGAAGATGCTGATTTAATTTCCAGGAGCGCAGGATTTGGCAACGCCAAGAAAGATCGTTAAAGTGCATGGAGGGATGACCGCGGCAGAGGGATGTGACAGGTGTGCTTGGATTGGCCAGCAAACTCACCACGACATGAACCCCATAGAGAATCCTCATGGAGGGACTGTCAGAGGAAAATGAGAACCAGAGAGACCAAAAAATGCAGATGAGTCTGAAGGCCACATTTCAAAGAACCTGCTCGGTTAAGCTTCAATAACAAGCTCAGCAATGCCACAAACGCGGTCACCTCCATGCCACGCCGAATTTATGGCAGTAATTAAAGCAAAAGGAGCCCCTACCAAGTATTGAGTACATGTACAGTAAATGAACATACTTTCCAGAAGGCCAACAATTCACAAAAAATGTTTTTTTTTATTGGTCTTGTGAAGTATTCTAATTTGTTGAGATAGTGAATTGGTGGGATTTTGTTAAATGTGACCCAAAATCATCACAATTAAAAGAACCAAAGACTTAAACTACTTCAGTCTGTGTGCAATGAATTTATTTAATACACAAGTTTCACAATTTGAGTTGAATTACTGAAATAAATGAACTTTTCCACGACATTCTAATTTATTGAGATGCACCTGTATATCTCAGGGGTTCAATCAGGCAGTAAGATATCTTTTCCTTGTTGGCAGCCGTTCAAGTCCAATATGGGAAATCAAGAGTGAATTAAATGAATTAGATTTAAGGGATGGCTTCTATCCAGCTAAACAGAGTGGATTAAACAGCACCTATTCGTTACACTTAGCCATCAACATGCTACCTAATTAAAAGGCAGCCAAGATGGACAGCTCTGCCCTATTCCTGTTTATCCTGTGATTAAAAAGCAGAGAGGATATTGAGCAATAAATAACTCCTAAATGACTCAGGACAATTGGATTTTCACTGTGGTCCAGCACACTGAGATTCATTTAGGATAGCACAATAAGCATCAAAAGAGCCTCATTTACATTTTCCCATGCCATTTTCATAATAATAGGCAATGCCTCTATCACTCTGAAGAGATATTTGGGATGGTACTGTGTGTCAATTGAGTGTAAGTGAGTCTGTTGTCACATTGGCTCTGTGTGATATTCAAATCCTGACCTTAACTATTACAAGAGACACTGAATGTGTATCTCAGGCCAGCTGCTGTTTAAACCTAGTTAGATATCTTCCACTAAGTTGTAAAACAGAGAGAACAGCTGCAATCCAGACTTGCCAAATCAGATGGCCTGACAAAACTATAAGTGGACAGGGAAGTTTATAAATACTTATTTCAAAAACATTAGCAGACGAATCATTATCTGACAACAGTGTGCCTATCTAAGTTCTTTCACCACGACCAAGTCTATATTTAAAAATTGGGACGAAGGTAATCAAAGTAGACTATAGGCAGTATAATATTTATATATTATATATATATATCATACTAGAGTCAGGGTTAATATTAGCATAATATTTTCGTAATTAAACTGTAAGTAGGAATTTTAGGAATTTTACTACTACATTATTCATTTTTCTCTTAAAAACAGAATGGGACCAGTAAGTCCAATTATGGACTATAGCAAAAAGTTCCCCAGGAAATTATTTAACATAAGCATTCAGGATCAAAGTTAATGTAATATAGATATTAATTTAAACTGTTTAGTAATTATATTTTAGAGTTTTAGTTTGTGTACTATGACACAATTGAAATGTTTCTTGACGTGCATATAGAGTTCCTCTGATCCAGCTGGATTATACTGGACAGTAAATCCCTGTTCCCGATGGCGCTTGGGTGACATGTTTCCATTGCACTGCCTGAATGCTGTGTGTCACACCTCATCTCCTTAAAGAGCCAAGTCAGATTGGGTAACCCTTCAACTCAGTTACCCGAACTTCACTTCAGTTTCCAGGAACCTCAACACTGTTTGTCACTCTGGCAGTCACCCTTTACATGAGGTACGGTGCCATGACACACATGCAAACACATAGAGACACTGAAGACAAGCAAATTAACGGTTTTCTGTGACATCAGATGTGAATACATAATGAATTACTCTCTTGATTATTAAGCAAAACTCCTGTAGCTCAAGCAACACCTGCAGCAAGTTCATTAGAAATTTTTTCTTGATTTGAAACTGTTTTTTTCAAAGCTGTCATACTGACATGGACTTTATATACATTATATTTAAAGTATATTTGTCATCTAACAAAAATTTTTATTTGCAGCATTATCAAAAAACTGTGAAATTTCTTGATTTGAATTCACAGTTTTAAAATTCCCTGATATTTTTGCATTTTCCATGACTCCCACACTCCCAGTTTTCTAGATTTGGAAAAATATGGTGAAAATGAACAAAAAAAAGTGAAAAATATGGTGAAAAGTTCCATCATTTTAATAGGCTATTTTAATAGTTAATGTCCATGATATTTGTTAACTACACATTGTGCTTAATGTTTTGAGGTGTAAGGACTGATTCTGAAACAAAACCACTGTATTGCATTAGGTTAACAGAGTTCACTTGCTGAAAAATATGTATTGCAGAGTTGAGTCAACTCTCCCATCTGAGGCGTCATGCCCATTCAAACTGATTTCTCCGATTTCTGAGCCAAGTGGATTTTGAATGCAGCTTCCAAAAGACAAAAAATAGCCGAATAATATTTTTTAGATTTGATACAATCGCACAGGTGTGATTAGATCATCAGCTGCTAAATTCAAATCTGCGTTAGCTGGACGCGTTTTACAGCGCTGCATTATACAAGCCGACACGATCATCGGTTTTGATCTTATGAAAGCAATGGCCAATCAGAGACGTGCAGATGAGTCATCGCTGAAACGCGTGTTTGTGTTCACGCGCATCGCTCCTCGCTACTGACTTCCTTCTCCGGGCGAATTCTCTCATCAGAAAAACAAAGTGCAGATAAGCGCATACAAGATATTCATTTCACAGTGTAAACAGCTTCAGTGATTTTAATGAGCGTTTTTGAGAGTGCCTGAACTTGAAAATGTTCTTTGATAATGTAAATGTTCTTTGCTCTCGGTAAAATGAAAGGTTAAAAATGAGTAACTTACCATATTGTTGTAATCATAAATACAAAGTCATATCGTATGTAAAATAATTTTATGGCCTGGTTGAACTGGCCATAAAAACCATCGCCCAGCCCCCCCGCAGCGCCCCTGTCTCCCTTTAATCCCCATTAAACACATTGTGTTTAATTTACCTCACGCCGCCCTGTGTGTTCCGGTTTTCTTGTTATAGCACTCCACCACTTTGCCGTTAACACCCAGACCCAACACTTGACTTGAGACTTTGTAGTCCTCGGTCACGGCATGACGCTTGATTTCCAGCTTGGGATAGACGGGCAGGGGGAACCGAGTGCAGTCGGAGTCTGTGGGCTGGCTCTCTGGGTGAGACGCGGCGCTCTCGGTCGCTTCTGTCTTCTCGCTTTGCGTTTCAGGTTTTGGCTCGGGCTCGGACGCGTCCGCGTTGGCCGTTTGAGACTTTCCATTCTGGAGCATCTTTCAATGCAGGCGAAATTAAGCTATTAGACACTCACCGTGGCTCAAGAATGTCCTTTAAAATCCACAGATAAACTATCCGCGCGCTGAGTGACGCTGCTCCGAAAATACACTGCTGATGAACTCCTGTGATGACTGACGGTTACAGAATTACAGCACATTTACCAGCATTAGGCCACTTATATTCAGATACATATAAATAATATGCCGATTTCAACATCACCAGGAAGATTATCATAAATAAAGTTGAACAAAAAAATTAAATCCCCTTATTTGTAGGCTAAGGTTTTGTCCATAAGTTATACAAATGAATTCGAAAACAGTGTTACCAAATAATAAAAGTCATATTCACGTTGAGTAGAAAAGGTCCCAGCTGAAAGTGTCAGAAATGAAAAAGAAAGTGTGATTTGTCAAGCGGAGTTCCCGTCATTGACTGTATTGCTGGGTGTGTGTGTGTGTGTGCGCGCGTTCACATGGGGTCAGTAGTGTCTGTTGCAGAAGCGCGAGCTGCTGAACCGCTAGTTTCTTAAAGGAGCCGCGCACGTTTAGAAATGACTTGAGTAAGGCAATATTCCCGTTAGAAATTAGACTAAGACACCGAGACTATGTCTGCCTTAATCAGAATTTTAAGTCATGTAAACACCAAAAAATATATAGAGTGTAAAATAATTTTCATTTATGTCTGTCTAATTTACTGCAGTGTTATGATTGTATTTATAACTAAACGCTGAAACTATTAAAGGGATAGTTCACCCAAAAATGAAAATTCTGTCATTAACGACTCACCCCCCAGGTCCTTTCCCCACCCGTACGACGTTGTTCATCTTTGGAACACAAATTAAGATATTCTGATGAAATCCAAGTGCTTTGCATAGTAAGGAATGCAACTGACACGTTCAAGGTCCAGAAAGGTAGTACGGAAATCGTTAAAACAGTCCATGTGATATCAGTGGTTCAACCTTAATTTTATAAAGCTACGAGAATACTTTTTTGTACAAAGAAAACACAAAACAATGACTTTATTCAAAAATTTCTTCTCTTCCGTGTCAGTCTTTGATGCAAGTTCATACAGTACCAAAGTATTCTCGTACTTTGTAAAATTAAGGTTTGAAATCACTGATGGCACATGGACATTTTACCGATGGGTCTTACTACCTTTCAGGCCTTGAACGTTTAGTTGTGTTACTGTCTATGGACGGTCAGAAAGCTATCTTAATTTGTATATTCAAAAATATCTTAATTTTGTTCCGAAGAATAACTAAGTCCTACATGTTGGAAGGGACTGAGACAGAATTAAAACGAAGGCATTTTTTGGGTAAACTATCCCTTTAAAATCATTTTCATAAAAAAGCTAAAATAACACAAAATATACCTATAAGATGAAACTTAAATGTAAATAAAAATGAGAAATGTTGCCTTTGCAACTAACTGAAAACGGAAATGAAAAATAACCTAAATTGGATTTAATAAAACTAATGAAATGACAAAAAATTACAAAACCAAATTACTGAAACATTAAAATTAAAAGAAAAGTAAAAAGAAAAGAAAATTCAAATATTAATAAATACTACAATATACTACCATAGTGATATACTAAAATATTAAGAAATATGCCATATATATTGCATGATATCATTGCTTGTGGGTGGAGTTCATTTCGTGGTTTGTGTGAGGGCCCCAAGATTTAGTACAACACTGCATCCATGCATAAAACTGTTTTATTACCACATTTAAAAACTTAGTTGTCATCTCTAAACACTGACTGACAGTGTTTACAGTGTAACAGTGTTTTTTCACCAATCTGTATTTTTCCAGTGTTGCTTCAAGCTTTTATTTGTGTATGAATAAGGGTTTGTGTATAAGTCTAGTAGTCAAGAGCACAGATCAAGGCCACACCCTGTTTGATCCAGTGCCCTTGGGTACGATCTGTGGGCAGCTCAACTGCAATTACATAGTTAGTTGAGTGCCCGGTGGTTGAGAGAGTTCCTGTGGAAAAAAAACAAAACTTTTCAGATCTCTGTGGTAAAATACAAACCAAATTGTCACATAAATCACAATGACTCCACAGGATGTACAGTAGTGAAACATTAACAAAAAGTGTGGCAAGTTTCACAAAGAAATACTCTTCAAATTGTTCACCAGCACGGGTAAGAGTTTTGTAGATAGGACACATGTAGATTCCAGACTGAGGGGGACTGCGGTTGGGAACGGGTACCATCCAGATAACAGCCATCTCTGTGTAGAGCTCTTTGGGACGGGATTCAGTAAGCTGGCCTCTTTCTGAATCCCAGCGTGCCCCTTCAAGATACAGACCGTGGATGAAGCAGCCGATGTCGGGCCTCACAGTCAGCTCTGCTGCTGCTTCCTTCATCACCTAAACGAGGGTTCAAACAGAGGAAATCAAAGAAAACCGCTAAAAATATATTTTTTATTAATTTTACACATCATGCTGTTTAGATATGCAACAGAACATCTTATTCCAATGTTTGGCCTTTCACAGGTATGCCATACTTCTCTTAATGGCCTATCAAATATCAAGCTTGCTTTGAGAGCTTAATATGGAAACATAGTTGAGGCTTCAAATTGCATTACACAGAGTTTAATGCAAGAAAGCCTTGCTGTTGAAAGCAAATTACGCACCTTAAAATCAAAAGCAATGGTGTCAATGGAGACCAAAGCGCTTCGGGCAAAGTTCTGCAGGGTTCCTGTGAGGAAGGCTTGGGGGAAGAAGAACCCACTGATCCAGAATACAGCAGGAATGCCATCTGAAATCCAGTTCTGCAAAAAACTAATGCGCTGAACCAGATCGGACACCCAGGAAGCCAGCGGCTTAAGAGATGGATATGCCTTGGAAAATATTAAAAGAAGAATATTATGCCACCCATTCAAATATATCAAATAAGTCTAAGCCCTCAGTAGTCAAAGTGCTAATTCTGATTTCAGTTACACGCACAAGAGTGTTTGCATAGTCAAGACATAACAAAAGCACTCATTCCACAAATTCAGTGCATGTCTTGCATGGTTAACATTTAGGAGAGTCTTGCCTTGGCCTTCCATAGTTCTGGCACAGCGTTGATGAACAGACTGTTAGACATCAGCTCCAGTTCAGATGACATAACCACCAAACCCTTCAAAGCCTTCACCAGATCACTGAGACTCTGGGAAATCACTGATAACAACTTATTATATCTGTGAGAGTGATAGAGAGGTGCATTTTTAGAGTGTTTTTGTAATATACACTATTAAATATACACTATCTGTAAGATTTTTCAATGTTTTTGAAAGAACAGTAATAGCAATACTGTTAAATATTATTACAATTCAAAATAACCATTTTAAAATGTAATTTATCCCTGTGATGGCAAAGCTGAATTTTCAGCATCATTACTCATCATTTTAACATTATTCTTAGATGTGTAGAAAGTAGAACATAATTTTCTTGAAACTGAAAACTTACCTTATAACCTCCTGAACCAGGACCGTGTTCATAGATTCTTCATACATCACTGGGTATTTATTCATGACCTCCAGCACATTAATGAGACTGGGAATCTTCTCCACAATCCCCTCCACAATTTCCTCTATGATCTTAATATGTAGAGGGGAAAAGAGAGTGTGCATTAAAACTAAAATGCATATGCATTTTACTTCACTGGAGTTAAGCACAATCCATAATTGCAGCGTCACAACTACAATCAAAAATTAAATGCATGGCTGATTAAAGTGCTGCACAACCATGTGGTCTTCTACAATTATAGATTATCTGTTTAGGATTGTTTTTAACTACATTTAAGAGGACATTAAAGAGCACAGTCTCATGCAAAACAGTGTGAATAGTTTTTTTCTCGTGTTCACCAAGACTGCAGTTATTTCAATAAAAATACAGAAAAACAGAAATATTGTTTTATTGTAAACATTACATTTTAAAGTAACTATTTATTATTTAAATATATTTTAAAATGCGATTTATTTCTTTGATGGCAAAGTTGAACTTTTTCCGAAATTTTGGGGGGGACAGTTTTCAAACTAACAAGCATTTTTCAACTGTAAACGTCTTCACTGTTTACATATACATTTAATGCTCCTTTATGGCCTAAAATACTTTATTAAAAAAAAAATTCTGACCAATAGCCAGTGGGGGTGAAAAAGTGTTGGCCCCCTTCCTGTTTCTTTTTTTTTTTGCTGTTGGCCCCTGAATGTTTCAGTCATCAACAAATTTAAAAATATTCCCAAAGATATGCAATACATCAAACTAAGGTGTTTAAATGATGATTTCTTTTATTAATGGAAAAAAGCTGTCCAAACCTACCTGTCCCTACGTGAAAAATTAATTGCCCCTCCTGTTAAATCATGAAATAACTGCAATTAACCACGTTATTTTAGAAAGATGAGTTAAATTTCACTAGCCACACTCTGGCCTGATTACTGCCAGACCTGTTGATTCAAGAAATCACTTAAACAGAACCTGTCTGACGAAGTGAAGCATGCTTAAATAGCAACACATCATGCCGCGATCTAAACAAATTCAAGAACAGATGAGAAACAAAATAATTGACATGTATCAGTCTGGAAAGGATTATAAAGCCATTTCTAGGCTTTGGGACTCCAGCGAACCACGGTCATAGCCATTATCCACAAATGGAGAAAACTTTTAACAGTTGTGAACCTTCCCAGGAGTGGCCGGCCTAGTAAAATTACTCCAAGAGCACAACGACGGCTCATCCAAGAGGTCATAAAAGAACATAGAACAACATCTAAAGAACTGCAGGGCTCACTTGCCTCAATTAAGGTCAAGTGTTCATGATTCAACAGTAAGAAAGAGACTGGGCAAAAACGTCATCCATGGGAGAGTTCCAAGGCAAAAGCCACTGCTGACCAAAAAGAACACAAAGGCTCGTCTCTCATTTGCCAAAAAATATCTAGATTATCCCCAAGACTTTTGGGCAAAAATTATGTGGACTGATGAGACAAAAGTTTAACATTTAGGAAGGTGTGTGTCCCGTTACATCTGGCTTAAAACCAACACAGCATTTCATAAAAAGAACCTCATACCAACAGTAAAATATGGTGGTGTTAGTGTGATGGTCTGGGGCTGTTTTGCAGCTTCAGGACCTGGATGACTTGCCGTAATTGTTGGAACCATGAATTCTGCACTCTATCACAAAATCCTGAAGGAGAATGTCCGGCCACATGTTCGTTACCTCAAGCTGAAGCGAACTTGGGTTACGAAGCAGGACAATGATCCCAAACACACCAGCAAGTCCACCTCTGAATGGCTCAAGAAAAACTAAATTAAGGTTTTGGAGTGGCCAAATCAATGTCCAGACTTCAATCCGATTAAGATTTTTAAACAGTCATTCATGCTCGAAACCCTCCAATGTGGCTGAATTAAAACAATTCGGCAAAGAAGAGTGGGACAAAATTCCTCCACAACGATGTGAAAGACTCATTGCCAGTTATCGCAAACACTTGATTGCAGTTGTTGCTGCAAAGGGTGGCGTAACCAGTTATTAGATTTAGGGGGCAATTACTTTTTCACGTAGGGCCAGGCAGGTTTGGACAGATTTTTTCCCTTAATAAAATAAATAATCATTTAAAAACTGCATTTTGTATTTACTTGCATAATCTTTGTGTAATATAAAAATTGGTTGTGATCTGAATCTTTTAAGTGTGACAAAATATGCAAACAATTAAAAAAACAGGAAGGGGGTAAAAACTTTTTCACACCACTGTATATTCAATTTATAAACTGGTATATTAAATTCAAATAAATGTATGTAGAATCAATATGACACATACCTCATCTCTGGACTTGCCTCCGCTGGCTGCTGCTCTTGGCTGGAGCTTCACTAAAGTTCCCAGCAGAGCAAATGTCTCATTTTGTGCAAAGCTTATGTTGGCATTGTCATGGAGGCCAAAGATGTCTGGTGAGTCGTTAATTGGTAGGCCACGAAAGTAGGTCAAATAACCCTAAAAAAAAAAATAATAATAAAAATTCGATGTAGTGCAGACTCTAAACCTAACAGAACACAACTAAATTAAAGCCTGTGAAGGAAACGTTCCTTTTTTGGCACTGTCTTAGATCAGTCTTTAATGTTTTTTTTCATAAGACTAGGTTAAGAGATATCCGTTCTGGAGCCTTGACAATTGTTCTCATGCTGTTTGTCTGTATTCTCCAAAGGAGAGTAAAGTGTTCGAGGCCCATGACCGCGGGGCAGTAGAAACCCTCCAGGATGTTTAGGATGCAACGGCGTCCCATTTGTCTGTCCAGCGACCGCCCTAGTTTATTTTTCCCCTGCCAGTATACGTCGAACCTGAACATTGAGTAGAGGAGATAGACATTTAATATTTGCGGAGTGATTTGCTTCCTTTATACAAACGAAATACCTACCACATTTACAATGGCATATTTATAAAGTCACCCAATATTTTTTAATCAGCTAAGGAATGCCAAAGCAAGGGAAACTCTGCAGGAAGACAAGAAACGGGTGTTGACCGAGACAATCTGGATTTTGCCTTAATGGGGATGTACTGATATTCATCCAGGAACATTTCAGCGGCTGATGCAGAGTCAGCCCCCCGTTCCGTAAACCTCTAGGGAATGTTAAATCCAGTGGGCCGAATTGCCTCCTGCGCTCAAAGCAAATTTTCCATGAAAAGGCCAGAGCAGGAGGGGCCTTCCACTCTGCTGTCTGGCCAAAAGACATACGAAAACGATCAAAAGAGAACTATATTAATATATTTATATATTCATAAATACGAACGATTCATATTACATATTTAATTAACATACATAGCTTCATAAATTAGGGTCAATAAGATTTTAACAAAGGAAGTTTATTAAGCAAGATGCATTAAGAGTTAGTTCATATAATTACTACTAGCCTCATGTCTTCAAAGCCCCAAACCATCCAAATGGGGCACTAGGTGACAAGGCGATACGAATTGTTGAAGTAAAGTACGGTTTTTTGTTTTCTTTTGCACACCAATGTATTCTCGTAGCTCGTACCAGTACGGTTGACCCCGGAGGTCACATGTATTATTTTTACCGATTTTTCCTTGCTAGTTCTGGACCTTGATCGCGCAAGACACTTCTCTCTCAGGGAGGTCAGAGAGCTCTCATATGCATTCAAAATATCTTATTTTGTTCCGGAAGAGGAACAAGGTCCCTACTCGGGTGTGGAACGTACAGAGGGTGAGTAAGTAATGACAGATTTCCAGTTTTGGGTGAACTAACACCCTTTAAACGACAAAAGGGCATAAAAGCAAAAAAAATTTCTATTTCAAATAATGCTGTTCTTTTGAACATTCTATTTAGCACAGGTAAAAGATAAAAAAAAAAGGTTTCTACAAAAACATTTAGCAGCAAAAGTGTTTTCAGCGAGATAGTAATCTTTCAATAACTGCTGAAAATTCAGATTTGCCATCACAGGAATAAATTAAATTTTAAAACAAAAAAGGAAAACAGTTTTTTATTTGTAATAATATTTCACAACTTATTCTTTAATTTTGTTCAAATAAATGCAGTCTTGGTGATTACAAGAGTTTTTTTTCAAAAACATTAAAAAATATAGCTATAATCCTAATTAATATGACACATTTTTTTCTCAACATAAAAAGACAAAGAAAACGTGCTTATTTTCAACATGAACCTTAGTACAGGAAGTGATGAAATCATCAGTGAGGCTGCCATAGGTCTTCAGGAGATTGGCTTTAATGCCTCGTGGTGGTTCTATGGTCATCTTGGAGCCATTCTGCAGAATTGAGACTGGAAACTTGTTGCTGGGCAGACTAGTGAGCCAAAGACGGAAGTCCCGATTAACCTACAATACAAACAAGTTTTTCTTTAAAAAACAAACAAACAAAGAATGTAACAAAGATTAATAGGTATATTCAACAAACAGTCAATAAAAACTAAAATAGCTAGTCAGGTGTGTCAAACTTTGTCAGGATCTATGTTCTCAATGAGTCTCTCCAGAGATGGCATCCAGCTGGGAGCGAGGTGGCAGTTCTGGAAGAAGACCCATTGTCCTTTCTCCATGGCGCTGTGCATCATGGCCTCAGCACTGGGGCCCTGACATACAACCAATGCTGTTAGCCCAATATAGTCAATAATATAGTCAAATATATGCAGATATAGTGTCTTATGATGTGTCCATTATTACTCACTTGTTCACTCATCCATTACTAATGCTTACACAATGCATAGCAGTTGAGTATAAAATATTAGTGACATTATTTACATTTACATGCATTTACATTTATTTATTTAGCAGACGATTTTATCCAAAGCGACTTACAGTGCATTCAGGCTATACATTTTTTACCAGTATGTACCAGTATTATTAGTGATATTAGTGACAGAATAAAGTCACACTACTACAAAACGGCCAATATTCAATATAGCTCACTATATATAATGTTCTTTCTTGTGTTAGGCTATCACAAATATTTTAAATTAAAACTTACCACTGACAGAAACAGTCGGCTCTCGTGCCTTTTACATTTAAATCTCTATTAAAAACTGCCCCGTGGGTCTTAAAGAACTTTGTTTTTCTACCTCCACAAGACACAAGTGCATATGTTGCCTTGTTTATCTAAAAGTGCACTTTTCTTTGTTTTAAGCCAAAATTTTGTATTGTGAAATTACTACATTTCCGTGTCAATCCATTTTAATTTTTACCGCGAACAAAGCACTGTCACTTTAATCAGCCACGCAAAAATAACTCTGTGACACGATCGCTGCAATTGTCTGCAGACGCATCGCTCCTGGAACGCACTGCCAGACCGTAACCGTGTGCAGTGTGAACACTCTGATCCGTTAACATGGGTGCGGAAAAAAATACACACCGCAAACGGAGTATGTGTGAAACAGGCGTTGGTCTGACTATACAGTTATGATATCAGTTTCTGCATGTTTATCTCTGGATGTTTTGTGTTCTGACCTGTCCTTGGCCAAGGGAGATGGCGGTCATCTTCTTTGAAAACTTCATGACCTCTGCAAACTTATAGAGGTCAGCAGCGGGGTCGGTACCAGGAGAAAGCACAAAAATGAGAGCGGTGGAAGGTGACGAATCTTTAAACACCACAGACAGGTCTGATGTCTGAGAGACAAGAGAAACATGGTGGAATGAGAGACATGACAAATCAAAACCAAAAACAGTGAGTCATACAGAAAAACATTATTAGTATGACTCAAAAATATGCAAATACCTGCTACAGGGTGAATTCAAATTAGCCTCTGTTTATTTAACATTCTAATGCGAAGTTCTTACATAAACAGTGTTCCGTTAATATCAAAATGCTATTAGATTGTTAACGCTATTATATGATGATATGAGCACAGCGTATATAGAGCATATGTGTGGGTACCTGTGGCTCGATGAAGTTCTGACCCAGCTGTGAAGCCACAAAGTCCTGCAGGCCGTGAGTGAGCCGGTCAGCTCTCAGACAACGCAGAAACAGAAGCTTCTGAAATGAGTCTAAACCACTGTCCCACTCGCCTGGAAGAGGCTCCCTGTTCACATATGCTTATAAACTTAGAATCTAAACATGACATGCACAATAACAATACTTACAACCTCTAATAGGGCCTACAAGTATGTTTGTGCCTACCTGTGTGGCTGGCTGCTGTCGAATATACTCTTGAATGCAGACTCATGTTTGGAGAAGCTCTCTGGCAGGTTACTGAAGGTGGGCAGGGTGCTCAGTGCCAGTATGTCCTGCCAGGCTCTCATGGAGAGCCAGTTTGGAGCAGGATTTGGAGCCTGATGCTGGGGCCGCCCCCCTGATAACAAATATTGCCACTCAGCCTGTACACACACAGACATTCATACACAAATCAAGATATTTCTTTAGTTTGTTATTATTTCTTCCTCACTACAAACACAGAAAATTATATAACAACACGGTGTTAGTTGTTCATTTGTTTTATCACAGCACAATCAAATAAAGCTGGATTTATAGTGGAAGAAATATTAACATTATTAAAAGCAGCTTGAGTGATAAAGATCAAAAGAAAATAAAGACAGAATTCACTTCATGAACTTGTTTTAAATATCCTTGTGTGGTCTCTGATAAACTGATAAACATTTTCCATAAAAAGAAAAAAAGAAAAAAAGGTTGAGATGAAGACAAGAGACATTTAATCCTGTTTTTGTCTTGCTAACCATATCAATCTTGCTGTCATTCATCAGAATTCTGGAACAAGGGGAAGGCAAACATCAGCTTGTGTTTCTCAAAAAGACTGCGACAGACGTTACTGTACAAGCTGAAGGTGAAGAACTCATTAATGTTGAAAATGCGCTCCTTCACTTTATCTGTGGGGAAATAAGCCAAGATAGTTAGTTAATCAGTTGTTTGTTATAAATAATTTATAAATTTTTATTAACTAGTTCGGCAAATTCTCATAAGATTCTAAATAAGATCTTTGAAGAAAGTCCTTAACTTCGTGGTACACCTGGATAATAATCGTGTACTCCTGTGGTGTTTGAACCTTTGACTGTTTCAAAATTATAATTATTAACTTCTAGTACTGAAAAAAATCTAACCTCATTAAATGAATAAAACTCTTAACTCCATGGGCATTTTTATAATGAATATACATATTTGTAGTTATGCCAAGCTCTAAAATATTTTATTTGGTAGAAATAAGAAAAAAACGTTTTAAAAGTAAAAAAACAATATAATATATAGATATATATATACTATATATTATTAATTATATAAAGGAGGATATATAGATGTAGACAGTGGGGTAGGAAAGATTCAGACCCTCCTAAATTGTCACATCTGTGGTAGAGTGGCAGCCAGTGGCTAAAATCCCACGGGAAGGGAGTTGTGGGTTGGCCTCATTAAGTACACACAGCACCCCATATTGACAGAACACAGAATTGTTGACATTTTTGCGAATTTATGAGAAAACGAAAAAGTTCGGAAATAGCACAGGGCCCTAATATTCAACCCTTTGGGTACACTCAATATTGAACCAGGCGGGTCAGTTCGCGGTCGTCTGATCAAGCCTGAGAGGGGGGCTACACCGGCTTTGAGTCCACTGGTGGTTGCGCTACTGTGATTGGAACTTGATTCGGAAAGCCACACACTGTCCTATATAGACCTTACAGCTCACATGCTGTCAGAGCAAATGAAATCATGATGTCAGAGGAACTGCCTGCAGATTTCAGAGACAGAATTGTGTTAAGGCACAGATCTGGCCAAGGTTACATAAAAAATTTCTGCTGCACTTAAGGTTTTTAAGAGCACAGTGGCCTCCATAATCCTAAATGGAAGACGTTTGGGACGACCAGAACCCTTCCTATAGCTGGCCGTCCGGCCAAACTGAGCTATCGGGGGAGAAAGGCCTTGGTGAGAGAGGTAAAGAAGAACACAAAGATCACTGCGGCTGTGCTCCAGAGATGCAGTCGGGAGATGGAAGAAAGCTGTAGAAAGTCAACCATCACTGCAACCCTCCACCAGCCGGGGCTTTATGACAGAGTGGCCCGAAGGAAGCCTCTCCTCAATGCAAGATACAAAAAAACACTGAATGGCGCCAAGATGGTGAGTTATAATTCCTCTGGTCTGATGATACCAGATAGAACTTTTGGCCTTAATATTCTAAGGCGGCATGTATTGAGAAAACCAGGCCCTGCCATCAACCGCCATACAGGTCCCAACATTGAAGCATGGGGGTGGCAGCATCTGCTGTGGGGGTTTTTTTTTTCACTCAGGGACAGGACACTGGTTTTGCAATCGCGGGAAAGATGATTCGCCAATACAGGGATTCCGGCAACACCTTCTCCGAGCTCAGGACCTCCGACTGGGCCGAAGGTTTACCTTCCAACAATACAATTACCCTAAGCACACAGCTAAAATAACACAGCTTCACAACAACTATTTGACTGTTCTTGAATGGCCCAGCCAGGACCCTGACTTAAACCCAATTGAGCATCTCTGGGGAGACCTAAAAATGTCTGTCCACCAATGTTTACCATCCAACTTGACAGAACTGGAGAGGTTCTGCAAGGAGGAATGGCAGAGGATCCTTAAATCCAGGTGTGAAAAACTTGTTGTTTCTTTCCCAAAAAGACTCATGGCTGTGTTAGATCAAAAGGGTGCTTCTACTTAATACTGAGCAAAGGGTCTGAATATTCTGGATATTTCAGTTTTTCTTTTTTAATAAATCTGCAAAAATGTCAACAATTCTGTGTTTTTCTGTCTATATGGGGTGATGTGTGTACATTAATGTGGAAAAAAAATAACTTAAATGATTTTTCAAATGGCTGCAATATAACAAAGAGTTAAAAATTTAAGGGGGGCCGTCTGAATACTTTCCGTACCCACTGTATATAAAATGTATCCTTATCCAGTAAATCACAAATAACTGGAAAAGCTATGGGGCCTTTGAATATTGTTGTGGGTAGTGAAAAATGACCTTTTCAGGTTCTTCAGTGCCAAAGGTCAATAATAGAAGGGCATGTTTTCACCTGCTTTCTTTGAGTTGGCAATGCCACTCATGAAAATCCCCAGGAACCACTCCAGAGAGTACTGGTACATGGGGTCCACATTTGACAGATCTGACACACAGAAGAAGAGGATCTGGGCTCTGACAGCCACTGGGACGTATTCCAGACGTGTGGCGTCAATGTCCCTCTCAGTCGCCTCAGCTGCAGTCACTTTAGCCTAATGGTTTGAAAATGTTCAAAAATCACTGATTTGGTATTAGATTTCTACAGCATTAATAGAAAGCAGATTTAGCTCTGCACAAGCATTTCTTTCAGACCTGAATTTCTTCGGCTTTGACTTTGGAGGCCGCAAGCACTCTTATCAATTCCTCGTCATCAACAGGGTTTCCCTCTGAAGAGCTCAGTCGGAACAGGATCTGATCTTCTATCTCCTTTAATTCCTGTTTCATTTGTGCATTACTCACAATGAGTTGGTTCTTCGCCTTTTCCAGATCAGGTCTCTCTTCAGCTACGAGACAGCCTAGTAGCTGATCCTCTAGCCCACTGTATGAATACGCACAGAAACCCAACACATGTGAAATCCAGAATCTACCTCTCAACCTAAAAGCTCTCATTATGTTCTTGTCTTAAGAAATTTAAGAGCAGCACCTGGGTGAGAGGGTGAAGTTAATGAGAGTCACTTTAGTAGAGATCTCCGGTGAGTAATGTGGGTTGGGCAGCTTAGTGGTGATGTACATCTTGAAGTCGTCATGATAGTGAATGACAGTGTCTCCGAGTTTTAGAACTACGTTGCCTTCATGGGTATATGTCTGAAGAGCATACACTCAAGAAAGTCAGATTTACACTACAGGCAGCTAAGAAATATTATAACAAAAGGTTCATTGAAATCGTCAAACACTGTTCATATTCATGTGGCTGCTATAGCACATTTTGAGTTTTATTTTATGATTTATTCACACAAAACAGTGATGTATACCTGTCGTAGGAGCACAGGGTCCAACGCAGGGTCTAGCTCCTCCCCAACATTCTCCAGCAAGCAAGGCTTTCCAAAGCGGATAGCATTTTCTAAACTACGCAGGAAGTCTCGGTCACTCAACTTCATCACAGCTAATGTGTTATCACGCTCCTGTGGAAACAGAACAAAAGCAAAGACCATGAGAAAAGGCAGAAACAAAAACTGCATTGGAGTAAATTATTCAGTACAATGCACACAATACTGTTCAAAAGTTTAGGGTCATTAAGATTTTAGTCCCATCTCATCAGCATTTACTGGAATTTTTGATCAATTATATGCAGCCTGGTGAGCATAAGAGACTTCTTTCAAAAACATAAAAACTTTTGGACACTAGTGCATGATTTAGCAAGTTAGCTTTGTTATCTAAGGTAAAAAAAATGTTTTTAGAATAATAATTCTGTATAATTATTACCATGTTCTTAATCCACTTGTTGGCCTGTCCCTGCGGATCGATAAACAGAGGCCAGCGCTGAGAGTATTGAGTAATTACTCCGTTCTCCACAGAAAGACTATCCTTGGGCAGCCCTGCAATCTACACACAAAAATCACACACGCAAATAAATACACTTAAAATGTTAATAACTAGCACATTTACATAACAAACAGTATTATGTCTATGCACTGAAGTACTTATGTGTCGGTCTCTAACCTGCCAGGAGCGGATCTTGACTTTGTCTCCCAGTGTGCTGATCAGGTTGGGCCGTTCTGTGTGAGGGACTGCCAGTTCTTTAAAACCTCTGAGCCACTCCTCAGCCATCGCTGAACGATATTCTCCCTGCAGAAATCACACATATTTACATCTACTCTCTCTGTGAATCTCACAATTAAATGATAAAATGAGATTTTTCTGCATTACAGCAACAAGAAAAGTGCTTATTTGTCAAAAAAATTATCTTTAAAAATCTGAAAAATGTCTTTTGATTTTAGGGTGAAATATGATCTGATTTCGAACAGTGTTTGTAAACAACCACCCTCATAATTAACTCAATCACATATTCAAACATCATTCCACCCAATATGCATTTTCTCTGCCGCACTCCCACACACTCACAGTGAAGGGTCCGAGGTAAGCTACGTATCCTGCAGCGAGCAGCACATCTCCTGCCACGTTATTCACCATGTACTCCAGCTGCTGAACGGTCTCTCTCCAGCGCACCTTCTCATCAGCCAGTCCACCAATCAGCTGCCACACACAACAACATCCTGTGTCTGAACCGCCATGTGCTCAATATAAACTCAAAGTATAGCAAACTTCTACAAAACATATTCACAAGTCATCTATTTCATACTGATGCAAATCAGGCTGGCATGATAAAGTGGTAAGTTTGACAGGCCAATGTCCCAGTGAAATAAATGCAAAATGAAATAGTTTTTCTCCACTCACCTTATCTGCACGGATCAATCTGTTCTCACACAGTTGACATTTGGCATCTAGCTCGTCTCTCTTGGTCAGGCATTCATGATACTTGGCCTGCAGTGTAGCAATGCCCTCCTCTACAGCTGCTAGTTTCTCCTTCGCATCATCCAGAATGCGTTGTGTTACATCCAGATCCTCCTGAGCTTCCTGCAAGGCTTGCTGCTCACACGCACACATAGAAATGAATTAATATAATTATTAAATTAGCCTCAGTTTTGGTCTGTTCACAAAAACTTCAACATGCTGCTGAACAGCTTTAGGCAGAAAAGTGCTTAAAATGTTGTAATTACAGACAGATATAAAAAATAAAAAAAGGGAATGAACACTGAAGGAGATTTAAGCTAAACAATGGATTTAGCTGAAAGGAATCAAGCTCCTACCCGTTTGGGCTCTACAGCTCTGGCCACAAAATGGTACACATGCATTGCTCGCACCCACTGACAGATGGAAGTACAGGCTTTGGACACCTTGGCAATTGAGTCAGTCTGGAACTCTGGGTTGTCAATGTAAGGCTGCACTAGTTTGATCACAGAATCTGGGATGTTGTCCTGTGGGATAAAAGACCAGAGCAATGGAAATTATACACTTCGGGCTTAAATGTTTCAATTAATATTTATAATGCCATGAAGATTTTGAATTTGTGCTAAAAATCGTACAATGTTTGGGCTCTATAAAATTTTTAATCTTTTTCAAACAAACCAAAGACTTTTATGCTCATCAAAACGGCATTTATTTGATATAAAATACAGTTAAAAGAGTAATATTGTGAAATATTATTACAATTTAAAATAATTGTTTTCAACTTTAATATATTTTAAAATGAAATTAATTTCTGTGACTGCAAAGCTGAATTCTCAATGGCTATTAACCCAGTGTCACATTATGCTTCAGAAATCATTCTAATATGCATAAGAAACATTTCTGATTTCGGGCACAAGAAACATTTCTTATTATCATCAGTGTACATTAACATTTATTTTATACTAAGTACAGTTAAAATCTATTAACATATTTATTGACATATTGCTTGAAACTTACTGATGTAGCATTTGGACCAATCAGACACACATTTGTTCATTAGATTAACAAATAATCACAGACCCGTCACCCAATAAACATACTGGGTGCCAGCATGTCTGGGAACGACCGCAGGCCCCTGGTTACCATGGCAACCAGGACCCCTCAGCCAGATCAGATAAACTTTTACGACCTAAAAGTATGTAGAGAAAATCAACTCTTACTCAAGTCTCTCTAAAACAGACACATAATGCCCATAAAAATGGACTCTTTTTCAAGTGTTTCAATTTAGCAGACTTTAAGTAGGCCTATACCAGTTTAGAATACTAAAAGTACAATTGCAGGTCATTTTTATTAAGTACATAAATATGTTAATGTATTTGTAGTACAATTCGCATGAAATAAACGTATTTCAAACACATTTTAGTATATTTATTTTCACTAGGGACACAGTAAACAAAAAGGGACATGGTTACATTACCCACATACAAAATCCGCATCTCACCTTGTCAAACTTGAAGAGACCGTCCAGAAATTTTCCTGGATCCTGCAGAAGACCCTTTCCTGCATCCCAGTAGTCATCAACCTTCTCTCCGAGCTTCTCTCCTGCAACTTTCTTGGGTTTGATACCCTTCAGGATACAGACAGCTTCTATAACCAGCTTCACTCCTTGAGGAGGCCTCTGCAGAGCCCGCACCTACAGTATATCAAACACACACACCTCCTTGTGAGCTGGCATGACCTGAACTTTGTGGTATTTTGGACAGATGTTAACAGAAAATATGATGTATGCACCTCAACGACATCATTCTTTTTCAGCGACTTCAGGCTATTGAGGGCAGCATCCAAAGCAGGAAGCGCTTCATCCAGATCTTTCTGAGCGTCATCAGCGATGGCCTGTGCCACACGAGCCTTTTCAGTGGCCTTAGCCTCCTCAGCCTGCACCGCTACACGGGTCTCCTCAGCTACCACTGTATCTTCCTACACACACAGACACACATATATATCTCAGGCAACAAAAATCAATCTGGAATTTTATTCATTCATGTTTGCCTTCCTAACTTTTTTATTTTTGCTGTTTTATTCACTTTTATTTTCTCCATGGTGATCACAGTGTCCTTGGCTGCTTCCTCCAGCTGAGGCCTCATCATCTCCAATTCTTCCTGCATCTTGCTCACATCCTCTGCTGTACTCAGCAGCTACACACATACACATACAATCATAAACACGTTTGTAGATCATGTAGAATGTGTAGGAAGAATAAGCCATTTCCTAAATCACCTTATCCAGGCCTGTTTTCATTCTCTGTCGAGCGCTGTGTAGCTCCTGCTTCTTCTGGCCAATCAGAGATGAGAAGATGCTGAGGAGCTCCAGGTAACTCTTAGGAGTGACGTAGTTGTGGCGGGAAAGTTCAGCCAAGTACTGCTCACACTTCCTGGACACCATTTGATGGATCTCAACACACATCAGTGCCTGTAAAGAGAGACAATAGGTCAGTTTTACGATCTTGTATACACTTACACATGCATCACACACTTTTACTGACCAGGCTTTGGATGGCCATAGGGCTGGCCTCCAGTTCTGGAAGCTCATTGAGGAAAGATGTTGCTACAGACTGTAGTGCCTCCTGTGGCCATGCGCTGAACCAGTCTATTGTGCAGCAGTTGACCAGTGAGGGGAACTGCCTGAGGCGAGCCCGGAACACTTCCCCTACTGGACTGTAGATGGAGACAGAGAACAGAGGTCTTGAGACTCAGTTTCCAACTGTTTACTGTATGTTTCAAGCTGAAATATTATGGCATATCATTCTAACAAATGGGACAACAGATGAAAAAAATCTAGCTTTACACTAGATCTCTGCAACAGTTCTGAACAGTGTATTTGTAGCATTGAAGTATCAACAGAAGTATTAATATAAAGATAAACCTCATGCAGAGAACAGTGTGGATGTTGCTACGGACTCTTTTGATGTAGGCTGCCATGAGGTTTGCTTTTGTGGGCTGCTGGCCCATGTCCTGAACCACAGGTTTCATGGCAGTCAGGATCCGTTCCTGCTCCTCTGAAGTATAAAGATTGGGCACATCGCCTGAGTTCAGGATGCTATTCACATCCTCCAGGAAAGATTCACTCTTAATCTGAAAACCGGCAGGTAAGACAGAAGAAATGTGTTAAAGACTTGAACAGCAAGTTGTTGTGTGTTTGTGTCAATGTGATTTTCCTGCAAATACTGTAAATCTTTTAGGAACATAGGAAGATGTCTAAAGGATCATGTGACACTGAAGACAGGAGCAATGGCTGCTGAAAATTCAGCTTTGCCATCACAGGAATAAATTACATTTTAAAATTATTACTGTGTTTACTATTTCTGATCAAATAAAAACAGCTTTAGTTGAGCATAAGAGACTTCTTTAATAAACATGAAAAAATCTTATGATTCCAAGCTTTCGAACATTATATCTGGTATATAATGTGAAAATGTTTATAATCTGTGAACTCACCTGTGTATCTACAAACAGGAAGGTGATTTGCACATTCTGCAGACCAGCCTTTAGCATGATGCTTTTGATATCCTCTCTCCACTCTAGGAAGCCATAATTCTTGGAGAGTTCAATCTGGAAGCACTCATATTCAGATCTGACAATATAAGGACAGTCACCATCAGAAAATCTGTGTTCAACTGAAGCCACAGATGAGGTCTTTAATTTGGTCTATCACTCTTGGATGGTTTCCAAATGGACATATGAATGAATGACTGAATGTTCAACATGATGCTGGGATATAATAGCAGGATTTATACTGTAATCATTTCTTTGTGGGTGGCCATGTATAAAGACATTTTCAAACATATTAACTAAAGTTTAAGATCTGTCTAGTGCTTACTTTCAAATGTTGCCCCTTAAACACATTCTAGCAATAACTTGAAAAAAAAACATGTTTTCCTTGTGTATAAATACTGTGTCTATTGTCAAATGATGTGTTTGTATTATATATGTCAGTTTATTAGATGTGTTCAAATAGTTGGTACTTGAACGTTGCTCGCGTATGTGTTCCAGGCATGACATAATAATTATTTTCAGTTCTACATGGGTGGCAGAGCAAAAAGTTTACAGGCAAGGATCATTTTAACAAAAGTATTGATGTCAAAATAGTTAAGGTTTAAACATAGTTTCAATTCGGTGGGTCAGTGTAACTTCTGGTTTTGATAAAATAAAACCTTATTCAACTGACTCACATTAGTGATGCTAATTATATTTTAAGGGTTCAGCATAACAACTCTTTAGCTCTCACATGTGTGTCGCAAGCCTGGTAAGTGACTGGCGTCCACTGCCACCAACTCCTAACAGCAAAGCGTTCCCCAGGGGCTGGCGCAGGATACGGCTGATACGACACACATGCTGTATGGCGTCCATGAACAGCACCAGCTTCATCTTAGTGGTGCTGGTCTGGTTATAATCATCCATGTACTCCTCCATCACACTGGCCAGCTGTATTAGTGGATACAGAACAAGACTTAAAAAAAACCCTTTTGATTCAAAAAACAACTTTTATGCAAATACTTGCAAAGGCAAGCAAAATGCCAAAAAATAAAGACGTTATATTTTAACAATGAGTGGCTGCCCAAACAAAAGTCTGATCCAGGATTATTATTGTAAAGAAAAAAAATCACTTGAAATAAAATGAACATGAACTGAAATGAAATATATTAAAAAAAATCAACTTAATTTATTTCACTAGCTGCCAAGGCAACAGTTCTAATTTTCGTTTAAAGTACTAAAACAGTTGCAATAAATAAACTAAAAACAAAATCTTATAAACTCACTATATATACATACATATAGACATGACCACACACACACACACACACACACACACACACACACACATATATATATATATATATATACTATATATATATATGTAGTATATTGATATCAAAAGTTTTCATCAAAGTTGTCCTAAAACAAAAACAATACCCGTTCTTGTCTTAGGACAACTTTGATGAACTTTTTTGATCCACTTCAAATGTTGACTACTTTATATACTGTATATACTCTAATAGTATATCACTCAAAATAAAATAACACAGAAATGCAGAATGGGGAATGGACACAGAAATGTAGTATCCACACAACTTGAGGCATTATTGATATGTGTAGCAGCCAAGCACCACTAACATGTAACCGAATCAATACAAGGCAATATAAGCCTTGTACCTTTTCTCCATCTTCAATCAGCCGGTAGACCTTGACAGCCCCAGGGAACATGAAGTCCCCATATAGGACTGGCTGGTACGGGACCACCTCCTCAATCTTGCACCCAAACTCCTGTATGTGAGTGTGGAGGAGTTGGTCAAACCACTTCCTGTCCTCAACGCTGACCAGTCGATCCTGGAACACCCTGCAGCTCTCATGATACCAAAGCTGCAATAGCTGTATTTTATTCTGAGTAAACAGAGATTATACAAAAGATTTTATTAAGATTTGAATAGATAACACATGAAATATCTAAAAAACTGAGACTTAATGGTGGTACCTCTATTTTCCCAGCCTCTGCCATCAGGATGCCCTGGAAGACTTTTGAGAGGTCCCTCAGGTTGAACGTATAGTGGGATTTAGCAGGTGTGGGTAGGAGAGCAGAGGTAAGAGTGGAGTACACCCTGATGGTTGCATCTACTAGTGGCTCATTGAATGGTTTAATTTCTGGAAATTTCTCTAGAAATCATAGACGCAAAATTAGTTTGTGTGAGAAAATCCATTTAGCAAGTGAGACATATACAGTATAAGCTCAATATTTCTCATTTCAGAAATATATGAGTAAATAACTTATTAGTATATTAGTATAACTTATATTTGTAAATATCAATAAGAAATGTGACATTTAGTGGTTTAGTCTTTCTCTTCGTTCTGTCTGTCTATCTTTCTGTTTCTCTCCCTGTATCAAGCTTACTGCCTGGGTCCTTTTTACTCATATTTCCATCTGTAAAAAAAATTAAAAATAAATAAAATAAACAAATCAAAACATCAATAACATTACCAAAGCTTATGACAGATGTTTCCTGTTGAAAACCCACATTGAAATACATTCATATCTAGATGCCCACATGATGACTGTCACTCACCCATCCAGCTCCCCAGGATGGTGGAAAAGATCTTCTTCTTGCTGATGTCCTCCATTTCAGTGAAGGACAGGAAGTTGAAGTGGCGTGTGAAGCGTTGAGTGATGGGGTTCCTGCCGCCACCAGGAGGGCCCATGGCACACGCAAAGTTTATGTCAACAATGTTTTTTAAGGTGCCTGTTAAACACCGAGGATGAATCAGAGTTTGTACAAAGTATTTTTGTGCACTATCATTCAGGAATGCTGCTTAATATGTTTGTGGAAACCATGGACTCTTTGATGAACAGAATGACCAAAACAACATCATTTATGTGAAATAGAAACCTTTCTGTCGCTTTTGCTCACTTTAATGCATCTTTGTTGAATAAAAGCATCAATTTCTTTAAAAAAAACAGATTAACCCAACTTTTTAAACACACCTATCTGTTTTCTGTCATACCAGCCTCCGTGATCCATCCACTGGCGCAGCAGTTCAATGGGAGGCTGAGCTCCATATGTTTCCAGCATGGGCATGTTCAGATCATCAATAAAGAAAATAAAATATTTTCCCAAAGGAGGCCCAAACACACCTTTACGTCTGCAAGTAAGATTTGTGTATATACTAAAAATCTAGTAATATGTACAGAGAAAAAATGTATCAGTAACAGACTGATGAGAGGAAGAGACAGTGGAAGAACCTTCTGTCAAGTTTGCTGTCGATATAGTCTTGAGTCTGGTTGGCGGAGGTGCGAGCAGAGAACATTAGGAAGTGAGTGATGTATTCAGCAGGCATGTTCTTGAGAAGCTTGTCTGATATGGTCAGGGTCTTTCCTGTGCCAGTTGGCCCAATGCACAAGACCTGACAAATCAAAAGAGGAAACAAGCTTAGCAGCACATGCATATGACATTAAGTTAGCTGCATGTAGACTGAAAGTCAAAACTACCCACAGGCTTCTTATTGGAAAGCAGCATGTCTGTCAGGAAGGACATGCGAACAGTGTCGACTGTGGGCACAATGATGTCAGAGTAGCTAGTTTCTGGGGTGATGACCACTTTCTGTGCATATTTCATCCAATTGACCCATTGAACCTGAAGCATTTGAATAATCAAATGAATGAATGTTTATTGTATCATTTGAAAATGATTTCATTTCTTTTAATCAAAAGTACCTCAAAACTGTTTTGTAAATTAATTTCAATATTCCAGAAAACATTCTCACCTTCCTCTCTTTTCCATCCTCCTCCTCCTCATCAAAACAACTTATTCCTGCATCATCTAAATGGTAATCGTATACTAGTCCCTCCTCAGGGAAACACAAATGGACCTGAAAAACAAACAAACGAGGTTTGCAAAATGCAGCTCTGAATGAATAAACTTACAAAAAAAGCAATACAATTATTTGAATACTCTGTGGCACTTCTGTTTAATTATCTACAGATGTAAATCATTGCTGATAGCACTGAGCTTCATGATAAATTTATGCTACTATTGACCTTTTCTTCAACCATCTTGCTCCTGAGCCATGAACTGAAACGTTGGCAGCTGGCAGCGTCACCTGTAGCTCCAACACTCCATATGAGTGAAAAGATAAACCAGGGCTCAATCAGCTCCTGCAGCCGAGACAGTTTCTCCTGGGAAGGGGGCTTCTTACCCTGACCACACACACAAAACTGAGTTTAGCCATGAATAAATTAGTTTAACCACTGTAATACTAAAAAGTTATTTGACCTCCCGTGGGATGAAGGGCTGAAAGAAACAGTCCATCAGTTTGAGCAGAGAGCAGGTAAGATTGCTGTCCATGGAGGTGATCACCTCCTTCACTGATTTTCTGACAAATTGGATGGAGTCCTGAGGCAGCACATAACAACATCTCAAAACCTTGATAGACAATGAACTACATACCCTACAATATGTTCACTTTTATTTGATCAACAGATTTTGATCAGGGTGTAGACTTCATAAACTAAAGTGCTTTTAATTCAATTTACAGTATTTAATTTAAAAATAAAAAAACACTACAGGACCAATCACCTGTAAGAACCTAGTGAAGAGAGAGTTGAGTTGATCTGTGTAGGGCTGAAACATGTCAGGGATCGTGCGGAGCCAACATTCTGTGAATGGAGTCAGACCCAAAATACTGGGCTCAAGATATACCATGCCACAGCGAGAAACCGTGGCAGGAGATGCCACTGCCAAATCCTGCACCTCAAACATCATAGTCATCTCCTGAGGGCCAAAAAATTGTCAGAAAAACAAAGAAAATTATTCTAGTTACACAAAGGAGGTACAACACTGAGAGCTATTAGCAGAAATTCTCATACGTCAGAGAGTTTGATGATCTCTCCAGAGCTTAGACACAGTTTCTTGTTGTCATCCAGAACCGTGTTCATGTTCTCAATCCACACAGCATCCACAGGTCCATCAAACATGTACCACTTCTTCTCCTGGTCCATGGAGACAGCTCCATCCCGAATGAGACAAGACAGTATACCATCTGTCCTGTAATTTAACAGTTTGTGTACTTTTAACAACCTGCACAGTCTTTTTTTTTTTTTGTGAGATCTTTAAGGGGGCATCGGATGCCAATTTTCCATAAGTTGGTTTGATTCTTTAGGGTCTTCATGAAATGTCTGCAACATACTTTGGTGAAAATTCCCCAATTGTCATCTAAAACAATACCTTTGTACCTTGTCAGAAGCAGCTCTGTTCACAGCGATCCATTTTGGTGCATGTCTCTTTAAATGATAATGAGCTACTGCTCACCCCGCCCCTCTCTTCCATTTTTTGTGTATTCAGAAACAAAACAAAAATAAAACTAATCCACTGTGTCCTCAGTGGCTCTGATGTTAGGAGAAAATTAAGACTCTTATGTTCACTTTTACATCCAATTACAAAACACCTGCATTGCTTACAAGATATTGTTGTCGCTACAGCTGCTCTAGCCAGACAAAATGGCAGACAGCGTACAACTGGCTGAGGGCTGAAATATGCTAATATGGGACAGTTCATCAGTGGTTATGGGCGGGGCCTGAGCACTATGACATCATATTGCTCAGAAACTCAAAACGGCTTGATAATTGAGGCTGTTTAGGTTTTTTGGGGATTAAAAAAAAGGAGTGAATGGATTTTTATTATTGTAGAGTGGTTGTGTCCACACACTGCTAATATGCAAACACCATGCAAAAGTGAATTTTGCATCCGATTATTCTAAGATTGGATAGTATAAACTCAGGTCAACAAAGCGCAACCAGAGCACTGCCCAGGAGGCTACTAAACCGGGTACAGTACTGTTAATACAATAAATCCAGAGTGCACTCACCATTCATGAGTAAGCTGATCAAATTCTCCATAAAGCTGCCCCATAGTGATGGATTTGGGGTTGAGCACGTAGGTCTGTACAGACTCATATACTCCTCCACTAACTGAGGGTTGGCCTTTCAGGGCTGTCATTGCTGCTCCCAGCACTTCATAACACTGTAAGTATGTGAGAGTGTATATAAGCGAATTCCAAAATTAGAATTTGCCATTTTTGTTGCAGCTTGTTAATTTGTGCACTGGTTTGTGTATTAGTGAAGCTTACCTTTGTTTTACCAGAGCCTGATGGTCCTACCAACATTAGACCGTGTCTGACAACAGTGGTCTCATATAATTGAATACACTTGGTTATAAACCCTGCAAGACAAGAAAAACACTAAAAATGAATTTGCTGACTAACCAATTTAGCATTTAATATGACTTTTTTCCCAAAATTATAGTGCTGGAGCAAATAGACATCAAAAATATTTAGAGCTAACTGATAATAATTCTACATAATCAATTCGGTAAGAAATATGATTTGCTATTGTTTTCTTATAAATCACATAATTCTACCGCACACTCACCATCCACATCTTTAAGGCATTTGATTGCACAGACATTCCTGATGGACTCTTCTAGGGTACCATAGTCTATTGGCTCTTCACGGATCTTGGGGAAGAGGTCGGACACAATGCCATTGAAGAGCTTGAGGTCGTCCTGAAGGAACTTTGGTACATTGACATCTCTGATGGCACGCAGGCATATCAGCTCCTGAATAAATCATACAATTCGTTCAGTAGCAGATGGTTTTATATCTGTGGTGCTTAAAGAAGAGATTAAACTGCAGAAAAAGTTCAATAACTTTTATAGAATACTGCAGAGCAAACATGCAGACAAATATTGTGTATCATCAAACCTCATTCATATCAGGATTTTCCCTCTTCAAGTTTCCAGCAGCAGAGATCACAGTTTTTACAGCTCTCATCCCAAAATCATAGTGGTCCTAATTGCAACATGCAACAAAGTGAATTTTACACAAAACAAATAGATGAAGTCTGGATGAACAAGCAGAACAAACAGAAGCAGCAAGCAAAGCCTATTTTTCTTCTTTTTCAGTTTTCTTTTCTGACTGTTTCTATATGAAATCCCCCCCCCCCCAAAACATAGCTGCACTAATGCCATAAAAGTCAAACCTGTGAGCTGAGCTGTTCCGAGGACAGTTTGAAGGTGCTGGTGATTTTTTTGGACAATATTTTGGCATCACTGAAACCGAATGAGTAAAGAGAGATCTCTGCTATCATGGCGTAATCAGGGATCATCATTGCCACGGGACGGAATAGAGCCTAAGGAACACATACAGTACAGTATCAATCAGTCTTTTTTATTTTGAGCTTTTACATTGCTGCTGGTGAATTCCATACATTTAAATTACCTTTAAATTATCTGGTAGTTCAGTTCGACCAGCATAACCAGGATTCATAGTGATGAAGACTGCACAGGATGGAACAAGAGAGATTTCCATGCCTTCAAATACAAATTTCTTCACCTGAACACAACAAACAGGACATCAGGGTTTTCCACAAATTTTTACCAATGAATTTTCATGATTTTCTAGTCTATAAAAATAAGGATAATAATTAAAAATAATTTATTAGATATGATGTATGATGTATGAAAGTTATGTTCCAAAAAAACATGCCTTCTGTCCTTAACATGCACGTATGATAGTGTTTAAATAGTAGGCCTCAAGTGTGTGATTTTACTCACTCTTTGCTGCTGGGCTTTTTGGATGGTTGTGATCTGTTGAGCCACAACTGATAAAACCTCCACATCAATTCGATTGAATTCATCAAAGCAGGCCCAGGCCCCTGAACTAGCTAAGCCTTTGAGGAACTTGCCCATAGCTATGAAGTCCAGCTGATCAGAGCAGTTAAAAACTACAGTCTGGATGGCCAGAGCTTTGCCCAGGTCTTTAGTGGTCTCTGTCTTTCCTGTACCGGCAGGGCCTGCTGGGGCACCTCCAAACTTTAAGTGAAGCGCACCAGTCAGGGTGAGGTAGCACCTGTGTGATGGACAAACATCGTATATCATTTTAATTTCTAGCAAAGAAAGTATCCTGTAAAATACTTTTCTTTGAAAAGCATATGTACAGCTACATATAAATGAAGTTCAGTTTTCTAAATGTCACCTGTCTGTCAATGGAGTGATAACAAGTCGTCCTGAGTTACCAAGGTACTCATAACCATACAAGAACTCAGCATTCACTGCTCTGATGTACAGGTCATCGCGCCAGTAATATCTATGAAAACACAAACACTAACACGTGTACTGTAAACTGATGTCTCTCTCTCTCTCTCGCTCTCTCGCTCTCTATATATATATACACACACACACACACACACATATTACTACTTTTACAATACTACTATTATAATGTTACAACAATTATATTATATACTATAGCTTTTAGTCTGGTTAACCTCAGTTGGCTGATCCACTCAAAGTCATTGACACTGGAAACTTTCTCCTCAACCAGCTTTGCTGCCACATCTTTAGCATGCACTTCGATCACAATGAGTGCTGAGAGTACCCCCCGCTGCATCTTTGACAGACGACCCCGCACCAGCTGCACCAAATCTCCCAACTGTTTGGGCATATACAAACACACACTTTAACTTACATCCAATGATTCCTCATCAGAATTTACAACATTGTAATGCACAAAACATCCCCAGGAATGTTTAATTGTTTGCACTGTTGTAAACAGTGCGCACCTGTGTCTGTAGCTGTGGATAAAGCCGATCTGCAAGGTCTCCCTTATCCAGAGACTCTGACACCTCTTGGGTCCAAAATGTTTGACAGCCAGCGATCACCACCTGCCCAGGCCAGGACAACACCCACTCTGTACGAGGACGCTGCAGGCAGGGTTGAGACTTTATATCAAAACATTCACTGACAACATAAACTACTTGTTATTATAAGACGCATTGTATTTAGGCTGTAACAAAAAATCTAGTGCACTCTGGAAATCTATGGGGATTCATACTGATTAAAGGGCCATTTACATAAAACAAACAAACAAAAAAGTTGTTTTAGCTATGCACTTCGTTAAAAATCACTGACTTGACATCTTCAAAATAAAAAACAACACTTACCTCTACATAGGTTTGCAGAGAACGACTAATGTTGTCTCTTACACTGGCCTTCATGGAGTTCTCCACTTCCCGCAACCAATGCTCCACATTCCCAGAAGGAGACACAGGGACGGACAACTGGACTTCCTCTCCTTCAGCAGAGTACATGTGTGTGATCAGCAGATCTGACTGGAACTGGAGCTGCATGTTGTACAACATATTTCAGAATTTCAGACATTAAATGAAACACTATATGTGACTCTGGACCACAAAACCAGTCATAAGTGTCCGTTTTTTTTAAATTGAGATTTATACATCATATGAAAGCTGAATAGATTACGCCGCTTTCCCTTTGATGTATGTTTTTGTAGGATATGACAAGTTTTGATTATTACGTAAAAATGTAAAAATATCTTCATGAACATATCTTTACTAGAGTCCGATGATTTCCAGCATAAAAGAAAAATCAAGAATTTTAACCCATACAATGTATTGTTGGCTATTGCTACAAATATACTCGTGCTACTTATGACTAGTTTTGTGGTCCACGGTCACATATTATATAAACTAAAATGATATTTTCTACCGTGCTAATAATATAGTAAACATACAGTGGGGCAAAAAAGTATTTAGTCAGCCACCAATTGTGCAAGTTCTCCCACTTAAAAAAAGATGAGAGAGGCCTGTAATTTTTCATCATAGGTATACCTCATATGAGAGATCAAAATAGAAAAAAAATCCAGAAAAATCACCTTGTAAGGATTTTAAAAAGAATGATTGCAAATTATGGTGGAAAATAGTAATTTTGGTCACCACAAACAGCACTTCGGCTCCTACGACCTGTAACAACTTCTTTATATGCTCCTCTGTCTCCACCGTTACTTTATTAATGGCATCTGTTTGAACTTGTTATCAGTATAAAAGACATTTGTCCACAACCTCAAACAGTCACACTTCAAACTCCACTATGGCCAAGACCAAAGAGTTGTCAAAGGACACCAGAAACAAAATTTTAGACCTGCACCGGGTTGGGAAGACTGAATCTGCAATAGGTAAACAGCTTGGTGTGAAGAAATCAACTGTGGGTGCAATTATTAGAAAATGGAAGACATATAATACCACTGATAATCTCCCTCGATCTGGTGCTCCACGCAAGATCTCACCCCGTGGTCAAAATGATCACAAGAACTGGGAGCAAAAATCCCAGAACCACACGGGGGACCCTAGTGAACCTGGCAGAGAGCTTTTGGACCAAAGTAACAAGGGCTACCATCAGTAACACACTGCGCCGCAGGGACTCAAATCCTGCAGTGCCAGACGTTTCCCCCTGCTTAAGCCAGTACATGTCCTGGCCCGTCTGAAGTTTGCTAGAGAGCCTTTGGATGATCCCGAAGAGGAATTGGGGAGAATTTCATATGGTCAGATGAAACCAAAATAGAACTTTTTGGTGAAAACTCAACTTGTCGTGTTTGGAGGAAAAATAATGCTGAGTTGCATCCAAAGAACACAATACCTACTGTGAAGCATGGGGGTGGAAAAACAGCCCCAAAGCATGATGTTTTTCTGCAAAGGGACCAGGACGACTGATCCATGTAAACGAAAGAATGAATGGGGGCCATGTATCGTGAGATTTATCAGCAAGGGCATTGAAGATGAAACGTGGCTGGGTCTTTCAGCATTGACAATGATCCCAAACACACCGCCCAGTTAACGAAGGAGTGGCTTCGTAAGAAGCTTTTCAAGGTCCTGGAGTGGCCTAGCCAGTATTCAGATCTCAACCCCATAGAAAATCTTGGGAGGGAGTTGAAAATCCGTGTTGCCCACGACAGCCCCAAAACAATACTGCTCTAGAGGAGATCTGCATGGAAAATACCAGCAACAGTGTGTGAAAAACCTTGTGAAGACTTACAGAAAACGTTTGACCTCTGTCATTGCCAACAAATGGTATATAACAAAGTATTGAGATGAAATTTTGTTATTGACCAAATACTTATTTTCCACCATAATTTGCAAATAAATTCTTTCAAAATCCTACAATGTGATTTTCTGGATTTTTTTTGTCTCTCATAGTTGAGGTATACTATTATTAAATTACCGGCCTCTCTCATCTTTTTAAGTGGGAACCTTGCACAATTGGTGTCTGACTAAATACTTTTTTTCCCCACTGTATTACAGCAAATCATATCTGATGTATGCAAAAGAGGACTCACCCGGGCAACATTCTCAAAGCATTTGCGGAGATGTGGCTGCACTGCTGTTGGATCTTTAGTCTGAGATAAAATCTCCAGCAACTCATCATCTGATAAAAAGTAAAATCTACAACCAGACAACAAGAGAGTTCTTAAATAATTGCTTCAACAACTATAATGACCCTGCAGAGTTGGATTTAACTTTAAAGCGCTAAGAAATTAAACAAAATGTTAAATGGCAAATTATTGTTTAATGAATTGCCCTGGGCCTTCCCTACTGTTGAATGAAACCATAAAAACTGATCATTTTTACCTGGGGAAGGCACTTCGTTTGGTCTCCAGGTATTCACTCAGTCCTTTCTGCACGAGCTCCAGTAAATTGTTACAGTCTTTGAGACTAGCCAATAGACGTGGTTCGGGACACACCTCAATCACCTGGACTCATAAAGACAATCACATCTCAATTCTTTGGTGAACCACTGACAAATCAAATATAGTATGATTAAGTAGTTTGACCATGCTCACCTTATTGTTATCATGGGCAGCCTTCATGATCTTCCTCCAGGTGCGTTCCATGGTCAGATACCTCTTCCCTTCCATAGGCAGCTGACGGTTGATGTCATCAGAGCTGAAAATAGGTTCCATGTACAGCCACGACCGCTGACAGATGAGCCACTCTTCTAATACTTCCTACCAGCAGAATACCACAGTAACACAAATACTTTTAGTTATTGTTTTTGGTGAAGACGCCTACATGCAAACTAAACAAACAATCAAAAAGTACCTCACCTTGTGGATTTCAGAATCAAACCTGCAGGATGATTGGCTTACCTGTGTCATTTTCAATTTACTTTCCCATTTGCTGATTCTCTCCTCAAAGGGTTTTTTATATGGGGAGAAGGCCATGCTCTGAGTCATTACAATGTGGTCATCCAGGAGCTGAGAAGCTTCGTCTGGGCTCTTCAAGATGTAAGTTCCTGTCTCCTTATAAGGCATCACCTCAAACATCACTGTTGACCATTCCTCCTCCATCTTTATCAGAGCCTATGTATGAGAGCAAAAAATACTGTCATATGACATAAAATGTCTGTGGAATTGTTCTGTTATGCAATTCAGAAAAAAATATCAACCAGCAAAAATGTTCCTGTGATATTGTTCATTTGTATAATTTATCGAAGGGCTAGAAAATATCCCATTAAATATGAGTTTAGTGCCTCTAGAGTCAATGTCTTGACCTCAAGCAGCCAGAATTTTGAATTACGATATGATATCAGCCACAAATGTACAGACACCCCTACTGTAGCTTTGGAATGCAGTGAGCCCCATGGTGCAGCTCCACCACTGGGCTTAGTGGGTCATGCAGCGCTGCTCCACTTCTGGCCTTAGTGGTCCTTGTGGTGTAGCACTACCTCAGGGCTCAATAAACCTTAACAAATGATCCCACAATGTATTGTAATTTCTAATTAAAAAATAAATTCTAATTGATTTTTTATATTTGCTGATTAAATTTAAAGGAGCAATTCACCACTGACAAGATGAGCTTGTGAAAAAACTTGGCTGTCTATGAAGAAGAAATGCAATAAATAAATAAAAAATGCGGAAGTACAAGCTGTAGTTTTAACAAAAGCCCTGGAGCTGTCAAAAGTCCACTAGGTGATGCAAAATGTCAGCTTTGAGTCATCTGGGGGCCTTTTACTGACAAATAAATGGAGATATCTGGGTGCAGGTAACACGGAGAAAGAGTATACATCGCTTATTTTCATATACTACCAAACACACAGTGTTCTTATGTGCCTCATGAATACAAAATGCATCTGAAAAACAACTCCATGGGACAAATATTGCACTCACTTGCTCAATAGCATATTCTTTTCCAGCCTCCTGAGCCACTTGGGTGATTTTCTCCGCATGATTTTGTAGGCCCAGCTCCAGACAAAGGGAAAAGGTGAGGTTCGCTGTAGACTTAATATTCATGTTAATACGTTCAGAAAGAAGTTCCCAGTGGCGGTTCCGCATGCCAGGATTCCTCAGGCCCCGGATCAGAGGAATGAATGGACGGAAATCTTCAATCTTAGTCCGGATTTCAGATGCCACTTCTTGACAGGCTGAATAGAGAGTCAATAATGATAAAAACATGTTATGAACAGTATGATACAAACACATAATACATATGTCTAAACCACAGATTTTCCTTCTCCTTTTGTATTTATGAAAATTTTTGCTTCACTTATAAAACAGGAAAACATATCTCATTCTTGATGCTAGGTATGACACAAAAACATACAATATTTGTTTGTGTCCTCTAACATTGTTTCCTACTCACCAGGAATGTCTTTAAACTGTTTGACACACTGGTGCATAGTCTTGTAAGCATCATTGACATTATACTCCAATTGTTCAGGGTTGATGGCTGACAGCGGGTCATTGAGCCAGCTTTCATGCCAACGTAGCCAATCAGATGTTGTCTTCCACAGGTCATAAAATGGCTGAAACTCTTTGTTCAGCTTCTGTAGCTCGGTGTACTACAGCACAACCATAAAACATATTTATGAGTATGGTCTCATTAATGTCATAGAACGAAAATAATAAAACAATGAATCACTACACAGAAATTTGTGTGTAGAGTTAACCTACATTAGAGACTGGTTTGCCAAAGAGTCGTTCGCGGTTGTTGTAAAGCTGTGCCATTTCCTGACACTCTTTCAGCTGCTTGCTCACTCTCCGCACCTCATTTGCCACCTCATGCGCTCGCCCAAGGTTTGTGTAACCAGATAATCCAGCCACCGTCATCTGAAAATGAAGAGAGGTGACTTAATTGCAATGCCCAGAGTGACCATCTATTCCAGGGAAAACGTCTCATTCTTGACTTTATGAGTCTAACCTGCAGGACATTCAAGAGATCCAGGAAGCTGTTTTGGTCGACAAGCTGGATCTTAAGGAGCGTTCTTCATCCTCAGCATGTTGGGCTTTCACTCTCTCCATCTGGTTCAGGATCATCCAGGGCCAGGCCATTGCTGTCCACCTACACAACATTTAGTATTTAGGAGCTCAGCTACTGAAGAAATGTGATATAGATGTGTAGAATGGCTGATTTTAGATTAGTTAAAAAGCAACCGTGTTAAAACACAATTTATTTCAATGTCGAGGCAATGATGAACTCACTTCTCATTGACATCCTCATCGGAGAGACTGTAGAAGAATTCATCTATTAGATCATAATCAGACATAGCTTTGGACAAACACTCCTGCAGGAGGCCATTAGCAGAGGAAGACAGAGAAAAAAAGTCATTCAGCATTAAATGCAACAATGCAATGAGGATTTTTAAGCTTTAATCAACTTTAAACAACAGATGCTGATGGAATGGCAACGGCGACAGGAAGTCAAGTGTTAACTTCTATAGCCAAAGGACACAAAAACTACAAAGCAACAATAAAGAAGATGGCATACCGGATCATTTAATCATTTGACAAAGTACAAAAAAGTCATTTACAAAGCAAGACAAGTACTATCAAAATTAGGAAGATGTGGCCAGTGAGTATTGCATGTGCTCTGATATGCCACACGGTGGCACAATTTTCTGTCACTTCTCCACTATCCATTCCCAATAAAGGCAAAACACAAAGGATCTCGTTAATAATAAACAATAAAACAGTGACTGTACTTCATGTGCTTTGAGTTGCTCAGGGAGTAATTTCATCCATTCTCTCTGCTCTATGAGCTCCTCAATGCAGCTAGGTTTCTCTGACAGCTTTCTGCTGATGGCTTTACACTCCGTACTTGCCTGAAACACACACAATATTACATAACAGCGATACTGTCAGACTTGATAAAAATGTTACTAGTCCTTATGAACACTGACTCACATCCTGTATCTGTTGACGTAACCTCAGAGCAAGTCGGTCCAGCACTGCACTGGCGAGGTCTCTGCGTTTCTTCACCAGGCTTTGCCGAACGGCCTCCATGCTGACCTCGAAGGGACCGATGATGATTCCGGAAGGGATGGACTGATTTAAAAGTTCCATCTCCCTCAGGTGCTCCAGAACTTCCTGCTTCACTTCCTGAACGGTCTGGTTCTCCTGACTGTGCAACCTTCGAGACACAAAAATATAAGCAGAAGGACAATCCTTTCTCTGTAGTGTATAACAATGCATAGTATATTGGTCTCTCAGTTCATAAAAAAAACCTAGCAAACAATATAGAGATTTACTGCAGAAAAGTGTTGATATCTGAATTGTGGAGCTCAAGGTGGCATTCATATTCACAGGCGTAGGATCTGAGAGGTATGATGGCCTGTTTCAGGGCTAAACTGATGCGCTCCCTCAGATTGTTGACATCAGGTTCCCACAAGGCCACTGTATCTAATACATATCCAACGACGAGCAGGTTCTTCATTACAAACTGAGAGAAAAAACAGAACAAAGCCTTCAGAAATATAATTGTAATAATTTAAGAAGCATTTTTACCAAATAATTCTGGCTTTGTTTAATAATATAGTAACTAAAAAAAATTCTTCATAAAAATGATTTATGTACAAGCAATAAGATAGGGAACCTTGTCTAGTTGAGGTATGTTGTGTGTGGACAGGATTCCTTTATCAAACAAGTTGATAATGGAGGTCTCAAAGCTCTCTAGAGGAGTGCTGTAACCAACACCAGTCTGATCAAGTACCAAATCCACTAAGAAAAGGGGTTTCTTTTTTGGCCTGCATAAAATAATGTTGGATCATGGATAAGTTACATATAGTATAAAACAACTGCACTCAATTGATCTTATTTAGACCTTGTTTCTTTTGACTCCAAGGCTACCCTTTATCTAAAAGAGTATCTGAAGGCCCTCCTACAGTATCTAAGCTGATATGTACCTCTTAATACATATGTAAAAAATAAAACAATTTAATGTTGTACAACAACAGAACCACCGATTTAGATTTTAGCATTTAAAGAAAAGAAATGTAATATAAAGCAACATCAAACATAATCCTATAAGCATATTTAAGAAGCAGTAACCAGGATAATGAGAATTCACATACTTGTATGGGCTGTTTATGAGATCAGGGCCCCAGGTCAGATCTTTGGGGCATTGTAGGACATTGTGGCAAGCATCGAGCAATAATTCGGCTAAGCTGGCCAGGGAATCCTGCACCAGGAACCTGAGTGTGTCCTGCTGAATGCTGCGTATCAGTGCCATCAAGTGACAGAGTTTAGACATGTGGTAAACATCCCAGTTGGAGACAGAGAGATTGTACCAGTCACGACTTCCATGCAGACTAGACGAAATCCCAGTACATAAAGTGTCCAGCCATGACTCTTGTAGAAACAATTGGACCTGAAGGAAGACAAAAAGTGTATGATGACACAGAGGCACATTTGTATGTGTACGTGTATAGGTGAAAGTTTGTATACCTGTGCATGTTTCTGAGACTGTGCCGAATCAAACTCCTCCAAGCTAAGTGACTTTGTGAAGCTGACATGAAACAGACTTATTTTTGCCACCCTGTTGCACTCTTCTCTCACTATGGACAGCACAGTGATCACCTCAGGCTTAGTGAGCAGAGTATTAAAGACAAAAGCTGCACGGTTCTTCTCAAAAGGATAGTCAGGCACTGACACAAGGCCTAGAAGGAAAGGAGACAGCACGTTGTTGGTGGGCCCATAAAATAAATCAACAACATAAAATCCCAGACTGTCTGAAAGTCTCCATTCTTTTGATGCCCATTTCTCTACCTTTCTCTGGAACTTTCTCGGGTTCTTTTTGAGGAATTTTGATGTGGGGGAACTCTTCTGGGCTTTCCTGTACCACCTTATCAAAGCACATCCGGTTCATAGTGTGAATGTACTCCAAACGAAGCTCTTCCTCCAGCTCCATCACACACTCCTGTAGACTGTATAGACACATGTGTTTATTGAAAAACAAACTAATTCAGCAGACATCAGTAATTGTTTACATAATTATATGCTGTGTTTTCTGGGATTGCACATCTGGTGTTGATGGAAGGTGCAGATGATTTTTATAGGAAACTCTTAATGTTTTATTTAATGTCTTAATGATCATACTTGGGTGCCAAGGAATATATATATATATATACAACTCTTTTTTTTAAACATGGTACTAACACCATTGCCGAAATTCAACTCTTTTTAAGAGGCAATATATTGTCTGCAGATGCATAAAAATCATATTTTATATGAAACCCCTGGATATTCAGTAAAAAAAAACAAATACACTACTGCTCAATAGTTTGGGGTCTGTAAGATTCTGTAATGTTTTTAAAACACCCTCTTATGCTCACCAAGGATGCGTTTATTTGATCAAAAGTACAGTAAAACAGTAATATTCTGATTTTTTTTTACAAATTTAAAATAACAGTTTTAATATATTTTAAAATATAAATTATTCCTGTGATGGCAAAGCTGAACATCAGTGCCACACGATGAATAGAAGGTTCAAATGAACAGCGTTTAATGGAAATAGAAATATTTTGTAACATTATAAATGTTTTTACTGACATTGTTGAAAAGAAAATCTTACTGACCCCAATTTTTAAAGGTAGTGTATAAACATATCATTACAGGGTATTTTTGGCCCTCATATTTCATTTTTTTTATCTAATTTGATCATCCTCTACACTGACAATTGCATACATTGAAATGTAAAATTATATTTGATCCTATTATTATTTTAATTCTTCTCACTGTTTCAAATGGAGGCCTGGTGTGGAGACTGCATAATTTCTGATGCGTTCTAAACTGGTGGGGTCAAGGGTGGGGGTGCCACTCCAGACTAGCATACAGTCAATGGAAAGATGGTACAAGATCATGGCCTCAGTGTACTGTCTCAAGTCCTGGGCAAACTGGACTCTCTGGGCAAAGACACGTGGGTCCTCTGCACAAAACAGCAGCCTGATCCTGGGAACCCAGTATCGCCCTTCTTGCAGTGACAAAGCCGCTTGGGAAAGAAAGAAAACATAATGAAATAGAAACAGAAGTCAAATATAGTGAATATTGTAGATAGTGAAATAGAAATGCAATGGTTTATGAAAGTTGAAAAACATATGTTTCGAACACTCGAAACATATGTTTTGTGGTTTGCAGCCGATTAGTCTATTAGGTTTGATTAGGTTATTTATATGATATAAAAGTCTCTTTAGTAGGCATTTAAACATTTTTTATTTACTTTCATTCTCTTCTGGGATAAGCCTATTATGTGACAAATGTCATTACTTTCTATTTCAACAAGAAACTCATCAAAATTGGGGGAAAACGTGTTCTTCAAATGGTTTCATGAGGTGTTTAAATTAACCAAGGTTCATATATGGCTGTTGAACATGCCTTCTCTCTGTCCTCCATTCAAAGTAGGTTTTCCATCAGAATCTCGAACCCATCCATTACAGTCTGCTTTATGCACCAAGTACTCCTTCTTCTCCTGGCTGTACTGTAGCACCCCAACCAACTGCCAAGAATACTCCAAAGCTGGGCTCTCTGGATCCACTACATGACAAACACATGAAGAACAGACACTTAATTTTTCCCACATGTGCCCATATGGCTCCCACTGGATGGGCTATAAGATGAATTTATTTTTAGAATGAACTACAAGACTGATGATGGGATCCATTCGACTACAATATGTCAGGTATTTCCAGAGGGTTTAGACAGCACTGTACCAGGTGGAATGCCGTTTTTTGTTGGCAACAGGGCTTTGGCAGGAACAGGTTTGCGGTCGACAGAGCCTTGCTCGTAACCTAAAGCCAGCCATTCTTTTGGAGTACGGCAGTCAAAGTCCTCATTGTCGAATATCTGGTGTTACACAAAGCACGTTAATAGACACAAAATGAGCCACTTGTACAAAACGTCTCAGGTTACTTATGTAACCATGGTCCCCTTAGTAGGGAACGAGACACTGCGTCCCTTTAGAAGATCGCTATGGGGAACGCCCGTCGTGCCCCGTGCTGAAGCATACATTGAAAAAACACAATTTGTTGGCCGGCGACAGCCATGACGTCACTACCACCGACCACGGGTACGGTGCGACTATAGTATAAAATAGGCCCGGAGCTCACCTCATTCACTTTCTTGTCCTGAAGCGTGTCATCCGCAGCACGGAGTACGAAACCTGAGACCCGTGTCTCGTTCCCTTATTCAGGGAACCATGGTTACATAAGTAACAGGAGACGTTCCTTTTCGTGGAACTTCGAACTGCGTCCTCCAGGGGTCGCTATGGGGAACGGTATACCCACGCCACCATTCTGAGGGGAGTGCATACCAGAACCATGGCGAGCACTAAGTACCAATTCTACCATATTGTTATGGGAGTCGCCCCTGGGACGTTAGACAGCTATCAGTGACGTTATTCCCCATGGCCAAAGGCCTAGGCTACATACCCCAAAATACTTACCTTTTAGGGCCAGACTCCTGGGCCCGGGGTATAGCTCAAGGCTTGGAATCAGGAATAGTTTCCTTTAAGGGAATACGACCAAGAGCTTAGAATCATACTAGTCTTGGCCTGTCCCACAGGGGCTACCGCACGTTTCTCTTTGTATGTGCTTAAGGAACTGTCTCAACAGATCCCTAGTAGCAATACCCTGTCTAAGTAGGTATCCAGAGGATACATAAGAGGAGTGGTGCCCAAGGCGGAACCGGGGTTTTAAACCACTCAAAAAAAGCACAAAGTCTTTGCGCGTAGCTCTTACAATACAGGATTTTAGAAAAGTGGGCAAAAAGCATAACGTGCACACTTACCAGCAACGTGGATTTTAGAAAGTGCGCAAAGCATAACTTGCACACTTACCACTAATGTGGATTTTAGAAAAGTGGGCAAAACATAACGTGCACACACTTGAATACCGTTCTAGGGGAAATCTCTTGGCACCCTGAAAGAGCAGCCCATAGATAGAAATAGCGTATCCCTAAATGCTATGTCTATGGCTATAATGCTGGAGTGGCTAGCAGTAAATCTGTAGCTGAGGGAACAAACATCCAGCTCACAATCGAGAGGGAGCTCAACCTACAGCATGTTCCAATGGTGGAACAGCTAGCAATAATTTACTTAGCTGTGGGAGCAACACACCTAGTTCTCAGTCGAGAAGGGGGCTCGACCTTCAGCATGTTCCAAAGCTGGAACAGCTAGCAATAATTTACTTACCTGTGGGAGCAACACACCTAGTTCTCAGTCCGAGAAGGGGGCTCGACCTACAGCAAGTTCCAATGCTGGAACAGCTAGCAGTAAAGTTACCTAGCTGAGGGAACACACACCCAGCTCTCAACGAGAGAGGGGGCTCGCCCAGCATGATTGCAACATCAGAAGGGTATGCATACTGCAAGCTAGCCAAACACTCAGCTCATCAGGGAGGCAGAGGAAGGGCCTAATTCACCTGATGCTGCTGGTTCCAGGTTTTCTGGAGAAACAGAGAACTCAAACTTCTCATGTGAGAGGAGAACTCCGAATTCGGAGGAATAATGTTGCTCATTCCAGGTGACCCTTTGAAAAAAGGGGAGCACTGCTCAACACTACAATGAGAACAGCCCATGGAGCGAGGAACTCCTCAGAGAGGATTAACGCTCGAAAAAAAAAACACCATACTCACAATAACCCTCAAAGGTGAGGGGAGCGATGCTTCCAGAATGTGTCAAAAAAAAAAAAAGACAGAGACACACTAGTTGAGTGGATCCCAAGGAACCGGGGTCTAACCAACTTAGAAAAAGGGAACGAGGTCAAAAACGTGTAATCCCTACCATACAGGATTTTAGAAAAGTGAGCAAAGCATAAAGTGCACACTTACCAACTATGTGGATTTTAGAAAAGTGCGCAAAGCATAACGTGCACACTTACAACTTTTAGAGTTTTCCAAGCATCTGTTTAAAGATACCCGGAAGTACTAGGCCAAACGAGAGAGGCAAGCTCAAATACAACCCTCAAAGGTGAGGGAGCACTGCCCGAGACAGCATTTACACAGGAAGGTTCTCGTAATGCCACCTATTCCTCCCGCTCGATTCCTCAGCAAAGAGGGGATATCCTGGTGATCATCGGGAAACACCCTCGGGGCGACCCACCCAGATACGGTAACCAGTCATGGTAGCATGAAAGCGTAACCCCAGCCCGGACGTCCTGGAAATTTTTGCAGTGACGCGCCGGGTGCCTGATGATCTCGAAGGCTCCCGCAGAAGCCTGTGTTTTGGCTGCATGATCCAGGAAGTATGAAGTCGAAACCCGGCTTTTCTTACCGTCTGTACATATATCGACGAGTGAAATAAACACCGTTTCTGAACCCAGCAGAGGGGGTGCCCAACGAGGACCTACCCTAGAAAGGGACAGAAAAACACAGGTCCCGGGAAACACTGCAAAGAAACTATCAGAGGTTAAACACACAACCACCAGTCACCCCCCCCAAAAAAAAAAAAAAAAAAAAATCATTAGATACACATATATATTCATATATACTGTACATATATTAGACATGGATCGTACTAACCCACCATGGTTCCCGCGCGTCTGGAGCTCTGTCCGAGAGCCTCTAGGACATCAGTAAGATTTGACCCCTGGTTGTTCGGGCTCAGACCTGGACTTCTATCCCGGTCCTTCAGCAGGTCAGCCTGATATGCCTGGAGCACCGCTATAGTGTGCAACGAAGCCACAGCCTGGCCTGCTGCTGCTGCTGTGTATGCCCTGGCATCCGAGCGAGATGTCAAGGAGGGGAGTCTTAGAGGACGTCTCACCCATAGAGAGATAGCTGACCAGCGTCTCTATAGGGGCATCTTCTCATAACCGCTTTTGCCTCGATGTTGGCATAACTTGTATGTTGGAATCGATGGATGCGTGAAGAAAAACGGCCTCTTCCATTCCTTCTCAATCTCTGTTAGAAAATTAGGAAGAAAGGAAGGCTCACCTGAGCTGGAGGGTTTATGGCCAGAAAAATAACGTTCATCGAGATATTTTGCGACGTCACTTTCTTCACCCGCTTCACGGCAAGTAAAGCCTCGCTGTGGCGCGATCCATAATTTCCAAAAGCTCATCATACGCAGGGCAGGAGGATTGGGAAGGCTCAGCCTCAGCTTCTTTGCCCTCCTCAGATATTTCCTGCTTTTGCTGGGCTGATCCCAGCAGAGCAATAACCCCTGAGTAAGGCAATGTTAATGAAATAACATCATCCTACAGCTGCTCACTCTCGTGCACAGCCGATGATCGCGAAAGGGAAACCCCCTTCAAAACTCATCGGCCAGATCCACGTGCGATCCCCACAAGCTCATTCCCTTCCGTGCCTCAGCAGCGGCGGGTCCTGGATCGCGGGAAGCAGATGGCTGCCCCTCTTTCCTCGAAAAGAGAGACAAATGAGAGCGGAGCTTTTTTCCTTGGAAAAAACGCTCGCAGTGCACGCCGATTGCCCCCTCGGAGACATCGCGTGCGTGCTCTTTGCCCAAACAAACAACGCATAGATCGTGTGTGTCATCCGATGTTAAACGTCAACACGGATGCATACATCCTTAAATGCTTTGCTAGTGCTCGCCATAATGAGATAAATAGAGATCGCTCTTACCACAGAAATGCAAACAAACGCTTCAAACAAAACAGTCAATGAAGACGAAGAAGAGAATGATGGTCATGGTAGCTCGTTGTGAATGATGGTAGCTCCCGGCGCCTATTTATACTATAGTCGCACCGGTAGTGACGTCATGGCTGTCACCGGCCAACGAGTTGGTGTTTTTTCAATGTATGCTTCAGACACGGGTCACGACGAGGCGTTCCCCATAGCGACCCCTAGAGGACGCAGTTCGAAGTTCCCATGAAAGGGAACACACAATTACACAGCCAATGAAACAGAAAGACGCATGGTTTTAAACTGAAGCATCTACATAGACACCAAAATGAGGGGAAAAGTTACAAGCAAACTGAGACATTAAAATATTAATATTTCAGAAATATTTCATTAAAACAGTATACAAGAACATGCATGACCTCCAGAGACAGGTAGTTTGAAACTGGTGGGCTCGTCTCGTTTTTGAGCATCAGCTGGTTGGAATCAATGCCTCGCTCTGCCAAAAGATTATTGATATCCAACTTCTGATACTCCCTCACACGTCTGGGAATTAAAACAGACACCAATATCCATGCATACTACATTTACAATATAGAAAAATGCCTTTATGTGAAAAAAAAATTTAAAAACTTAAAACACACAAAAGATTGGATGAGCATCTACACTGCATCTAACTGTTTAGTATCAAATAGTGCTAAATAAATAAAATTGCACTCAAAATTAAACATAATAATATCAAATTAATACTATATTTAAAAAAACTTAAATATACACTATTTTTGAAAAGTTTGGAGTCAGGAGGATTTTTTTAATTTTTGAAAAAAGTCTCTTATGCTAACTAAGGTTACATTTATTTGATAAAAAATACAGTAAAAGTCGTAATTTGTGAAATATGATACAATTTAAAGAATACATCTCAGGTTATTTATGTAACCAGGTTTCTGAGAAAGGGGAAACTCAACCTCTACACCACATGGAAAACACTTCTGTGTGAAAGGTGTCTGAAGCACGTGTGCAAACACACCAATTCTATTGTCCTATGTAGGAGTCCAGTGGCCCAGAAGCGTTTCCATACACAGAAGCGTTTCCATACTGTAAATGCCATGACGCAGCGTTGAGTGTCATTTGAAAGAGAACTTTCTATATGAAGATATCATTTAAATGTGAGGGCAAGCTGAAATTGTCAGCATCAGTACTCATTCCCCTTCGAGTCTCTGATCCTTCAGAATCATTCTAATATGATGATTTGCTCAAGAAACATTTCTTATAATTATCATAAATACTTTTCTAACATCTTAATATTTCCCTTGAACAATGCCCTTTGATTGCTATTTTTGGTGTCTAAGAGGCTAATAAAGTATGTTAATGTTCTTGCCTTTGCCTCACTGATAGTTCACAGATTAATTTTAAGGCACTGGAAATCTTCTAAACCTCCTCCAACTTTCAAGAGGTTAGAAGATTTGAGAGTCTTTTCTAATATTGAAAATATGTAATGTTATTATTTATTATATTTAATATTTACTTTAGTCAAGACTACAAACCATTTATCTTGGCTGATTTATAGAATGTTTTTTTAATTAACCTATGGATACATCTCTAGCTATTTTTTTATTTTCAATCAATTTTTATGTACATTTATTTAGCTGCATTGATGGGGTGCTAAGTCTTTTTTTATGTACTTCTCTGTTTTATTCTCCTCCTTGGGGGCGGGTTGGGGTTGGGCGACTGTTCATGTTCATGTCCACCCTCAGTAGTTGTTAAAAAATGTCTAAATTTATTAATATTGCAGTGTCCTTTGTATATTCCAAAAAAAATCTGGATTCTTTAATGAATAGAAAGTAAAAAAAAAAAACAGCATTTATTTGAAATAGGAATTATTTGTAACATTATAAATGTCTTTACGGCCACTTCTGATTAATTTAATAAATCCTGGCTGAATAGAAGTATCAATTTCTTTGAAAAACTGTAGTGTAGTGTAGTGTAGTGATAAAAATCTCAACAATTGACTATTTACAGCACAACACACCTTGAGGCCACGTTTACCCTCTTTTCAAGTGACTATTTTCTTTAACCTGGCATAATTTTATTGATGTTTTTTTTTTATGATAAAGCATGTCAAGCATCCTGTCTATGCTGGCATCTAATTTGCTTAGCAAAACAGACCTGAGGCTCATTTTTGGGTTGTGACCCAACAGTTGAGAAGCATTTGTGTAAGATGTTTATTTGAACCACTTACCTCTCAATCTCAATCTTACGGGGCACATGTCCTGAAGGGCAAACATAAGGCATCTGAACTTTTGGACAGTAACTTCCAGGGTGGAAGTCTGTCTCGTGCTGGAGTTCATGCCATTGCTCCTCCATAGCACTGGGCGGGACAGGAAGCATTCTCAACATAGATTCTAGTAAAAAACAAAAAACAAAATAATTAGTATAATTAGTATCTATCTAGTATAATTCGATTGTTGTTTGATTTCTTACTTTTGCGGGAGTTGGACTCGTTTCCTGCCCGGCACATTAAGCTTGTGCTCACTGGGTCTTCCGTATATGACTAAAAACAGTAGCATTAGTTTTGGTGATCACATTTAACAAAACAAGTTGAGTATACTTTTATGTTTTCATTTACATGTATGAATGCGTAAGGCCCTATCTTTTCCACAATGCAGATAATGCAGAATGAATTGCAGGATTCAGTCATAAAAATTGAATTTATACTGTATAATGTGCAAAACTGTATGTTCAACATTTTATTTGACATTAATTAATTTGTTGTAATAATGTGTATCATAAAACAGAATCTAAAAAATAAAAACAGAATTTACTGTAAACTTGTTAATATAATCTTTATACTGTTTATTTTTATGGAATTCAATTGATTAGACTTTGTTGATCACACTGATTAGACCTTGATGATAAAAATGTAATTCAACGGAATTTAATTCAAATGCAATCCAGAAAAAAAAATACACAGGAAAAAAAACTGAATTCTGAAAACAAGAACAAGAACAAACTAATAGAACGAAAGTTGGGGAAGATAACTAAAATGGATTTCATAGGGCCCTAAATGAGAAAATAAAAATGATAGAAAGAATCAGTAAAAGAAGAGAAAGATTTGTGTACCAGTTGTGCCTGGTTTACTTACAAGATTTGAGAATCTGCAGGGCAAAGGGGTCAGTTTGTCCCTGTGATGTCCTCTAGGATGAAAATCCCAATTTCCCCTTTAAGATATAGATGTATGGATTTTTTCTTTTCGTTTTTTTTTTGTCCCATAAAAAATAGAATTTACTGTATACCATGCCTACTTCATGTCACCTTTATTTACATAAATAAATTCCATGTTTTGTTTTCTAAAATTGTCTAAAATTTGTGATGTTAAATGTGTGTTATAAAACACAGAACACACAAAAAAACAGACAACGCAGAATTTGGGGAAAAATAAACTGGAATTTAGCAACCAAAAAAAATAGAACAAATTTCATCATAGGGCCCTATTTTTGTAAAATGTTAATCATCATATTTTATTATAATACTATTATTTAGTTATAAAATAAATTCAATTGATTAGACTTTTGTTTTTGCTGATACAAATTTAACTTAAACAATCATACAGAATTATAGAAAACCATAAACGAAACCAGATTTTAATGGCAAAAGAAAAAAAACCAATTGCATCTAGGAAAAAATCTAACAGATTTCATAAGGCCCTAATTGAGGAAATAAAATGATACAATCATTAGAAGAAGAGAAAGAGTGATTTACCTGTTTTTGTTGACTTATATCTGGTCTGCTACCAACTGACGAGGAGGCACTCAAGCGGAGCATTAATTCAGCCCTTGACGGTCCCTCGAACACACTTGGAGGGAACAAGGATAAATCCTCTCAGATCCAAAGGGATGGGTTTATCTGCCTGTTTTTTTGGTCCATAAAACCTTACTCTTCTAATAACACATGCCAGAACTTCATGTGCCAACATGCATTTTAACATAAAAATAAATCAATTAATTAAAAGTTTTGTTTTCTAATGGGATGAGTTTCAAATTTTTAATGTAACTTTGCATCATAAAACACAGAATACCAAAAAAAGAAAAAAAAAGAAAGAAAAAACAGACAACACAGAATAAAAATTTAAGCTTTAAAAACTACTGTTTATTTAAACTTCTTCAAGAACACCTTCAAACTACAAGCTTTTAAAACCCCTTCAAATAGGTCACGTTTTCCCAAGCCAACATCAAAGTTTGTTCACAAACTTTACTTTTTTAGTAGCTAATAATAATAAGCTTAAATGGAATATCAGTCGGTTTTCTTTCTCAAGCCAGTAGAAGAGGTTTAGAAGAGGTTTAACGTTACCTGTTGCCGATTTGTGCCTGGTCTACTAATGAGAGAAGAGGCGGTATTTAACGGGGGAAGTTCGTCTCTGTGACCCTCGCTTGGCATGGCTGGACGCTGGGGATGAAACATCCCGAAATCGGGACGATTTTTTTCTGGCTGTTTTTTCTCCATAATCGCTTATCCCGAATCCATCAGAAAAGAAACAAAAGTTACACAAAAGTACGCAAGTATCGATTGTTCAACACGCTCTCTCTTCTGAATCTCATTATAACCACACTGTAAAAAAGAAGTGTAATTTTAACTGAAAAATTTTGTAAAAACGCTACGGGAAAAAACGGTTAATAGGTTAACAGTAAGTTCTCATAATATATACAGGGGAAAACTGTAAAATATCTAACCCGACATTTCATGTAATTTTACAGTAAAATGCTGTTAATTGTACAGTTTTTAGAAGTACAAATAACAAATCAATGTATAATTTACAGTCAAAAACTGTAAACTGATATTCCCAGAATTCCCTGCATGACACTCCACATTTGAAAGTATTTTGTTTAAATAATCATGTTTTTTAAATCGTTTTTGTTATTAGTTATGTATGTTTGGGCTTTATGTTACATCTTCTGTTGTTTAATGAAAGTTGAATGCATTATTTAAGTATCATGTGTGTTACCGTTATGGTGTTTAGTGTTTGCATGAATGACTCTGTGCACCTTCTATATATCAGTACACACTTCTGCTTGTGGCGAAGCTACTTGTGATGAGCTTTGATTCTTCATGTGGCTTTCTCTTTTACCACCTGCATTATTACGGTGGATGTCAGTATGTTCAAGGTACAAAACAGATTTTAATAGCAGAGTGCATTGTTGAATTTACTGGTTTACATTCAAATGTTCTTGTTTGTAAATTACAGTTTTATACTGTAAAATCTACAGGTTTTGGCCGTAAATGTGTTTACAGTTTTTCTGTATTTTTTATACAATTATTCTGGCAACCATAGCTGCCAAAATTATTTTGTAAAAACTACAGAATTTTTTTACAGTGCAAGCACTGATACAAATGATCAAGCACTGTATTTTAATGAAAGAATACAATATAGAGAAATATGATACTTTTCGGTCGAGTTAAACAAAGAAGCACACTTTTACATACCTCACTCCAAATCACAGCAGGCTCACTAATAAACACGTAAACACGTACCTCACTAACAAACACGCGTTTTTTTCTTTTTTTGAAGATCTCGACGTCTTCGGTAAAACAAACGCGTATCGTGAGTATTTCGTGTCTAACTTGCTTTGCAGTATTTTAACTGTCATTTAGCGACGCTGCCACGGTTGCCAGGCCAACGCCGTGCATGCGGGGTTTGTTGTAGATTCCGGTGCACGAGACTAGACCGAGCGCTTCACAATCCTTCACTGTGGAGATCAAAACAAACATTAGAATAAAGAATAATAAAGAATATATGCATTTGAGATCAGTTATATTTTTTGAGGTTAAGCTTCAGTATAAGGTCTAACAAAAAAAAGCCAAACAAATAATTTTTATTAAATTTATTAAATAATCTTTATTTGGTGTCATTCGAGTTGTCAGTCAGATAGAGTGAAAACTGCTTCCAATATCAAATTTCAGAGGGCATAAGGCTGTTCAAATGTGCAGAGATCAATCTGGATTTAGCTACTATTTCTGTCATTAAAAGATGTGGTACAAATTGTAAGAACGGTTGCTATGCTGTTCAAACTGAGCAATAGTAACTTCCTCACTGTATTGATTTTTTACAGTTCATTTATGTTTCATTGTTATAAGGTTTTGCGAAATATTTATTGAGAACAGGTATAATGAAACAGTGTATTGATCAACTAAAGACTGACACATGTGTAAACATAAGATATTTATAATAATAGGTAAATGAAATATATAACATTTAAAAAATAAATAACCAGGTCCTGAGGCAAAAAAAAAACAAACACATTAATTAATTTGCTTTTATCCTATATTTCATAATATTATATTCAATTTCTGTTCTATCTTGTTACAGGTTAAAAAAAAAAATTCTCGAACAAAGCACAATATAAAACAAAATATATAAACACAATAAATATGTTGCAGCACCAAAGACAAACCACGTCCCAAAGGCGTTATACCAAATGTCCGAAAAGGAGCGGGATGAAGCAAAAGCGTATTATTTTTCCCACCCCGTATGCAATTCCATATTGTTCCAGTATATCTTTTAATATATTACATCGGTATCTTTATATTTTTATATATTCCTTACAAAATAACAAATCCAGAATAACTTAAACACCAACCAAATGGTTTTTATCCAAAACAACCAGTCACCCCACAATCGCCCATCCTAATACAATCAACATTATAACCCCCACAACCCTCACAATCACCTCTATACATCCACATATCATTTTAATAAAGTGTTTTTATACAAGGTTTTAAACTGTTTAATATGTATACAATGCTTTAACACCTGTTCCAAACCATTCCACAACCGCACCTCACAAACAGAGATACACATACTTTTTAAAGTTGTTCTTATATTAATCTTTTTAAAGTTGAACTCTTCCCTAAAGTTACACCCACCCTGCCTTTCCAAAAACATTTAGTAGTAACTTATTTATTGCTTTAAACATAACTTGTGTTGTTTTAAATTTAACCAAATTAATCAACTTCAATATATTTGACTGTAAAAATAATAAAGTTGTCTGTTCCAGATATCCAACATTATTAATAATTCTGATTGCTCTGTTTTGTAATATAAACATAGATTGTAAATTATTTTAGGTATTTCCCCAGATTTCCATACAATAATTCAAGTACGGTAAGACAAATGTATTATACAGAATATGCATTGATTTATTATCCAAAATATGTCTGGCTTTATTCAGAATTGCTAGTCTTTGCCAATTTAGCTTTAATATACTTTATTTGTGGTTTCCAGCATATCTTGTGATCTAAAATGACACCAAGAAACTTATTTTCATATACTCTTTCTATATTTACATGGTCAATTTTCAATTCTACTTGAGGGTTTGTTTTATATTTTCCAAATAACATAATCTTTGTTTTACTTATATTTAATGACAACTTATTTACATCAAAGCATTGTTTTAATTTATTAATTTAAATTGTTATCACCTCCAAAAGCTGCTGTAAATTATCCCCAGAACAGAAAATATTTTGTGTCATCCGCAAATAAAATACATTTTAGTAAATCTGATACTCTACACATATAATTGATATAAATTATAAACAGTTTTGGACCTAAAACTGATCCTTGTGGTACACCACAAGTTGTGTTCATATTTGAACATTTCTGTTCACCGATTTCCACAAAATTGCCTGTTTCTTTCAAGCCAACCCCTCTAATACCATACCTCTCTAGTTTTTGTAATAAAATATTATGATTTATGGTGTCAAATGCTTTCTTTAAGTCTATGAAAATTCCTACTTTATTCCTAGTTTTGACAGAAAAATTATATTTGTAGGAGTAGAAATGTACATCTTTGGGTAAAAATGCCTCTGAAAATTAGCTTTAGTGGGCAAATGCTGCCCCTTGCTTTAAAAAAATGTTTTAGTTTTAATTTCTCTCACTGCTCATCAGTAGACTTCTGTACTTCCTTATATGACATGATGCACTATGAAAATACATGTAAGTATAAAAAAACGTATGACTGCAATGGTCTTATAGTCAATGACAGACTGAATCTCAAACATTTCAAGGCATTTATAGTTTTGTACTTCCATAGTTAAGGGCAGTAATTATGACCTAATACACTGGAATGGGCGTCCCAGAGTGATCTCAACCCATCTGTTCTCTTTTCATCTCATCCTGTGTAATTGTACTATGGTGCTGAATGACCCACAGGGATCCTCACACTCCTGGGTCAAGAGATCACAGAATCCTGCCCCATTTCCCAGCGGAGATCATAAGCAACACACACCTTCACCCCCGCTGGCCCTGCATATCATCCTGAGTGGGTTCATTGTAGCGTGCATGAATTACTTCATGTGCCTGAAATCATGTGTCATTCCCAGAAGGTGTCTTGCAAACCCCAAAACAGGGTTGGGCAAGGTCAGAGGTCAAGTGCATGTGTGAAATTCAAAATGATGAGCCAGAGAAGCCTTCTGACTTTGCATGGGATATAACTGCCATCATTGTAAAAGGACTGAAAAGAACATGACAGACTGACAGATCATTAAGGAGATTCATCAGATCATTAAGTCAACAGGTCAAAAAGTTAATGGCAGCAGAGGAAAGACTTGCCAATTAACAACACAAGAGTGATACTTTGCCACAAGCTACCAATGTCCACTCAGTTTACTCTCGAACTGAGGCACTTGATTGCCAATTTCAGTAGAGGAAAAAATGAAAAGACACTCTCTCTATGCCATAACAGATTTAAGTTATCTATATACTGGGTGTATATATAGATTACTACTATATTATATATATAATATGAAATTATTCAATATGCAGTTAATTAATTATTTTTTAAGGCAACATGTTACATAATACAGACATATGATACAGTGATTTTTAACCGTCTGTAATATTGCCGTGTAAGAGAGAAAAACCTTACGTTGTTAGAAGTTATTCTTATATCATTTGGTTAATTTAATTCAATCATTCATTCAGCAGTATATCGATATATACTTCTTTCATTAAAATTTTCTTTTAATTTAATCTTTATACTATTTATTTGCAAAATGTAGACATATATAAAGATTTTTTTGTAAAACATTTATTATTTTATTAGGGATTAGTTTTGATTTATAAAGTTATTTAATTTAATTAAACTTTTTATTATTGCTTTTATGATTGATTGTATTTTGATTTAAGGGGCATGACTTCAAGGTCACCAAAATCTCGTTCAATTGTTTCAGTTTTTCACATGCTTGCAGAATTTCTAACCACATTTCTCTCAAATCCCTTTTTGTCAATTATACTACTCTTACAAAACTGTGTCCTCCCTCCAGCTTCTTCAATTGTATAGTTGCGTCATGAGACACATCGACCCTCACTGTATCCCAAAGGCAGATGCAGCAGACACATTTGTCAATAGATCCAAACACCTGCCAGCAATTAATGACTAATAGCTTTGGCCTACAGCATTACAGCGCTGTTTGAACAAGACAGATGAGATCTCAGATGAGATCTCTGGTGAGCTGGGTCCTCAGAACAGAAAAGTTCTCATTTTGTGGTCCAAAATCAGGGCAGATTAGTCCCCCAAGTGATTGAGGTCATTGATAAGCTTCAGATGAAAGACATTTCTGATAAAATTCTGCACAACTGGGACTTTCAAATATCAACATAGCAGAAACTACGCTAGTATCAAGAAAAAAATTCAGACTTTTAACTTTTTATGCTCGACTTTCAATTCACACCTAGGATTGTTAGCTATGCTGAATGTCACAGAACTGTGCTATATTTAAGGTGGAAAAAATGTGTTCTGTATTAAATTCATATGGGACACAATTTATCAAGTATATTAGTGAATGCCATCTATTTTATTTCAATCAGTTTTGTTTGAAAAATCCATTTCCTCCAGATATGAAAAAAAATATGCTTTGGTAAATTTTGACTTTTTATGTCATAATTATGAAATAATTGTAAATTATAATTATAATTAGATATAATAATTATAATTATGACTTTTCATCTCATAATCTCTATTTCTTGTTACAATTGCAACTTTTAATTTTCCATTTTGTTTAAGCATAATGACTTCTTATCTTACTGTTTCATCTTTTTTATCTCATAATTATGACTTGTATTTTCATCTCATAATTATGAGTAGGGTTGCAAAAAGTTGGAAACTTTCCAGACATTTTCCACCACTTTGCAACCCTAAATATGACTTATTATATCTATTTCATAATAGATATTTTACATATGTTTTCATTATTATGATTTCCCCCCCTTATGTAGCAGAAATTGTCTTCCATAGTTTTGAATCAAGTGTTAATTTGAAGAAAGAAAACACAAATCACAAAACGATATGAAAAAAAATAGACCAAACAAAAGCTAGCAATGTCAAGGTAAAGAGTTTGATTCCCAAGTCAATTTGTCAGTTCAATTCCTGATTCTTAAATGCAATGTTGCAAGTTTCTCTGGACAAAAACAGCTGGCAAATGTGTACATTTAAATGAGAGTGATACTATTGACATGGAGGACGTGAGCTAACTTTCATCTGCTGACTCTTTGATTGTAATGTCCATTAAAACCATCCACTGAATTGATCTGTGGAACTTGCGCACACAAAAAGTCCTCCTCTTCCAGTCATTCTCTCCTTTTACACCCCTCATCTGCCCTTCTTGCCTTTATATTCCACAGGCGGTTGTGGGTGTCACACCTGCTTGAGTGTGACTCCTATTTTGCAGTAATGAAAGCAACATGTGCTTCTAACTTTAGCTGCTCATGATACCCAGATGTTGGTTTTGGAGAGCAGCAGAGGTGGGCCCCCAGCTTCCCAGTGTCACATCGCTAAAGAGCCATGGAAGAATATGAAGCTTCTATAAGTCTACATCTTTGTATTTGATCTGTGTTTTTAAACCGCTGGAGTCTGCTTTATCTCAGTTAGCAAACACATCAAAGATGGCAAAAAGCGTTTGAGCTGGTATTTGTTCCACAGAAGAATAAGTGGAACAGCTGATGTAATGTAAAACACATACACGTTTACCACAACAACACAAAATCTAGCTAATGTTCCATTTTACCATTAGCTAATTGGTTAAACATGGTGTCTAATATGGTTTTAAAAAGTCAGTTCAACAGCCCTGCAGCGGTGCATGACCGTCGTCTGTTCTATTTAATGGGTGAAATGTATACACCATCAGGTTAGTGAGTGTTACACTGTAGTACTCCAAGCCTGTGTGTTTTATGAGAGAATAAAAAAGAGCCGTGGCCTGAAATGACGATGCGTTTTGCCAGACCAGACAGACTTAATGGCTTTAATTGTGACCCGCATGACCTTTGAATGGTCATTAGGGGTCAGATGAGATCACGGGTGGATACCTGGCCTGCATGTGGCCATAAAAAAGAAAGGTTTTAATTGCTGGTGATGAGATTAGGCAGGTTTTCGGTTACTAATAGACACCTGGTCACAATTCAGGGTCAGGGATCACAGTTACTATTAGAAACCCCACTACAACCAAAACAGGTATTGACCCTATTAAAACAAAAAACTTATAAAAAAAAAAAAACCTAGACAAATAGAGGGGAACCAAAACCAGAATATCATAGAGATTTGGAGGTGGCCATTTTTGATGTAGCCAAAGACGTAAATTACAATGAATATTAAAATGAAATATTCGATAAAAATTTATTTACAAAAACTTCAAATACAATACTAATAAATTCTAATGTAATTACTATCATTTAATAAAATTCATTATTAACTATAGTAAGATGATATATTAAATATTAATATGAAATAATATAACTATAATTAAACCCTATATATCTGTGTAGATTGTTTGACAGGACAATATAACAAAATTAATTTTATAATAAAAAGTATAATAAAAAACAAAATTATAATATTAAATATTAATTCATTTAAGATATAAAAGATAAACACCAAGGTAAAAATACAAATAACTCTGCAGATTTTATTATGATGAAAACTACAAAATATATAATTAATATGATATAGTTTAAAATGAAACTACATCAAATAATATAAAATTTAACTTGTTGATTCTTTGACGATAATAATAATGAATTTTTAAAAAAATTAGAAGAAATAAGAATTTATTAGATTAGATAAGATTAGATAAGAAAATAAAAAATAAATTAAATGATAAATCACCAAAATAATCACAGATTCTTGACAGATTATAGTAAAATATTTATTATAAATATATTATAATAAAAATCATAAAATTACAATATTAAATATTACATAATTAACCAGTTAAAATGTAATAAATCAAATAAAAATATAAAATAACTGGCTGAAATGCACAGGTATAACGCATAAAGGGTTTACATTATTTATTAATGCCACTCCAATCCAGCATGCCTCCTTTCTTCTTAAAGCACCTCATGGGGTGGCGGGACATTTCTACTCTACTGTTGCACATTTTCGCTCTACAGCTCACGCTATTTACAATCCCTTTCATAGATATTAATATCTTGCAGAGGCAATTCAGAAAACGAGTAGCTTGCTGTAGCAGCCCTCAACGACGAGACTTGGACATCGCTAAATCCCTGGGTAAGCACTTGTCTTATTTACTTACCGAACCCCTATGAAGGGTGTGGGGTGTGTGCCTGCGTGTTTATACAGACCTCCATATGTGTGGGAAGCTTTACTCCGCTCCAATAAAATGTGGTTTCAGCTGCGTCAGTGCAGCAGGGCACTACCAATTAGGCACAAACCTCTTCAATCAAAACCACCCCTCTTAAAATTCCTCTCATTCCTGCTTCTTAAGACCTAATAATGATGAAATGAAATGGATGTGGAGCGCTGACACATGTGCGAGTGTTTATGTGCAACGAATCCCGTCACAGACAAACATACCATTGCGTGATCGGCCATTCGCATATATAAACAGCTACATGAGCTACTGCATGGAGTGGTTATCTATACACAACAGACCCACACAGAAAAACATTAGCGACCCTGGAGGCGCGCACGCATGCATGTAGTCACACAATTGCTTTGGCAAGCTTCCTACATGTTCCACAGGGGCTCCGGACTGTCATAGCCGTTCATCTGGCCTCTATCAGCGCCCAGCCTGACAATTTAATCTCACTCATTCATTCTCACAGATCAAAGCAGCACACTGCAATTTAAACCTATTACCCTGGTATAAAGACATGTTGTGACCCTTTCTCTCTCAAACGCACACTCACAAATGTTTGCAAACAGGCATGCAAAGACCATCACAAGCCCACATTTACACAAACATACATGTATGTATTTAAAGATTTTTGTTTCTCCAATTTTACTTCATGCACATTTGCTGTAAACAGGCTACATTTGTTTTCTAAAACCTTTTGTCATGATTATAATTTTCAAGCCAAAATTTTGGCTTTTTATGTCATAATCGTGACTCTTTATGTCATAATTAGGACTTTTTATCTCACAATTGTTTGTCATAATTTCGACCTTTTATCTCAGAATTGTTTTTGTCATAATTTCGACTTTTGACATAATTATGATTTTTAATCACATAATTGTTTTTATGTGATAATTTAGACTTTTTATGTCATAATCAAGATGTTTTATTTTATAATTGTTTTTCATAATTTCAACTTTTTTCTCAGAATTGTTTTTGTTATAATTTCTGCTTGTGCTATGTTTCTACTTTTTAATCTCATGATTGTTTTATGTGATGATTTTGATGTCATAATTATGGCTTTTTATTTCATCATTTCAACATGTCATAATTTTTGTTATAATTTCAACTTTTATGTCATTATTGTCTGTCATGGTTTTTTTTTGTCACAAATGTCATTGACTTGTGTCATAATTATGACTTTTTAATCTCATAATTGTTTTTATGTGATCATTAAAAAAATGTATGTCATAATTATGACTTTTTATTAACGTCATAATTGTTTGTCATAATTTCAACTTTTGTCATAATTTTTTGTCAAAAATGTTATTGACGTGTCATAATTATGACTTTTTAAACTCATAATTGTTTTTATGTGATTGTTTTTATTTTTTGTCATAATTATTTTTTACCTTTGACTTTTTTTCTTATGATTTTTATGTCATAATGGTCTCAATTAAAATTTTTACATCATAAATGATTGTCAGAATTTTGCCTTTTTTGTCATAATAATTGCTTTTTATTTCTCAATTTTAGATTTTTAATTTTCAAAGGAAAAAACAAATCACAACAGAATGGGAAATAAAATAGATCAAACAACAAAACATTGGCCTAGCAATGTCAAAGTCATGCGTTCAATTAATTGGCACAATTAAATGAGGGCTACAAAAGCCAAAATGACACAAAGCTAATCCTGTCTATTAAAGATAGTGTGGGATATACACACAGATGTTCTGATGTGCCTAATTTCAAACATCCCTCATTACGAAATGTATGTTTTCCATTATACAGTACCAGTGCTGGACAAACAATCATCTAAAGTGCTTGAACATACTTTGATGCCAAAAGCTCTTAGCAATCTTGAATAGGATGGTCGGATGATTTAAATTGCTATAATGAATATGGATTGTTTGTTAACATCTGTCATTTATGGCAGGGTTGATATGGTTACATTAACGCTCCCTGGGAAACAGCAATCTACGATTCACCTTTGACCTTTATACTGATGTTTGCATTCCACACATTAAGCTTAACTTATTCTGTCCTGTATAGGGGATATTTATTGTGGTGGAGATTTTCTTAATAGTATTATTTTATAGAATTGTAGGGGTTATACAGAGTGAAACGTTTCAGTTTTAGAATGTAATGGCCAACTGATTAGCAACAACAACCAATCATAAACTGAGCAGTGTTTTCCATATGAAATATCAAGCAGTGACCAAAAACAGTTACAGTCTGAAATAAACTACAAAAGCTGTTATTTAAACAGGTTACATGCTTTGTTCATTTATTCAATGATATTCACACATTTGCAAATAAGAATGATCATCTTGGAATTGAAACCCCCAGGAAAAATTCTCAACTCGGTAAAAACGGAAGAGTGTGAAACATGAAAAAAGATAACGCTTAAGATTTAGAAAGACACACGGCTGACCATTTAAAGTGTGAAAAGTCTACAAAGTGGGCAAAATCTGGCCAACACACAATCCTTCCCACATATAGGCAAGCTGATATAACTGATATATACTGTGCAAAGTGTTGCTTGCCATTTAAATTCCTTCCCTGTTGAGAAAGTCTTGTTCAACAATACAGTTTTGTGCAAATATTTTAATGAGCAGTTGAAAAGCTTTATTGGGTGCAGGCTGGTTAAAACCCAATTATTTTCCCAGCATTGAAATGAACCACAGTTACCATAAAGTCAATTACATTTTGCATTTTTAGCTGAAACGAGCATTACAAGTATGAAAAAACTCCTTTTTTATTGTGTTGTGTGTGTTATTATATATATATATACTATATCTAAATTATCATATAATATATATATATGTATACACACACACACACACCACAGTACAGTATATATATTATAAAATAATTATAAAATAAAATTTTTTTTTTGCAATTTTTTTTTTCGGTCTATGCGAAACATTCGAACAATCGATTTAACAAAAGGACAGTGTTTCTTTCATAACATCTGATCAGGAATGCCAACTATGTGTCATCTGTTTTATTTCCAGGTGGAAATGGCCGTTTCTAATTCCAGGCAAGACCATCTCTTCCTGTTTTTGGCATGCACTCAGTCAGTGGATATAAGGTGTGCTACATTGATAGCCTAAGGCTCATCCAGTAGACCAGACATCCCCGACACGCTCACAAAATGCAACCTAGACGCTAAAGTTGCTCCTCGCCATGAGGAGACCATGGGAACAGCCAGAGGAACCCCACACAGTAAAAATTTTGAATTATGCAGTGGCATGGTTATATTTGAGTCAGCGACAACAGCAAAATGATATAGAATGAGGTTTCTTTGTATATAAATTACGCATCAATATGCTGCTGACAAACATGAGAGACAAAAACGTAATGTTTTTGGCTGTCCAACAAAAACACACACATATGGCACACACATACAATTTAATGTCAAATCCTGAATTATGCTTTGATTCTGTCAAAAAGGTTGACGGCATCTAAATCAAACCTTCTTAAAAAGACAGATTCATCCAGTTTCCACATCTGGAAGTAATACATATTAATAGCTCACAGCTAATTCACCATCAATAGGATTAATGTGATCCCCAATAAAGCTAGTTATTGCTCATGCAGTCTGCAGGGCGGCAGAAAGGCCCACAACGGAATGATGTGAGGTTTGGAGATGAAGGTCTGCTCTCTGAACTTTTTTATGACCTGGAGGGCAGCCAGCCGAGTGTCAGAGAGGAGAATGAAAGCATGAAGAGATATATGTAGGATTTGAGAATGGGGGAGGAAAACTAATAAAGAGCACATATATAGAAATCAAAGACATGAAATTAAACTCAAGCAAAAGATAAGAGAAATCAAAAAGTACGAAGTAATGTGCAGTGAGTGTATAAGCATATAGGCTGACACTATGTCTAAACTACACTAGCAGTCTATAGACGCACCTACTCATTATGTATTATAAAAAAAAGAAATGTTAAGATCTAAGATTAAATTAAATATTAAATTAAATTAAATTTAACTGTAAATCCATCTTTGCATCTGTTTTTGTATTTAGTTAGTAGTTCATTGCTTTGAATATAAACTAGACATCCAAACTTATTTTGTATTATTAAAAACACAAAACGTAAAAATTAAATTAAATTAAATACTGGCAATGTTTATTTGTATGTTAGTTAGTTAGTTAGCTTATATGAATATAGCAATACACTTTTTGCTTTGAATATATCTTTATGTTCACTCAACATGCTGTCACCATGCATAGAATTTCCTGCACAGAACTAACAATTTTTACCTTCCGATTTAATCCCTTCTGCAATGACCAAACATAATGCATAGTGCATTTTATTTACATTTGAACAGATTTAGTGTTTATGTGCATTAGGTGGGATTGTTCTTTCATTCACTCAGTCATTCAAGTACAACAGATGAAGGTAACTATAAGAATCTAGTTTAGTTCAAAAGAACCGAGAAAAAATGCAAGGGGGCTTGCTGGAAATTTGCACATATTGTAAACAGCTTTTACGTGACTACAATAAAACTTTGCTTTGTAATGCTCTACCATGAAACCAAAGACTTCGTTTAAGCCTTTTGTGTAACGCATGTGGCTTTGAAATACATTTTTTCCCATCAGCACAAAACATTCCCTTTCTGCTGGCATGACTCTTTCTTTATTTATCAGCTTATGAATTAATATGCCCATTATCCTCTGATGTAGCCTATAAGTTGAGGAAAGCATAATAAAATCATTGTCTTTATTTGTGAACAACAGTTTCATTTCACAACAAAGATATGGAAACACACACATCATTTAATTGAAGATTAATGAGTTTTCATCTTTGTCTTGAGAGTTTTTATGTGTAGTCAATGAGCGCAATATATGTTTGAATGTGAACTGGGCACATAGCAGGCAAGACAAGTTGGCAAAGACACACAAAAGTATTCAGCCATATGATGAAACCACTTGGGAGATTTTTGTCTATATGGTGCATGGTGAAACTCTTGGTTAAAGGAATAGTTCACCCCCAAAAAAAATCATGATCGTCGTATTACTTACCCTCAGGTGATCCAACATGTAGATGCGTTTGTTTCTTCTTTGCATACGATTTAGAGAAATTTAGCGTTATGTCACTTGCTCACCAATGGATCCTCTGCAATGAATGGGTGCCGTCAGAACAGAATCAGGACAGAAATATGTACAAATTAAACACTGTTTACAAGCAAAAACAGTCCAAAACAGTTCTAAACAAAAGTGGATGGACTTTTTCACTGAGGAAGTGTTATTATGGATTATGGACTATGGACTTGTATATTGGCCCAAAGCAATGTTTTTATGTAAAACGTCTTAATGATGGATTTGTTTATTACAAGCACACAGCTTTTCACACAACATTAATTGATTAAGTGAATGACTAGAATTGTGTGAATTATTTTTAGTTTATGGATTATGCTGACGTTTTTATCAGCTGTTTGGATGGATTATGTCAAAGTATAGGCTGAGAATTTTTCTGAACTTCAGTCAAATTCATTTCCAAATGGTTTGCATCTCAACTCGAGGCAGAACATTTGGGACAGTTCAGCTCTAACTACATTTACCTTTCAAAATATACACTACCCCCTCCTTTAAATGCGCAAATGGCAATCGTTTTATGTAGAGAATTTATGATTTCCATAACCACCAGCCAGAAACATTCTTCCAATGTAATATAGTGCTGTATTTCCTCATGTAACAATATACATCTATAGAAGTCCACATATACAGTATATTTTTGTATGTATTTCAATTTTCCTTATATGAAACATCAAAGGCACCCATAATACAGAACTAGTGCTGTTTAAAATCAGGAGGAAAAGGCACATCAAGTAACATCTCTCACCCCATTAAGGAGAGCGGGTTTTGGTGCTGGTATATATGTATAGACAGTTTCTGGAATTCTCCATGTGGCTGGATCACATTAACTTTGTTCTCCAGCCCCAGCGAATCTGACCTAACTCACACATGCACCCACCTGCAAACTCATAGAATAAAAGACGCAGAAAATCATTAGTGCTTTGTGAAGAAGAAATATATTGTTGCAGTATATAATAGAATGTTTCAGTAAATTAATGTAGAAGTTAAAAAAAAAAAAAATTGTATTAATTAAAAAAATTCATCTTAATATTGATAAAAATAATAATACACTCTAGTATTATTAAACTACATATTAATTTGGTCAAATCATACGTTTTTAAAAAAGATTTTGATTTCCTGTTTCACTGTATGGAAAAGAGCAGTGTGGACATTCTGATGAATGTTTCCTTTTGTGTCCCACGGATGAAAGATGAGTAAATGTCTTTGGAATGGCATGAGGGTGAATAAATTATGTCATCATTTTCATTTCTAGTTAAATATTAACTAACTAAAACTTTTGTTTGAAATTAATAACATAATAAAGACATAAAAAATAATAATTAATATGTATGTGTCCCTTTTCTATTATCTTTTGGTTTTCACAGGATGCTTCCTTCAGATATAGGACGTTCAGTGGCATGAATCACAGCGATAATCATGTCTGGGACCGTGAATAAAATGGAATCAAGATCACTTGTTTGTCTGCAGGGATCTGTACTAATGTATAATTCCACTGTGGGGCAGAAGAGAGCTCTTTTTCGATCAGTTCAATGCTTCAGATTCAGGCCAGTGGATCACAGTCATGCATCTGTGCTCTTGGGAAGCTGGAGCAACGCTGCGCGTTAAGAATAGAAGCGACAAATTGCTATTATCAAAGTAACCTGGGCGTTTTTATCCCTCTTTTACCTTCAGTTAGAAAGTGCTGTCATGTCTAAAGGACAATAGTTTCCTCTTCATCTGAATGCGCAAAAACAGCAATGTTAAGGGAATGAACCGCGTGCCGTTTGGACAGGTGCATCCCAGATCACCACCAATACGAAAATGGATCACCAGCAGCTGGATTTCATGCAACTTGTCAAGAAAACTCTGTTTCCAAACAGTGAAGGAGATCTCTCCAAACTTAACTGAAAATGCACTGGGACATGATGGTTTATCTGTTCTAACTATGGATAACTAACCTGCCTTTACATCCAGACTGCTAAACATGAAACCTCTTTGGAGTCCTCAGTTTGTGATGGTGATACTGAAGTGTGCAGTGGTCTTATTTCCTGGATTCCTGCAGGGCTTCACAGGTAAGTGATAGAAAACAGTCTGTCTGTCTGTCTGTCTGTCCTTAAACTTGTATTCATATATTTCCGTATATATTCACACATGTATACACAAACCACTTATGTTTTAATCATTATTTAATTATTTTAATCTAATTTAATTGAATTGTTTAATGATTTTTAACAGATGTCTAAAGAAAATGATGATAAACAGTTACTAAATATTGTTTTTGCCGTTTGTGGGAAGAGTCACTAAAATAGCCAGACTTCTACTTGTAATAATAATCAAACTGTCAAATGCATAAACTTCTGGTGAGATCTGATTTTTATTTTTCATTCTTTGTTTTATTTTTTATTTTATGTTTATTTAAAGTTTAAGCTGTGTAATTCATTTCACATTTGGATAACATGTTGGTGCACAATTGATGCATTAAAAAAACAAAACTATTTTCTATATATAGCTGCAACATTTGCACACACTTTTTAGTTCTGTGAAAGCTCTACTGTGAGGTTCATTAAAGGCTCAGGTTGTCAAACATTGTGCTGTGACATGCCAGAACCTGACTGTAGTGTTTACAGAAGTTCAGTGTTCAAAAAGGGTGCATTTCAAATCATCAGCATGAAAGTTTCTCTGGATTTGTTTGTGAATGCATGTGCATGTTTCCTCTTTTGCACAGAGTCCAGATGTGTTGGCCGTGCTTGCAGCCCTCCTATGGGTAACTTGGCCAGTGGCAGGACCCTTTTCACGCTGACTAGCTGCTGCACTAATAGCTCTTCCTGCCTGCCAACCCAGCCACGCTGTCTAGCAGAGCTCCATCCTCCTGCCCTCATGGCCGATGACCCATTTATTCATCCAGATACCTGGTGGGGCTCAGCGGCTGCCACTGGAGAACAGGAAGAAATCCGTCTTGACTTGGAGACACAGTTCTGCATGAGTCACGTTGTGATGTTATTCCGTTCCCCACGTCCTGCTGCTATGAGGTTGGAGCGCTCGCAGGACTTTGGCCAGACCTGGGAGACACTAAAGCTGTTTGCCAGGAACTGCACTGAGATGTTCGGGCTTCCTGATGATGTAAGTCAACCAGGATCTCTCTGCACTTCCAGATATTCTAATGTGGTCCCGTGCAGCCGAGGAGAGGTAAGGAAGGAAATGCACCACAAAACATTTTTCTTTTTGACAACACTGAAAGCCCCTCTCAGATTGCATGCGATCGCGAAAACAGATCTCTTTAGAGTTTTATTGTGCTTGAATGGTCAGATATGCACATAATTATGTCAAAATGCCCATCGTGTGGAGTATTCACGTAAACACAGTCGTTATGTCTTACACATAAACAGTTGGGTGAAAACCGAATGTGTGTCAGTATGTTGGATCCATGAAGTTGGTCTTAAAGGGACAGCAGTATGTCATTATTAATGTTAATCACTCACTGCACTTGACTGAATCACTTTTGGATCTTTAATAAGAATCAGTTCATGTTTGATTGATACAGTGAAAACTATGCAGTGTTTTATTTATACACTTTATTTAATCTCTGTAATATTATATATACTGCATCATTATATACTGCATAAACCTATAGCTTACTGTAGCTGATAAACGTCGTTAAAGTTTGTTTCATATTTATTTGTTCTATTGTGTTTGTAATATGCTTTTATTTCTTATTTTTGTTAACCATAATAAAATAAAAAAATAGCTTTATCGAGATATATATCGTTATCGCGAAATAAGATTTTGGTCATATCGCCCACCCCTAGAAGTATGTAATTTCTGTCATTTTTGTGGCAATCAACATACAAAATGGCTTAAAGATTTCCATTTTAAACAACGTTTAAACCAAATATTCCCCCATTTGAGTACAACTATTTAAATCAAAATTCTTTATAGCCTTTCTCTCTAATACTTTTAAAATGGACAGTTCACCCAAAGATGAAAATCATGTCATAATTCGCTACCCCACGTCATTCCAAACATTCATGCATTTCTTTTTTCTGTGTAACATAAAAACATAACAGTGTCAACAGAGTCCCATTGACTTCCATAGTGTGTTTTATCCAAACTATAGAGTAGATGGGACTGCAACATTTTTCAAAATATATTCTTTTGTGTTCCATGGAAGAAAGAGAGTCAAATGATGGGAGCAAATGATGACAGAATTTTCATTTTTGAGTGTATTATCCCTGTAAATATGATCATTCATAATTATTTGTTTCTAATTGTTTTCTAGATCATATTCCGGTCCATAGGATTGGGAAGTGGGATTGTTGATCCCTACAGTCCTGAGGCACTCTCCCGTCTGACAGTGACTAACTTACGAATCCAGCTCTTAAAATCTCAACAGTGTCCCATCTCAAAGGGCCAGCGAAGTGTCCCAGAACAGTCCAACCCACCCTTTTTACCCACAATTCACAGCAGGATGCTGACTGCTCCGGCACCAAGTTCTGATCCTCTGGATTCAACCCCATTTGCTGTGTACTCTCTTCTGGCTAAAGGGACGTGTTTGTGTCATGGCCATGCTGAACATTGCCTTCCTGAAAATGAAGGACAAGACAGCCTGCAACCTAGTAATGTGGTAAGTGTGTCCATTTTGTAAGTGATTTTTGGGACGAACAGCAGCGCAGCCACATTTAAATGACAGAGTGATTGTGTGAAGCAACTACTTGAGGGTGTATGTGAACTCACCCAGTATTTAGGAGAATAGGAAGTGGGCTGTTATATGTATTTTTATTAGGCATTGTGAGGCTTGAATGGGCAGCAACTGAAAGTAAATCATTCCTCTGGAGTGCAGGTGTCTGGCAAGTGTGTGTGTACCCACCACACAGCGGGCGAGCACTGCGAGAGGTGTGCCCCGCTCTACAACGACCAGTCCTGGAGAGCGGCCAGCGGAAGCAGCGGGGAGAGCAACCCATGCCAGAGTGAGTGCATTTACTGTACGGGTTGATTCAGCCTTAAATTCCTTTAATCCTTGAAAATTTAAATTGCGCAATGAAAGGTCTTTCTATCACATCATAATTAGTGGCACTTTCTAATGCAGGAGGAATCCCATGTATATCTAAAACCACAAAAACGAAAACTCTGTCATCATTTACTCACCCTCAAGTTGTTCCAAACCTTTATGAGTTTCTTTCTTCTGATGAACATAAGATATGTTGGGGTGTAGGTTCCCATTGACTTCCATAGTATGGAAAATATTATATATGAATCATGATTCCTATATAACCAAGTATGAGTTTCATCAAGTTAATGTTTTTAAGCATTTTACATTTATTCCAAAATAATAACTCAGGCATAACATAACACTATTTTTATTCATGTACTTATGTTCAGCTATTCCGTTTAATGGAAGATTTAGATATTTTTCGGGTCATCAAAGCTCGGTAAATATTGGTCACAGACGTAGAGATTTACTTTAAATTTCACCAAGCTGATTACTCACCAAAAACTCCCGCAGATCATGTTTTCATGCCGTTTTAAGTTTTATTTTGATGTAACAAAGTGGTTATATCTAAGTGTTTTTGATTAGTCTTCCCATTATATTGTTCATTCAGACTGATTCGTGAACGCAGAATGTGCACAAACACATGAAGTGGGATTTATTGCATGAACCAATAACAGCCAATCATAACGAGTCATATCCAATCATATTGCGTTGTAGCTATTGCCTCCTTTCACATGACTTTCCACTGTCCATTCTCAATTACCCCCCACCAAACTCACGGCATGCTTTAGGGGATCTGTTAAAACTCAGTGGGCTCAGGGGAGGCAAGAGAGATGCGTACTCGCGCTGTAACTTTACCTGCTGGTGTCGCGGTTGGACATTGTTTCTTTAGAAAAACAAGTGATTTATACACCTTTTCATTTTATATTTTGTAATATTGGCATTGTTTTATTTTTGTACTACAAATGTTTTTCTCGTCCAATAAGATACACTACCTCCCTTGCAGGGGAAATGCCCCTGAGATAGATGTTTATATATAAAATAAAAAGTAATTAACTTAATTTACAGTGCAAAAAGCTGTTACAAGGACTTTTATTTGATAATAAAAATGTTGAGGATAATATTTTAGGTTCTTGGATGATTCTTTGATCCATAATGTCTCTTCACTGTGTTCTCGTTTTTTGTCGCTGAAGAGTGTGAATGTAACGGCCACGCAGAGAGCTGCCACTTCTCCCAGCGAGTGTGGCTGTCCACAGAGGGCAGTAGCGGGGGCATCTGTGACAACTGCCAGCATAACACTGTGGGCCGCAGGTGCCAGCGCTGTCGCCCTGGATACCACCGTCACCCTGCCAGACCCCTCAACTCCCCGCATGCTTGCACACGTAAGACAGCTAGAAAGAAAGGAAGGAACAAATAGAAAAGGACAGTGAGATCTCAAAGGGTTCTGCCCTCAAATAATTATACCCAACTGATCCCAAAATGTACTTATTTTATTCAAGCACATTGATGGTCAGTATGATACAGTATGAAAAATGAGAAAAACATCCTTTGAAATAAAATAAACCACCTATCAATGTCTTAGCAGCCACTCAGAACTCTTCACTTTTTTCTATCAAAATGGTTAACCTTGCAATCATTTACAGTCTTTTATTGCCTCCTACTGGTGGCAGAGTGACACGATCCCTAAAGTGATTTAAAAGCAGTGGGAAGAGCTAATGAACCGATGACCAAAGACCAAAGATTTTTTTCCATGGCACAGGATGCTGGTGTGACCCAGTTGGGTCGGTGCCAGTAAATTCCGGCAGCGGGACACCATGGTGCCATCCTAGAAGTGGACAGTGCCACTGTAAACCTGGCGTGGGCGGCACTACCTGCAGCCACTGTCTACCAGGGTACTGGAGCTTTGGAGAGGAGGGCTGCAAATCGTGTGTGTGCCCTTTGACCTGTGATCCCGTCACAGGTCATTGCCTAGACAGGTCAGACTACATTTTGAATTCGTTCTAAATTTACTATTTGTGATTTGAAACTAAAACACTGAGAATTTCAAATGTAAATATCTGGTTTTAGTGACTTAATGAGGTTGATTATAATTGCATACCTGTTGGGGATTTTTAAATAGATTTTTGTTGTCGTATCATTTTCCTTTAACAGCAAAGGTGGTATCAAGCTTTACAATGTACCAATTGGTGGGAAAATTCCTGAACTGTCCCACTTTAAACCTCAAGAGGACGAGAGGGTTTGGCCTAAAGAACTGGCCGTCTCTGCACTATACTATACAGGTGAGCCGACTACAGGAACAAAACATTCCACACTAACAGCAGCTATTGTTAAACGTGGGAAACCACAGCACGAAATGTGACTTCAGGATGTGGCTTTTCAAAAAATGTGGCTTTTTATGTGGTTCCTTTACATGTAAGACTGAGATAATTATGTATTGCTGTGTAAATGGGTGAATTTCACAAACCTATCTAGAACATGTCCAGGTCATCCAAAATTATAATAAAACAAAAATATAAATACTTAAGGAAAATGAAGCCTATTGTAGGACCATTGGACATTGTTTTCATAGCACTATTCTCATTACAGTACTGCAAAAATTAGTATATGATTAAACACTATTTTTTATAGATTTATGACTTTAATGGTTTTGAAGGAAGTCTCTTGGTAACACTTTACAATAAGGTGCATTAGTTAACATTAGTTAACTACTTTAGTTAACATGAACTAAGCATGAACAATACTTCTACAGCATTTATTAATCTTAGTTAGTTCATTTCAACAGTTACTACTGCATTATTAAAATCAAAGGTTGTGCTTGTTAACATTAGTTAATAAACTGAGAATGAACATGAACTAACAGTGAACAACTGCATTTTCATTAACTAACATTAACAAAGACTAATAAACATTGTAGAATTATATTCCTCATTGTTTGTTCATGTTAGTTAATACATTAACTAACATTAACTAATGGAACTTTATTGTAAAGTGTTACCAGTCTCTTACACTCAGTTGCTTACACTCACCAAGGCCGCATTTATTTGATCAAGAATCCAATAAAAACATTAGCGTTGTAAAATACTATTGTGGTTTTAAAATAAATGTTTTCTGTTTTTATATATTATAAATGTCATTTTTCCTGGCATGCAAACACGTGTACTCCAGGCTTCAGTGTCACACAACTTCAGAAATCATTCTAATAAGCTGATTTGCTGCTCAGGAAACATTTTCTTATTATTAGCTAGTTAAAACATTGAAAGCTCATCTTTGCTCAAAAAGAATGGCATTTATTAAAAATAAATCTTTTGTAACATTATAAATGTCTTTACTGTCATATTTGTGTTGTAAATAAATAAATCAATAAAAGTATAACTTTATTTTTTCTTTGTGAGAACGTATATGTAATATATTTTATTTACATGTTATATATATTAAAAAAACATTGTGTTGCAGTCATTAGTCTATACCTGTAATACAGTACAATACAAAACGATTTTACTTTACATTCATTATTCATTTTGCAGACGCTCTTATCCAAAGCGACTTACAATTGGGGAATGCATAAATCGATTTTTCTTAAAGAGGCTAACAGACACAGGAAGTACTCGTAATACTAAATTTCAGGCATTTGTTCAAATAAGTACAAGCTAGAAGGAATGAATAAATAAGAGAAAACAATATTTTTTTATAACATTTTTGGATGAAGCAAGTAGGTCGTAAAGTATTGTTTTTTCACTTTCGCTCGAAATTTTCAGGGATTCAGCATCCGATAGGGTGAACGAAGAATGTTCTGGAAGTGATTTTGAGCCTCTCTTTATTGTAACCAACACGAGTGTCGCTCACTAGCGTATCTCAGACTTCTGTAGGGGATGTAGATTCGTAATAGTGAGTGGAAGTAGGCGGGTGCTGAGCCTGTGGCTGTTCTATATGCAAGCATCAATGTCTTGAACTTGATGCGAGCTGCAACCGGTAGCCAGTGCAAGGAGAAGAAGAGAGGTGTAACATGGGCCCTTTTGGGCTCGTTGAAGACCAGTCGCGCCGCTGCATTCTGAATCATTTGTAGAGGTTTGATTGTGCTTGATGGAAGTCCAGCCAGAAGAGCATTGCAGTAGTCTAGCCTAGAGATGACAAGGGCCTGGACAAGAAGTTGTGCAGCATGCTCCGTTAGAAACGGCCTGATCTTTCTGATGTTGTGCAATCAAACCTGCAAGATCGAGCAGTCTTTGCAATGTGGTCTCTGAAGGTCAGCTGGTCATCAAAGATTACACCAAGATTTCTGACCGAACATGATGGGGTACTTGTAGAAGAACCTAGCTGGATGGAAAAATCATTCTGTAGAGTTGGAGTGGCAGGGAAGATGAGAAGCTCAGTCTTTCCCAGGTTGAGCTACAGGTTATGTTCTTTCATCCATGCCGAGATGTTCGTCAGGCAGCCTGAGATCTGTGCAGCTACCGTTGGATCATCTGGTTGAAATGAAAGAGCTGTGTGCAGAGCAATGGTAGGAGAAGCCATGTGCCTGTATGATGGGACCCAGTTATGTTGTGTATATGGAGAAGAGGAGGTGTTCAAGAACTGATCCCTGAGGAACCCCATTGACAAGTTGATGTGATTTGGATACCTCCCCACCCCAGGCCACCCTAAAAGACCTACCAGTGAGACAGGATTCTGCTCCACAAGACAACATCCGGATACCCGGGTTAAAGGGGCAAGGCCTTCTGGCCTGGAGGAGAGAGGACAAATATCTCTAGACAAAGTTTAAAGATAGCATAAAGTGTCATTGCTGCATTCCACAGTCCAGAAATGAAAATTGTTAGTGAGGGAAGAGAGGAGTATACTACGGAAGGAAAGATGGGATGGTGAAAGGAGCTCCGTGCATGGGACCGCAGCCCATCCATCTTCCTCTAGGACGACTTCCCTAGAATTTGGCCAGGAGGGCGGTAGATTACCACAACCTGGAGTTTTATAGGAAATGTTACAGTAATCGCATGAGATTCAAACGAGTTATAATTGCATAGGGGAGAGTGGGTTGAGTATTTCCAATTGTTTGAAATGAGCAGACCAGTGCCCCCACCACGGCCAACCTGACAGGGGGTGTGAGAAAGAGAAATTGTTAGATAGAGCAGCTGGGGTTGCTGAGTCTTCTGGACTAATCCAGGTCTCAGTCAAGCCCAAGAAGCTGAGTGTGGATTGTAAAGAAAAAGCATAAATGAAGTCTGCTTTGTTGACAGCTGACTGACAATTCAAAAGACCCATAGAGAAAGAAAGAAGTGTAGTAGAAGATGTAGAGATAGGATGCAGGTTAGCAACATTGCTTTTCCGTCTGCGTGTGATGTTAGAGCGTTGTTGAGAGACAACTGGGATGTTTTGGAAACACATGATAGAGGTGGAAAAGAGAGGAAAGAAAAGGAGAGTGAGTACATGGAAGATAAAAATTATACTTAAGTGCTTTGCCGGTTTCGTTGCTCGGTGAAGTCGCGCAGGTAGTCACAGGTCTTTACACTCGTCGGTCTTCACACGAGGGCTGAACGCTTCTGCTGATACTTCCGCGTCAGTGCACGGACATCAAAGAAATACACAGTCTAAGAGACTTAAGTGAAAACAGCTGTGACCGTCCTTCTAATTAGCACAGCCAATAGCCTATTGCAGGGCAATTGCTCAAATCGAAACTACTGTTTGCACTTAAGTCCAGGAAGAGAGCAATGCCAAAAACACAGGCTCCTTCTTAGCCGACAGCAATTATTATAATTACCAGTAAGTCCAATCAAAAATACAAACTACAACGCAAATACAAAGTAGAAATATGTAGACAACATAATATTCCTTCCTAGCAGCAAATAATAATTTCAACAACAGATCTACAAAGTATTAAGCAAAACACTCACGCGCTGCCATCCGTCTCTTCTGTTAACTTAAAAACTTCAAAAGCAAATATTCATGCTCAATGCGATCATGAAAACTTGGGGTAAAAACATTTAATTATCATTAAAAAAAGTCACTGCATTCGATCTTAATGGTCTTAAAATTAGCCGTCCTTTTATTTGTGGAAATACTACAATACAGGGGGGGGGGAGTATTTAGTCAGCCACCAAGTGTGCAAGTTCTCCCACTTAAAGATGAGAGAGGCCTGTAATTTCATCATAGGTATACCTCAACTATGATAGACAAAATGAGGAAAAAAAATCCAGAAATTCACATTGTATGATTTTTAAAGAATTAATTTGTTAAATTCCTCGGTAAAATAAGTATTTTGGTCAATAACAAAATTTCATCTCAATACTTTGTTATATACCCGTTGTTGGCAATGACAGAGGTCAAACGTTTCTGTAAGTCTTCACAAGGTTTTCACACACTGTTTGCTGGTATTTTGGCCCATTCCTCCATGCAGATCTCCTCTAGAGCAGTAATGTTTTGGGGCTGTCGCTGGGCAACATGTAGTTTCAGCTCCCTCCATAGATTTTCTATGGGGTTGAGATCTGGTGACTGGCTAGGCCACTCCAGGACCTTCAAATGCTTCTTACGAAGCCACTCCTTCGGTGCCCGGGTGGTGTGTTTGGGATCATTGTCATGCTGAAAACCCAGCCACGTTTCATCTTCAATGCCCTTGCTGATGGAAGGAGTTTTCACTCAAAATCTCACGATACATGGCCCCCATTCATTCTTTCGTTTACACGGATCAGTTTTCCTGGTCCCTTTGCAGAAAAACAGCCTCAAATCATGATGTTTCCACCCCCATGCTTCAGTAGGTATGGTGTTCTTTGGATGCTGAGTTGCATCCATTCTCCTCCAAACACGACAAGTTGAGTTTTTACCAAAAAGTTCTATTTTGGTTTCATCTGACCATATGACATTCTCCCAATCCTCTTCTGGATCATCCAAATGCTCTCTAGCAAATTTCAGACGGGTCTGGACATGTTCTGGCTTAAGCAGGGGGACACGTCTGTCACTGCAGGATTTGAGTACCTGGCGGCGCAGTGTTTTACTGATGGTAGCCTTTGTTACTTTTTGGTCCCAGCTCTCTGCAGGTCATGCACTAGGTCCCCCCGTGTGGTTCTGGGATTTTTGCTCACAGTTCTTGTTTTCATTTTGACCCCACGGGGTGAGATCTTGCGTGGAGCCCCAGATCGAGGGAGATTATCAGTGGTCTTGTATGTCTTCCATTTTCTAATAATTGCTCCCACAGTTGATTTCTTCACACCAAGCTGCTTACCTATTGCAGATTCAGTCTTCCCAGCCTGGTGCAGGTCTACGATTTTGTTTCTGTTGTCCTTTGACAGCTCTTTGGTCTTGGCCATGGTGGAGTTTGGAGTTTGACTGTTTGAGGTTGTGGACAGGTGTCTTTTATACTGATAACGAGTTCAAACAGATGCCATTAATACAGGTAACGAGTGGAGGACAGAGGAGCCTCTTAAAGAAGAAGTTACAGGTCTGTGAGAGCCAGAAATCTTGCTTGTTTGTAGGTGACCAAATACTTATTTTACCGAGGAATTTACCAATTAATTCTTTAAAAATCCTACAATGTGATTTTCTGGATTTCTTTTTCTCATTTTGTCTCTCATAGTTGAGGTATACCTATGATGAAAATTACAGGCCTCTCTCATCTTTTTAAGTGGGAGAACTTGCACAATTGGTGGCTGACTAAATACTTTTTTGCCCCACTGTATATATAAATTTGTAATAACCTCTGAAATGTTTCTTGTCAATTCTTTACAGGGAAGTGCAGCTGTAAGGAAAAGAAACTGAAAAGTGTGTCAGATCTTTGCAAGATGAAACATACATATGGTGAGGCTTTTTAGTGTATTGAATCATTTAATTTCATGCTATGAATCGTTTCGGTTGACACTTGCTGTCTAAACATTTAAATCTAATGATAGAATTGACTGTTTGTGGTGTTCATAGTGATCAAAGCCAGCGTGCTGTCAGCTCATGATAAAGGCACACACGCAGTTGTCCTGGTGAAGGTGAGGAAGGTGTTTCGTTCTGGAAAACTGACCCTCTCCCAGGGCACACACAGTCTCTATCCGCTCTCCTGGACCAGCCGTGGCTGCACCTGTCCCATCCTCAACCCAGGTACAGCACCCAACAACTATTTGGGTCATGGCTTTGATTCAGTCAAGTTCACCATTAGAGAAGTGACTTTTGTGTCTCCATCTTTAGGTGGGAACTATCTACTGGCAGGTCCTGAAGATGTTGACTCAGGACGGCTACTGGTCACCATGCAGAGTCTAGTAGTCCCCTGGACCCCCATCCTGGGCTTTCAGGTCACAGAAGCACTGCATCAGGGCTGCTTATGAGCGTGACTTTACCCAAATATAAATACAGTAGCTCAACACTGCCCAAACTTGAAAGCCCTCACTATATCAAAGCAGGCAGCCGGATCCTAAATAGACCATGACCGCCGGATGCAACTGAAATAGAATGAGGGTAATTACCAGAAACAAGATTCATGGAGAAATCGCATGGCAACGTGCACTGAATAGCCACTTCAAATAACTGTAATAGTTATACAGCACCTCTTGAGCAAGGCTCTTAAAAATAACTCTTTATCTTGGCGGATGTTGCCTTGTGGACATGGAAGAACATGGATATGGCATTCACAAGACTGAATTAATTGATTCTGTACTCATTTCTCTATAGTTTCTAGATTATCATCTTCAAAAATTAGTTTCTTGAAGATGACAAACGCAAGCCAGTGATTTTTGAGATTCATTCACACTTATTTTATTTGCTTCTCTTACTACATTTCAGTCAGGTGTTTTTAAAAATGCATTTGAACATCACACAATTGGAAAAAAAAAAAGGTAGTCTGATTTAAATTCTCCTAGTGCTTATGCATGATTTGGACTCAGTATCTTGTTTTATTAAAAGATTTTTCAGAAACCGATATATCACAGATGAAAAGATCATTATGTTTCTTGTTTAATCAAAATAGGAAAATTCACATTAAGGCTTTGAATGACATGTCAATCTTGGATAAACAAATGTCATTGATTGAATATATCAATAAGCCACATAAGCTTAAACATATTTAGGAGTTATAAAAAGGATCTGATTTTAGCACAATTTTTAACACTGTTTATTATTAGCATGTGTTGAAAATGGATCTAGAAACAGCCCCTCAGTGTTAAGATACTTCAGCTGAACGAAGCCTACTAGTCTTTGGAACAACAGATCTTTGCATGTTCTTACTAAACAGAAGATCCATTCTTTTATAATGTGTTATTTTGCCATTATAATCGTTTAACGTCAACAAATGATGTATTTTTATCATCAGATAATGGGTAAGGCTACCGGTTTACTTACTCACCCCCCCTAATGTTTGTACTTAGTGTGCAACCTTGGGCTACATGCTTTCCAACACTTCAGCAACAGAACATTTCTTCATCATAAAATTGTTTAATCATGTTCTACAACAAAACAGCACATGAAATGTATATTTGTTTTGTTTATTCAATCTCCAATGCCAGTTGACCTTTGATCTGCTGTAGCACACAAGTCAAACAAGCTAAGCTTAGGTTGTGGAGCAAATAATAATCAGAAAATACAAAGCCGGACGGTTCAAATGGCAGCTAACGTTTCACAGGCCAAGTGCAAACTGACCTGCCATTCGTACAGATCCTCATTTTTTCATCGGTCCCTTAAGTGCATGTTAATGTCATTCGAATATTTGATTCACAAAATGCAGTCAGGTGGAGAGCATCGATCCAGTGGAATAGTTAGATATTATCTCTTCATACTCAAAAATGGAGCTCTCTTTGCTGTGAGGTGTGAAGGGAATGAAGCCAAGATAATATTAGCTAGCTGCTGGGTTTTCTGTGGTTGCTGGTGTGGAATCAGGAGAGGATGTAGGGACAGAGTCAGTGGGTGCAGTATCCGCCCCACCAGAGGGGGCGCTGTCATTGTCATCTTCCTGAGGGTAGAGCTCAGGGTACTTCTGCATACACTCCTGCATACTCTGGAAGTTTTCCACACAATCTGAACCCTTTACCTCCTCTTTACTATAGTGGAAACAAGAAAAGGCGTCCTTGAACTGCTGTCCACAAGGGCCACTGGCCATGCCGCCCAAACACGGGCAGTTCCAGTTTATATCACCATTAGGGAGAATAAGACCTGCAGGACCAAATGAAATGAGTGTAAAAATGAGTATCCTAGACACAAGATAAGGCATATTTCTTGCTAAACTACATGATAATTCTTTACACAAGGTTTAATATATTAGTTCAAAAACTTACCGTGATCCTCATATGGATCATTTGGATCATCTTCGATAAGCTCAGCATTACTGGGTGCTTCATGATCCTCCTTGGTGACAAATATGATGCGATCTTTACCTAGTGAGAGACCAGAAGGACGTTATACACAATGTTATCAAATGTTTTAGGGGGGACCAAACAACCAGCCACTGAATATCACATATTAACTGACCACTACACCAGTGTTATTATTGTTAAAAAAAAAGTCAAAAAAATTATTATTTAACCAAATTAAAGCTCAAATTAAAATAAATATGAAATGTTAAATTAAATATACAAATGTTGACTTGGCAATTAACTGAAATATGTTTAAGTACAACAACAACAACAATAAATCATCATCATAATAATAATGTAATTAACTATTAAAGCTAAATGGAAATATTAAAAACTACTAGAAATGACAAAGATCACACAATTATTAAAACAAACTCAAATTCAAACGAAAACGGAATATATAAATAAATAAAACTAAATACATATATTACATATTAATACTAGTAAATAAATAATACTAAATTTGGTGGGCTAACAATCAATGTCAATGTCTTGCAGACCTGATGAAATATTACAGACGCTGGACTGCAATTTCCGAGTAACCAAAAACCTTTACACTTTATAAAATGTTAAAGAAAACATTTGGTCTGTACACAAGAAATAAATGAACCACTTACACAAGTTCTGTGTCATGAACTGATCGAATGAACACGTTTTTTATTATTAGATTTAAATAAATCTAACATTCTAACTATTGTAATGTTGTGCGTTTAGGTTCATATTACATCATAATTTTTATATAACTCAGAATGTGTTCATAATTAATAAATGAACCATGTGGGGGACTTTAGGTTATGCACTCCCCGGGTTATGACCTTGCAGGCACCTGCTTCATGTAGTAGGGTGACACAACATGGCTATGATGGCTGAAGAACTACATCAAAATAAATCAGATTTAGGACTCATGGAAAACGTATTAAATTACACAGAAAAAACCCCCCCCCCCCCCCCCCAAAAAAAAAAAATGTATGTATTTGATGAGCGCTTGCGGACTCAGTTTAATTCGAATTTTCATCTTTAGTTTAACCAATAAATCAGTAACTCATCACCAAACTCACAACACACAAACAATATAAGATAATATAACACCACACATTCGACCACATCTGAAAAAATGATTTGCAACTCATAAATATTTAAATAACTTATTGATAGTACTAAGCATGGCTGGTGAGAGTGACTTTTAAGGGCATGCTCATTAGCTGCACCGCTAAACGACAGTGAAAGATGGGTATAAAATGGGTTTAAACGGTCCGAGTTAATTCAGGCATACCTTCCTGCTTGCAGTACGACATGTCTGCTGACAGATCCGTCTGATCGCCGTTTATCCGATCAATGAATCTCAAACACCGGCACAGTGATCGATCCACACGCCCGTTACATCAACTCCAGCATGGAGGTAGCGACAGTGACCACGTGACCACTGCCGGGTTGTATCAAAATAAAAGTCATCATGACATTCTTCTTCTTCTGTGAGTTTATTGGCGGGTTGCAAACCAACTGGAAAGGTGCCCACCGCCACCTACTGTACTGGAGTGTGACGAAGATGGACCATAAAGAAGATTGCTATTTCTCAAGAACTTCATTAATGCTGTAATTATTTTATTAAATTCTACTCCTGCCTTTAAAATATTATTTAAGGTAAATTCCAAAATACCCAAAGCTTGCATATCTCTTATAAGTTCAGTTTCCTGTTCATTTTTTTATACATCTAATCAAAACATGCTCAACCGTTTCCATTTCCTGACATGCATTACATAAACCAGAATTATGTTTGCCGATTATATGAAGTGTTGCATTAAGATAAGTATGACCCATTCTTAATCTAGTATATATAATAAAGTCCTTCCTAATTATATAATGCTTAATTTGACCTTGTTTTATGTTACTTTGTATTCTATAAAAATGTCTTCCTTTTTTACCTGAGTTCAGTAACTTGTTAGTTCTGCCATTTACTCCTACAAACTTGCTTAATCACAGACTTTCCTTCTGCCCTGCTTAAAGTGACTGTTAGGCTAATATTATCCATTTTAATAGCTTCTTTAGCCGTTTTGTCTGCTGTTTCATTCCCTCGTATCCCTACATGCTTTTACCCATAAAAATTGCACTACACTTCCCATTTCATCATGACATTCAAAATAAAAGTAAAGGAAAATAACCTTGACCGAGCAAGTGACTCTTTTTTTTTTTTTTTTTTTTTTGAAAGTTTGCTGCTACTTTCAATGTATACGTTTCAAATTTATATGTACATATTATACTATTTTATTCGTTTCCAAGACCCAGAGTTCAGTCTTTTAAAAACGATGAAAATGCTTCTACAAAATGATTTCATTTATAAAACTATGATAATCCAGGCAAAGTGTGGAGTAAACAAGCTGCCAGTGTTTACATTATGAAATTGATTTTCATATTCAATTCAATGAATATGAAAATCAATCAATTCTCCCCCCTAAAGTTTGGGTATTTGTTTACCAAGGGACAACAATGAAGAGCATGCCTCAGACATATGATGAAAACCAAGGTAAATATCACTTGTCAACAGGATAATTTTATTATGGGCCATCAAGCTCTGTTTTTGTAAATAGGAAAATGTTGTGACATTGAATTGTGTGCATTTAAGATTAACATACTGCTAGCTTGTCCTTAGCAAGACAAAGGAGCATAGGCCATTTTATTCCAAAAATGTGATGGAAATGCCATTTGTTCATGACAATCTGAGGAACAAAACAGAAAAGAAAAAAAGGTTTCATGTATGTTCTGGACATTGTTAGCGCAGATATCTTGCAAGAGTCTGAAAAGGCTGTTTATTTGTTCCAGTAAAGTCTAAGAAAAAACAAAATGTATTTGTCAAGAATATCAAAATGATTTGTAGTACAGTTTCAACCATAGAAGTCACTTTTCATCATGTCTAATTCTTTAAAAAAAGGCTTGTGTACTGGGAATCTCAGTCTCAGGAGACTGAACAGTTGGAGCTATTTTACTGTCATGCCCTCAGACTACACCGACAGCTTGTCAGGAAACAGCATGCAGGCTGTGTTTTACTAATTAACCGAGGCACCTGAGGTGAACTACAGCCCTGTGCTTTTCTGCTGACAGCTTGTTACCCACACACCTCATTACAGAAGACACATACTGAGAAACACAAACTGGGCCTAACATTTTTATTGATATGCGATTTGTTGCATTGTTGTGAGGTTTTATACTTGACTTTTTAAACAGAAAAAGTTTGTGGGGGATTAAAACTGTATTGTTGATTATTAACTAACTGTTAAAAATTGGTGTAGAAATAATTTTCGCTTAGAACTTGCTAGTAAATGTCACAAATAATTACAATAAACCGGCTAGTAACACATTGAACTCAATTAGGCCTAAATGTGAAATATTGAAGTAGAAAGACTAAAATAGTATCTTCTTGTTAAACGTAGGCTATTCCAATACTGTTTGTTTTCTTGCAGCTTTTACAAATATTTATTAGCTTTTATACAGCGTAGCTTTTTTTGTAACACTTGATAAAAGGTATTTTGCTATCAATGTACCACTAGGTAGCAGTATATGTTGATGATCTGTTTATTGACAGTGGTAGTAAAGAAACATCAGCTTTCTGTGGTTGTGTTTTAATTCTTAAAATAAAAAATGTAAAAAAAAAAAAAAAGATAGAAAAAAAATGGACATTTTCCATACACTTCATCCACCTCATTGCCTCTACATCTTGGTTAAGCTGTGTCCTCTTTCACTGGCTGTGCACAGACTCTGTCACTACAATGCTTTTGGAGATGGGGTCCTTGGGTTGGTGTATCTGTAAGTGTTTGCCTATCAGTCACTTTTGGGTAGAGCTGTATCAAGCTCATCTGTTTGGCTGGAGAGATGCTCTAAGGGAATTGCATAAGGTAAGGGAGGAAATTATGTCACACCTATCACTAGGGCTGTGCAATATATCGAAATTACTGAAAAATCTCAAATGTACATATCGCAATATGCATACAACTTGCAATATTTGGGGCCATGAACAAAAAGCAAAGAGAAAATCACTCACTGCTCTTACCCAAATAACTTTTGTAGCTTAAAAAAGAATCAGTGCATATTGAATTCAAAGAGTAAATTCTAAGCAGTTTTTTATTTTTTATTATTCAGTTCCTAAACTCATGATAAAATGATTACACTAATGTTAAAATGAAATTTTTATGTAATGCTAGAGTAAAACACTACCGTTCACTTTCAGAAGTTGTTGTAGGGGTGCTTTCTTATTAGAATCAGAATCAGAATGAGCTTTATTCACCACTTAAGTGTGCGCAAACAGTAACTCTTGGTACATACATACATACAAATAACCATATACTGTATATATGACACAAGATAGTAATAGAAGTTCACAGAACTGACTCAGCAACAGCTGAGTTAGAAAATGTTTCATCTGAGCATGTGGACTTTAAGCATTATCATTAGCGACCATATCGAATATCGCAATTATTTAATGAGTATCGCATATGCATTGTCTTCAATATCGCCAGCCCTGTCACCTTCACAGGCCTTCTTAGGTAAATACTTATTAAACACTATCTAATGCTGAAAATCATTATTTAATGTAAATTGAAATGCTTACAAATGTTATTAAAACTTTCAATTCATTTGATCATGTACTTTTTAAAATTCTTCAAATGATTTTGATCAAATGGATTACAATGATTAAAATCATTAATAAATCATTAACAAACATTATATAATGCTTGACGGATCATTAGTTAATGTTTACAAATGTCATTAAACTTTCAATTCATACAACCATGTACTTTTTAAAAATCTACAAATGATTTGAACAGAAATTATACAATGATTACAAGCTTATTTGTTATTGTACTTCTGAATTCTAACAAACTCTTTAAACTTCAGTTCTAATGTTCTTTTTTTATTACATTTACAAATCTTGTGAAACAATTAGTCATTTTAAGCAGTTCACAAGCTATTCATGTTAACATTAGTGATTAGTGATTAATCACAGTCTGTAAAGTTTGCATATTTGGTCTTCGTTTGACTTCTACTGTTTTCACATCTTAAGGAATCATTTATTAATTATTTGTTCATGTTTTTGTAGTACGCAATCTAAAGTGGAAACTATTCATCATTTGTAAATGTTTATAAACATTTACCCTATGAGCAGTCATCTCCATGGCAAAATGTGTCCTAACCTGAATGTTTACACATCTTTACAAATCATTTATTAATCATTTGTTTATGTTTTTGCAGTACCCAATCTAAAGTGTAAACTATTCATCATTTGTAAAGGTTTATAAACCTTTCAGTATCTTTATGGGCATTGGACGTTTAGCTGTTGTAACAGTGTTTGTGTAAAGGGTGGTTAGTTAGCCTAAGTTTATCTAAATGCTTGCTAAAGACAAAACACACATTGTAATTTGGGTGCAAAACATGCTTTTATTGTCTCAAAACTTATATTAGTATACTGCTGTATATCATTAAACAGAATATTCCTTGAATCATAAATAAACAGGAGAAAACAAATAATATTTTTAAGAAAATACTTGTTCATTTATCAAAAAATTATTGTATAAACAGATTGAACCATGTTGTTGACCCCTTAAGCGACCTTTAAACCTACCCATACCACCAAACCTGTCCTTAACCTTACCCGTATCACACCCCAACAGCAGCAAAAGTGTTGTACATTAACAAAAGCTTTTAATAATTGTATAACATCTGTTCAGATCATTTGTAGATTTTCAAGATGTGCATGATCATATGATTTAAAAGTTTAATGACAATTGTACGCATTTTAATTTTCATGAAATAATTATCTGTTAATCATTATATGTAATGTTTTATAAGTTTATTAATGAACATTAACAGGCACATTATCTCATGTTTTAGCTATGTGAATGTATATATATATACTGTATATATATAATATGAAATAAGATCCATTAAGCATTATATAATGTTTGCTAATGATTTGTTAATGAAAGTTGATTTATTAATGAGTATTAATCAAAAGTTAAACCAACTTCTGTAGGATTACATGACAATAATGACTGCTAAAAATTCAGCTTTGCCCCTTTGACCTTAAGAAATGTCTTCAAAGTTTTTTATACATTTTAAAAAATATTATTTACCATAAACTTTTGAATGGTAGTGCTAGTGTCATTTTATGTCTGTGTGTATATATATATACTGTATATATTATTTCAGAACACTTTTTTTTAAAGATATAAAACAAAATTTTATGGGTTTGGAATGACATCAGAGCTATTCCTTTAAAACTTTTTCTGAGCTTGTGTGGTCGGCTTAGCTGTAATTGGAAAATGTCTGGTTAAAGAAAGGCGCTTTTAGGATATGATGAATATGACCGATAATTATAGCGTTCTAATGCTAGAATCCCTTGCTTTCATTTACAAAACAGCTATATTGTGTGTGTAAAATAAATAGGGCATTCTTGAATTTATTGAAGCTGTGTAGGCGATCTGTTACGTGGAGCGGACTTGCATGTTGACTGGCTATCAGAATGCTTATGTAATTGCTTCTGTCTGTGTTGTTTTTACTCCTGTTGGAAGCGCTGGCCAGACTATCTCTTTTTGTTATTTGCTATGTGTAGATGCAGGCTGTATAGCTGTTATTTCTAAAAAACCCTTTCAGATCATGTAATACTTAATTCAATCTAAAGCAAGCAGTTAAAGCGAAGGCAGATTTTCACAGATTGGTGGGTGGCTGCCTGGCAGTCTCACACTTTGCCTTTCTTCGTACAGCCTCAATCCCCAGACATTGCCTCATGCATGCTCTGTTCCATTCTTCATGATCTGTCCACAGTGTTTGTTATCCAACCAGTGTAAACCAGAGTAAACCAGGCCATTGTGGATGGACAATTGTTTTGTCAAAAAAAATTCCCTGCTTTTGCATGGACAAATATTATACGTGTTGTATGGATAAATGCTTGTTGTTTGGAGAAATGCATTAAAAATCACTAGACCAAAAAAAATTAACATTTTTGTTTCTTCAAAAGAATCTTTTAGTGAACGCTTCTTAAAAGATCTACTTTATTTAAACCAACATTTGATTGTTTTTCCACTATAAAGAACCTTTTGTCCACTGGAAAAGTTCTGTGGATGTTAAAATGTTCTTAATGGAACCATCGAAGCCAGCAAAAAAGTCTTAATTTTTTTAAGAGTGTGCTTAACCAAGTCTGAAAATGAGGTTGGTGACCTTTATTTTTATTCTCTCGCCCAATGAACTTTTACCACAATTATAAATATAATGATCAGGTCTCCTTTTCCTCAACCTTTACAATAAAAAAGAAATTGCTTGGGTCTTGCCATCAGATTAGTCTGGGCTCAGAAGCGTTCCAATTTTCTTCATCTTTAACCCAGCCCAGCTCTCCATTTGTTCTATTCTCAATATAGTTTCAGTAGTAGTGTTTTTATGCTTAGGGCTGTTGAGGAATTTATTAAAAATGAACTTGAAACAAATAACTCAGAGAATCAGTGCTCCCCATGACCTGTATTTAATTCTCTCTCGTCTTGAAGCAGCATGGGGTCAGCTAATATTTTATAGATTATAGCAGAGTTGTATAGTGCCTGTGGCGTTCCATGTTCTTTTGCTCAGTCTGCAGCAATAGTCTGAAAGTCTGAAAGCGAGAATGTCCTGTATATTCATAAAAGCAGAACATAATGCTGTGACAAATCCAAAGATATTCAGGTGGCCGACATACAACACTAGCAGAGACCTCAAGCCATTATCCAGAGTTATTGATTGCGGTTTTTGTGGCTTTACAGCAACTGCCTGTTCTCAGTGTATTTATAATGAATGGATAAAACATTTCTGTCTGTGTTAAAAAAAATGTGATAATAGTCAATAAAATGTTTTTAAGCTGCATCTTTGACATGATAAATGCAGAATTTTTTTCATAGCACGCCATTTATTCTGTCACATACCTATTATCTAATCCATTGAGGTCTCTTTCTGTGCTGAAGTGTAATCATTTTCTCTGAGCTAGAACTGCATTGGGCAACTGATGACATCTTTGATATAACAGGAAGACGTGTCTGTCATAACCCATTAAATCATTCACATCATCTTAGACTTCACAGCTATAAGCGTTGATGAAATCAGCATCACAGGGCAACTGTAGATAACCTCTTTTTGCTTGGTCTTGCTTTCCTCTCTTATTGGCAACGATTGTGGGTCTTGGTCCTATTTTTCCGTTTCTTAAATGTGCTGTTCCATTTAGGCCAGTCTGGTTCATAATCCAGGTTCTGGGGTTGAGATCCGTGTGCTGCCTGAGTTTTAAGGAAGAAGAAAAGAATAACATATAGACCAGCTATAAATAAAACAGGTGGTGGAATATGGGTCAAACAAACTTTTTTACTAACTATTATCAAACATTAAATCAGTATTTAATTCAAATATGAAAATATATTAATCAAAATTGTTACGACTTTTAAATCATGACATGTCAAACTCATCAAATAATCAAAAGGTGTTCTGAGATGTAAGTTTGTTGCTTTGTAGTTGCTTGCTATGGTGTTCTGATTGGTTACTAACTTGGTAGGGTGTGCTATGTGGTTGCTATGGTGTTTATATGGTTGCTAAACTTGGTTAGGGTGTTCTGTGTGGTTGCTATGGTGTTCTAATTGGTTGCTAACTTGGTAGGGTGTTTCTGTGTGGTTACTATGGTGTTCTGATTGGTTGCTAACTTGGTAGGGTGTTTCTGTGTGGTTGCTATGGTGTTCTAATTGGTTGCTAACTAGTTAGGGTGTTTCTGTGTGGTTGCTATGGTGTTCTGATTGGTTGCTAACTTGGTAGGGTGTTTCTGTGTGGTTACTATTGTATTCTGATTGGTTGCTAACTTGGTAGGGTGTTGCTGTGTGGTTGCTATGGTGTTCTGATTGGTTGCTAACTTGGTAGGTTGTTGCTATGTGGTTGCGTTGTGTTCTGGTTGGTGCTGATTTGGTGGGGTGTTGCTATGTGGTTGCATTGGTGTTTTAGGGTGGACATTAACTTGCTATAGTGTTGCTGTGTGGTTGCTATGGTCTTCTGGTTGGTTGCTAACTTGGTAGGGTGTTGCTATGTGGTTGCTATGTTGTTGTGGGTGGTTACTCTCATAGTTAAAGGGCTTTGCTATGTGGTTGCTATGGTGTTCTAGGGTGTTGCCATTTGGTTGTTATGGTGTTCTGCATGGTTGCTAGGGTGTTGCTATGTAGTTGGTATTGTAGTTCTACAATTTGTTTATGTGATTGTTATTGTGGGTCCAGGGCTTTGCTCTGCGGTTGTTATAGTGTTCTGGTTGGTTACTATGGTGTTCTGGGTGGTTGCTAGGCTGTTGCAACCGTGGGTCCCAGGGCTTTGATATGTGGATTCTGTTGAGGTACCAGAGCTTTGCTAATGTAAATAGTTGCTGTGGGGTTCTAGATGGTTGCTAGGGTGTTGCAGTGTGGATGCTTTGCTGTTCTTGGTTCTTAAGGAATTGCTATGGTTGCTAAAGTGTTCTGGTGGTTGCTAGGCTGTTGCTATGGTGTTCTGATCTCTTTGAAAACAAATAACACACCTCTTTTCAGCAAAGCAGAATGTTTGAGTTAACATTCATATTTGTCACGCAAATAGTGCAGGATGGATTACTGTACATCATTACGTTAAGTGTGATCCAGACTTGAAAAATGGATACAATAATGTTTGAAGAACACTGTTTACACTGAGTTGCCTTATTAATGACACAGAAGAATGAGCTGAATTCTGAGTTGTATTTTCCTCTCCCACTTACAATCCAGACAGCCATCTGTCCAAGACAAAGAGGAACGCTGAGCTCATCAATCTCTGTGTTAGTGCTGTTCTCCGCTAATCTGAGACCCAGCTGAATCGTTCTCATAGAATGGAAAGGTTAAGGTCTTTTTAAGGACAACAGTTCACAGATGAATGTATGCCAATGTCCCCCAGAGCCACCGAATCACTTGAGAAAGTGGGACACTGTTGTGGAACACAGATAGTCACGAGGGCATTTGATCCTTGCTGCTTCCAAAGAGATTGGTTTACCACAAAGCGATCATTAGTTACAATGGGTTGCAACTTGCAAGCAGAGACTCTGCTACTGGACATGTGTATCTCTTTCAGGATCCCTGAATAGTCGACAACAGATGAAAAGAGCATCACATTAGCTTATAGTCATCATGAAATCACTGTTTGCTAGAGTGTTGCCATGGCATTTCTTTGCATTTGCTAAGGTATTCTGAGTGGTTGTTAGTGTTCTGAATGGTTGCCAGGGTGTTACTATGTGCAGTGTTGAGTAGATTACTTTGCAGTTCGTTACTGATTCCAAATTACATGACAAAAATTGTAGTTAGTAATGTAATCCATGACATCACATATTTTAGGTGACATAATCAGACTACGTTTTAATGAATTTCTTTTGATTTAAATAAGATAATCTTGTACCATATTGATATAAAATACAAAGAGAAAGAAAATATATTCTAGTTGTTGTTAGTAACATCATGAAGTGCTTTAAATGTTATATTACAACATGGTTTCCCAAACCAGGTTTTGTGAAGGAACTTTAGGGTAAATAAAAATGAATAGCCTATGTTTATGTGTTCACTGTTGAAATGTTGAGAACAATTATATAAAATTTAAATTATTTTTGTAAATCCAGTGTTCAAATGCAGTGTGGCCTCTCAATTTACTGTGTAATTTTAGCCACCTGACTAGTGATTAGTCTTTGTGTGTGAATGCTCACAACTTTTTGAATGTGTATAAGAATAAGAAAAAATCCATAAGTTATGTCATTTATTGCTGTTGTGTGAATAATATGTAATCATGTAATCAATGAAAGTACTGTAGTCTGATTACATGTATTTTCAAATGTAATATAATCCAAATTCAAGTACAGTACTTAATTTTTGGAATCTGATTACATGTAATCAGTTACTACTCAGCACTATGGTTTCTGTAGTGTTCTGGGTGGGTGCTAGGATGTTGCGTGTGGTGCTATTCTAAATTTTTTTTTAAAAAAATTCTTTTGTAAACCTTTGAAATTTTGGTGCTTTTTTTTGTTCAAGTCTGTTAACTTTGGCTATTGGCCAATAAAAAGAACTAGCACTTTGATATGTTCCACCCTAATTTCTTGTTTCAGTAGGAAGTATGCCAGCACAGGAACAGCCAAGTGCCTTTAACACTCTCACTTGTACCTTTGGCCTAATTGAAATCACTTGGACTGCTTTAATTTATTGTGCAAGACAAATCTAGACACATTACACAGACATAATTCCTCACATCCTCTCCCCGCTGACCCTTTGGAACAGTCTGTCCTCGGGTGGCTCTGTTCTGTAGTTTTAGTGCTCTGGCTTCAGTTCAGTGGGAACTTGAAGAGGCTTTGTGTTTCTCAGTGGAGGGTGTTGAGCCACCGGCGCCGGCGGTCACTGTAATTTTTCCTTGTCTGTGTATTGTGTTATGACCCAGGAAAGAGTTTTGTGTGTCAGTATTGAACATTGAAGAGCATACAAGTATACACATAAAAACTTTGATTATAGACTGACCTCTTACCACCATTGGTTTGAAATAGGGTATTTTGGGTAATAACAGGGTTCATTTCCTGATGTCCACTTACAGTGTTGGTCACTGCAGTTCAAAAAGAAACTAGTCTCTTATGCTCACCAAGGCTGCATTTATTTGATAGAAATGCAGTAAAAACAATAATATTGTGAAATATTGTTACAATTTGAATTTTCAAATGTAATTTAAGTAATTATTCCTGTGATGAAAAGCTACATTTTCAGCAGGCTTTATTCCAGTCTTAAGTGTCACATGATTCTTTAGAAATTATTCTAATATGCTGATTTCATATTATCAATGTTGAAAACAGTACTTGTGCTGCTAAATGTTTGTAGAATCCATGATACATATTTTTTAGGATTATTTTGTGAAGGAAAATTTCAAAGAGTGTGTGTTGGTGAGGTCACTCTAACTATGGATTAAAATGGGCCGTTTTTATCCTATGCCTTGATGCTTCTATAAAAATGCCAAGGAGGTCAATAAAACAATTATCAGTCAGCAATCCCAATTTAAATCTAAATTAAGCCCAGGTCTCTTACAACATTGTGGAAACAGGGTGTTTCAACACCACACGCAACACCTTTGGTCATTTATAGCTCTTTTTGCCTGAAGCAACTGTTTTTATGTGTAATGTGGGCTGTTACATGTTATTGTATTCATCTGTTTGATATCAGTTTGTAAAAGTGTCTTCATAGCACATTAAGCTCTTTTATTTTTCAAAGGATCAATGAAAATTAAATTTTTCATTTGATAATCCATTTAAATATTCTACTTCTGCATGCGTTTATTGGTGTTTGAGGCATTTTGGCTTCTTTTGAATGTCCCCAATAACCCTGAGACAGATGAGACACACAGAAAAAATGTAATAATGTATATAAAAAGCCACGTAGGAGTGATTCAAGCCGATAGTTCGTCTCATACGGTTCTTCCAGCTGACTAAATGGACAACATCTGAACTCAAACTCTATAAAGCGCAGACACAGACTTCATTTGTGGGAGATAACTTTTTTATTATTTTTTTAATCTGGGTTTACCTGTGAGACTCTGTGGGGTTGCTTTTTATCCACCCACTGTGAATTTACTTTTGCTTCAATTCTTGGGTCTCACTAGACAGCTATGTTTTGGAGACTTGAAGCTTTTTGCCCTAAAACTACTTGACCTGATTTTCCTCAGTAACCAAAAAACTCCAGGTTTTGTATTCGTTTTTCTGTGTAAATGGAAACTTTTAATTTAAAATGTATCAGATCACCATAACAGGATGCTACAATTTGTGTACAATTGGAGTATCACAGTTCAGAGAACCAATTGTTACCACCTGTATTTGTTGCTACATTCACAGTGTTTGAAAAAAAAAATTTTTTTTAATTGAAAGGAAAACGAGTGTTTGTACATGAGCGCACAGGGTAATTACAAAGCTCTTATGTAACCTCTCATATCAGAAATACTATTTTGGGTATAAAAACAAAAAGTGCTTTGAGCTTTGGACAAACTGATGAGACAGTTTTGTTATGCCATTACTTGTTTTCAAGACACTGAGGTTATTATTGCTCATGTTTCCCACAGTTTTTACTACTGCAGATTCTTGTTTCTCCTACTAAACGTTCCCCTCATGTGATGCTATGGATCTGGTTGGAAAAGACTCTTTTGTATGGCTTTCTCAGTGGGAGTAACTCTGAAAGTTGGTTGTCTTAAGTGTTTCTAAGAGGCAGTTTGTGTTTTTTGGCTCTCATATTCTTCTCATGTGTGTGTGCGTGATGTTTGGCTGGATTAGACAATATACACTATTTGGACAAAGTCATTTAATTGCATTAGATTATAAAGTATCAAACAAATTATTTTAGTCTGACAACCAGAAAGAGTCCAAAATGCTAATATGGTAATGGTAAAAATGGTAATGGTAATATGAATGGTATATTTATTGTTTTAATTTAAATATTGTATAATTTTTTATATAAAATTTATAAGCTTACAAAGTTACACTTTTACTAGTGGTCTGACCAAAAAAAAAAAAAAAAAAAAACATGTTTTGTTTCTGTGAATTGTGGGGACTGTCCCTAGACTTCTATTACTTTTATACTGACTAAACATTTTCTATCCCCTAACCCTAAACCTACCCCTTACAGAAAACCTGTTTGTATTGTTACACTTTCAGATAAACATCATTTACTATTTTTAAATTTTTCCCATCTCGTCGGACCACAGGCGGTTCAAATGTCAAAATTTCAGGTTTTACTATCCTTGTGGGGACATTTGGTCCCCACAATGTAGCATAAACAAGTACACACACACACACATTACAATGTCATTGTGATATAGAAAAGAAAAAGAAATATAGGCACAAAGGTGAAAATACAAAATTAGAAAGTCCATTGTCAGAATTTGTAACTCTTGTGTTGTCCTCTTGTCCTCTTTCTATATATGCTTTCCAAATGAATGTTCAAAAGATGCATCTTTGAGCTATTTCAGATAACTGGTTTGTCATTGATCTACATTTTCTTCCTTAGTGAAAGTCAAGATTCACTTGCACAATTCATGGCGAATTAAAAAGAAAAGTCTATAAGAAATGTGTAGAAAATATGCTTGACAGTTTATGATAACTAGATAACAACCATTTTGCATTTAATGACTTATACAATGAGCTAATGATTAGATGTTTTGAGGGGTAAGACTATTGCACAGAGAACTATATAATAGATTTTGAGCAACATGACAATAACAATGTAACGATAGAGGCATTGTGACAACGAAGTGGGGATTCAATAGCAGGCTTTATTAAAAAGAGCATAGTCAGGACAGGCAGGGTCAGATACCAGCAAACAATAACAGCCAAGGCACAGACAAAAGAGTAATCCAACAAGACAGGCAATGATCAGGTCAGGCAGCAGTCAATCAAAAACAAGGTAGCAGTCCAAGGATCAAAACACAAGAAAGGCAAAACTTAGGAACATGGAAACTAGGACACACGAAAGGGCTAAACATTCAATCACCAGCGATGTGAGCATGTGCTGTTCTTATAGTCTGAGACTGATGAGGTGATGAGAGACAGGTGATTGCAATTGATGATGAGTCCGGGCAAAGGATTATGGGAAATGGAGTCCGGGGTGAAGTGGCAAAAGTCTGGAATGTAGTGCCCTCTAGCGAAGCTCACGCTCCACTCCAGCTAGAGATCGTGACAAACAACTGATAATGTAGGAAACTGCGGACAAATGTTCATAATCAGTTGCATGAATGTACCAAAGCAATCGCAACTTGTTCAAAAGAAAGAGAAACTGATTTTATGATGTGCACAAGTGACTAGATGATGTGGAGGTTGAACAAGTTGTTTTGAGAATTTCATTTCTGATTTGAGAAATGCACCAAAGCGACTGAGAAAAATTGTAAGTATGGTTTAAGGGTCCGAATACTTTATTGGGCTGATGAATGTCACATTCAACATTTTTATTTGTCCGTTTGATATTTGGTTAGCATAACCACAATAGATTTGATGGATTTGGTTTGTGTGAGTTGCACTTTTGCTGATCTGAAGGCTTGAAACAGAATCAATCACCTGACAGAATCTGACCTTGTGTTCCCTGGCATTTCTCTTTAATTTTAATGCAGTAAAAAATGGTCACATAATGTTCCCTGTGCACAGTTCGGCTTATTATGCGTCATGACTTGATCATTTATAAATTAAATAGATTGCTTTGAAAATTTGTTCAAGACATGTAATATCCTTGAAAAGTCTTGTAAATTATTTCTGAATGGCTTTGGCACAGGCACAAGTTGATGGACCAATTGTATGATTATTTTGATCCCTTTTGAAGCTTGAAAGCTAATGAGTGTGAGAGTTAAATTATGATGAAAGAATTTTCATTTTTAGATGAACTGTCCCTTTAAATATATTACTTTTGAAAGCTCTGACAACAATGACAGATAAACCATGGCAGACACAGAGTCTGATGCTTTCAAATCAACAATGCATGCTCTATTTTCTGATATTATCAACAGACATATGGAGCTGACTCACGCTGACTGGCTTGGCAAGACCGTTTCGCAGAAGCCGAGAAGTTAAACGAGGAAATTTTCATCACTTTGCTTTGATATTTTGAGTACGATCACAAACCATACACTTGTGGCGAACAAGTTTCAGGATTTAACGAGTGCGTCATTGCTGTAGACACAACAAATGCTACAAGGAATAAGTCATCATTGCTCCGCAGAGAGCCTGCTGGGAGCTGACAGAGACGGTGAGAGTCCGCAGGGTGTATGTCGATGGAGAGATGGAAAAGAGAAAAATTGTGTGATGGCTGAATATCAGCTTCCATAGCGAGATGAGTTAGTGGCTGCTATGAGTGAGTGGCTGCTGCTTTTGGCTGATATGTGTCATATCACATCCAAAAATGATTTTCATCAAATGCTCGACAGGCCAAACTGCAAAGGAGTAAAAAATACAATAAAAAAAAAAAAAGCATGGATGGGTGAAGCAGTCCAAAAACCAATTATTTCAAAAGACCTGTATTTGCAAAAAAACAAAAACAAATTGTGGTTGAATGAATGAACCTTTAACATACAAACATAATTTCAACCCAAGGGATCCAGCATCTTTAATTTTAAAATGTTTTTGAAAGAAGTATCTTATGTTCACCAAGGCTGCATTATTTGATAAAAAATACAGTAAAGCTGTAATACTATGAAATATTATTTCTATTTTACATAAAAGAACTAAATAAATAAACTATTATAGATTTTTTAATATATAATATCCCACTGCTCTTCTCCCGGTACACCAACGACTGCACATTAACGACCCCTCTGTCAAGCTCCTGAAGTTTGCAGAAGACACCACACTCATCAGCCTCATTCAGGACATTAACGAGTCTGCTTACAGACAGGAGGACGAGCAGCTGGCTGTCTGGTGCAGTCTCAACAACCTGGGGCTCAACACGCTAAAAACTGTGGAGACGACCGTGGACTTCAGGAGAAACCCCCCCCTGCACTCCCCCAACTCACCATCATGGACAGCACTGTGACTGCAGTGGAGTCATTCAGGTTCCTGGGCACAACAATCTCTCAGGACCTGAAGTGGGAAACTCACATTGACTCCATTGTGAAAAAGGCCCAGCAGAGGTTGTACTTCCTTCGTCAGCTGAGGAAGTTCAGCCTGTCACAGGATCTGCTGAAACAGTTCTACTCAGCCATCATTGAATCTGTCCTCTGCACTTCTATAACTGTCTGGTTCAGCTCATCTACCAAATCTGACCTCAGAAGACTATAGAGGGTAGTCTGGACTGCTGAGCGATCATTGGTACAACCCTCCCTTCTCTCCAAGAAATGTACTCATCCAGAGCGAGCAAAAGGGCTAGCAGAATCACTATGGACCCCTCACATACAGCACACTCCCTCTTTGAACTGTTGAAATCTGGTCGACGCTACAGAGCTCTGAGCACCCGAACGACCAGACACAGGAACAGTTTCTTTCCTCGGGCAATCCATCTCATGAACACTTGACATTAACTGTGGAACACACACTATTTATTTATTCACTCATACACTTATTTATATAACACACATACTTAGTTTACATTTCAAATTTGCACATAATATACCTGTACATAAAACTGTCTATTGTTATATACCTGCACACACAATTGTCAATTTATATATTTTTATTCCTTACTTGTTCTATTTTTCTATTTTTTATTATCTATGTTTTTGTTCTGTCACTGTCATTCTATCACACTGTGGAAGCTTCTGTCACGAAAAAAAAAATCCTCGTATGTGTAAACATACCTGGCAATAAAACTCATTCTGATTCTGATTCTGATATATTTTAAAACAAAAGCTGAATGTTCAGCAGCTTTCTTATTATTGTCAATGTTGAACAGTTGTGCTGCTTAATATTTTGTGGAAACCGTGATACTCTTTTTTCAGCATTGTTTGATGAATGGAAAGTCCAAATGATCAGCATTTATTTGAAGTATAAATCTTTTGTAACAATGCAAAAGTCGTTCCTGTCCTTTTGATCAATTTATTGCATCCATGCTGAATAACAGTAATTTAATTAAAAAAGAAAAAGCTTTTGAACATTAGTGTATCACAGTTTTGTCCACTTTAAGGAGTACAACAGCAAGTAAATATTCACAAGGCTAACAAGCAACAAAACTCCCATTTCGATTTCATGTTATTCAAATATTAACAAATTGAATTCTGTTGGACATTGTCATTTGTATGTATACATTCCCAGTTGGTGTCATTTGTATGTATGAGATCATAAAAATAATCTAATATTATCAATGTTTTATCGAATCTGAATCTGTACAAAGACGTTTTCCACTTCAGATTTCCTCAACCGATTACAAACAGAATTGAATTCCAGGAGAGAACGCATACGAGGCATCTTTCTTGATTATCTAGAAAATTATTAGGATTTCCCAAGATAACTCCAGTGTGTAGGCTGTAAATGTTTGTTCTGTCAGCACTTTAGAAAAGTAACTGCGGCTCATATTCCTTCATCGTTTTATCCTTTTCTCAATTACAGGAAAGCCTGTGAACTCACTGGTTCTCACAGAGAGATTACTGCACATGAGTCGGGCACTGTTAGGTTGCTTTCCTGCTCCTGATTTGCATGTCCATGTCGTAAAGCTGTGTTGGGTTGATCTTAAGGTTGATTCCTGTCAAGACAGGTGGGTATTTCAAAAACCTTTGGATTTTACTAAGGCATGACATAGACATGGCATTACACAATCCTAATGTAGTCGGTCAGAGTCCATATCGTTTAATAAGACTAGATCATAAAGGCCCTTTGATATTAAATGCATGTCTATAACTCAAGCATCATAAGCTGCTATTTTGCCATTTATTAATCTGTACAGATCATCTAATGTGTCTAATGCACTTCAGTAAACATGACTTGTGCCTGCTGATAGCATCATTTATGCACGCACTGTTTTGCAAGCACTGCATTGTTTTTCCCTGATTCACTAAAAGAATTGGCAACTCTAGTAATGACAATTACGGTAAAAAAAAAAAAACATTTCATGCATGCACAAATCTCCATCTCTCACAGAGTCATCTATATCTACTTTAAAATGCAGATGTAGAGAGTTTGCTTCTTTATTAGAACAGATTTGGAGAAATGTAGCAAAAGTTAAATCACTTGCTCACCAATGGATCCATTGCATTGAATGGGTGCCGTCAGGATGAGAGTCCAAGCAGCTGATAAAAAAACATCACAATAACCTAAAAGTAATTCACACAACTCCATTAACTCAACTAAACGCTGCATGTTGTAAGAAACAAATCCAAAATAAAGGTTCTTGAATCTGTAACAAAACACCTTATTGATGGATTTGTTTCTTACAAACATGCAGCTTTTCACTTCACAAGATATTGGATATTGGATAGTGGTGTGCATTACTCTCATCACTTGTCGCTTTATCATGTCATGCCGTTAGGACTAAGTGTATACGTGCAAAACACAGAACTTTCCTAATAAACCTGCCAACCTGTAAATATCTTCTATATCAGATGTTTTCCTCACTAAAGGCGCTTGCCTAGTATTTCAGCGCTAAATGACTTTCGTAAAACTTTCTATTTGTTCCCTCTATATTTGTCTATATCAACCCCAGTCCAATCCAATGTGTTTCAATAATGGCCCTGTCTCCGACTAGAGAGAAATGAAAATGGGGCACTGAAATCAACGTTTTTCAAACAAACACAATTACAAGGCAATTTGAAAAGTGCTGTGCAAAGTAATGTTCAATTGCTCTTCTTCAGAGGTGAGGGCCTTTGCGAGAAGCGTTCCCTCAGCTGTATGATTTGTACCCGTCTCATTGGTAAAAAGCTTTCCTGCGCCGTGTGCCAAGAGCAGACATTACCGGTTAAATTACACATCATTTAGGTGAATGGTGTATCTGAACAAGTGGAGACGATGGCTTGGATGAAATCAGACAAACTCGGCTTCTTATTTGAGGTGATTGGTTTATACAACCCTCAGGGGAAAATGGTTTGCTTGGGTAAAAACAAGAACTGGAACAGAACATCGGCAAACATCATTTAAAGAGGCTAAAAATGGTTGTTGTGATTGAATGAGCTAAAACTAAAACAGAGACCATTAGAAAACATTAGGGATGGGTGTAAAACAAAACACTTCTAATGCATTGAGCCATGGTGCTTATGTCGGCGATACAGGTTCAAATCTGGTCACTATTCACTATTCTTCTTTTAATATCTATATATATCTTACTGATCTTATTTAAAAACATCAGGTAAGGCAGTAACAGTTGCATTTTACCTTATGAATAACGAAAAAGACCCTTCGGTCTTGGGTAAAAGGCCCACGTGGGAGCTATAGTGATAGTGTAAATATAGGGACTATAATGATATGGCAATAAATAGTGATAAACAGGAAAGTACCACAGTGATATTGTTGCTATTTAGTGTTTCAGTGGCATTCAGAGAGTATGAGCCGGTCATCAGCGATGTGAATGTATTCTCCTTCAGGCTGTGTTCCAGCCGGCACCTGTTATAAAGTGCTGCGGTCGTCTCGCACAATTGGCCCTGTAATTTCAAAAAAGGTCACAGTGGCTGTGGCGTAATTCAATATTCTTATAGCGCTGTATTAACTACATATTTAATCACCCAGGGTAGGACACTGACAGAGCGTCCTGGTGTGGCAGGGCAACGGAACATATGCGGACCGAAGTGCTGCTGTCAGCAGCGCATGAGGG